>CM019176.2:71611657-71915571 GCA_009739505.2 Apolygus lucorum | reverse complement strand
TGTCAAATTTTCTAAAATATAAATCATACTGTGTACATTTTTATCATTCAACTTTGCCCTAATGAATCTCGTTTTGGCTGAAACGTTTCAACACCGTGTGTGACTCAGTGAAGAACTAAAAACGCTCCATACAATAATTACAAATTCATATACAATGTAATTAACGCTGTCAATATTACACACCACGTCTATTATTTTATTGTTTAGATCACCCGTCTGCATAGGCGCGGCTTTTCCATGTATACCATCTACAATCAATGACATCACTATGTTTGAGTTGTTGGTGCCTTCATTATGAAATTTGATTCTAGTTACGAAGGACGCACAACTGAATATAACAAGAACTCTACCCAAAACGCTGCAAATTATTACACAAAGGTTTATTATTTTACTGTATAGATCACTCGACTGCAAAGCACACAGCTTTGCCTTGTCACTACCTACTAACCTACCTATGAATACCTACTTCAAAATCATGTTTATTTTAAAAAAATAACGCTTCACACTCAATTTGAAAAGTAGGGAGTTGGGGTTCCTTCATATAGAAATTTGAAACTTCTAAGACGGAAAACTTGGTGCAGCTCGAAGAAACGAACAGCGATCGCATTTTGGTTAGCTAAAATTTCAACGAGATTAGACCTCTTTTGCGATTCACACTCGTGTTTCTGATTTATTGTAATTCCAATACTCAAATCCTCATAATAGACCGAACGGTTTGTCCTACATTACTCTGGTTGGTCTCATTCGATTCAAAAATTCAATTCTATTTAAACTAGCGATAAAACAATAACTTTATATCCTAATCTCCCTTCAAATTTTAGCTGACCGAAATGAGATCGATGTTTTTTTTTTTTTCATGTTGGTTGGTGGTAACAATGGCAAAGCCGTGTTCTTTGCAGACGAGTGACCTATATAGAAAAAAAAAACCTTTGTGTAATAATTTGCTGCGTAGGTATTTATTCTATTTATGGATTCTACGAGGTGTGTAAATAAAGTAATGAGACTGATCTTTTTTCAATTTTTTATTCAAAGAATATTTTAATGCAATACTGTCTCCTTCAAAATAGTTCCCTTGGGAAGCCACACAGCGCTGGAGACGGTTCTTCCATCATCATAGCATTGCTGGAACTCCGATACTGGAATAGCCTTCAGCTGGTCGGTTACAGCTTTTTGAATGTTCGCAAGTGTCCCAAAATGAGTTCCCTTGAGGTGATTTTTCAATCTCGGAAGAGAAAAAAGTCACAGGGACTCAAATCTGGCGAATAAGGAGGCTGAGGAGCTACAGGAATGTTTTTATCTCTAAAAACTGGCTAAAAACTGCCTTATTGAGATTGCGTGTGACATGGTGCATTTTCGTGATGCAACACCCAGTTCATTTTGTGTTTGATCGCACTCGAAAGACTCTTTTTCGAAGTCTTTCAAGGACCTCTCCGGTAAAGTGTTGATTAGTCGTTTGGCCTTGAGGCGCAGGCCAGATTTGAGTCCCTGTGACTTTTTTCTCTGCCCGAGATTGAAAAATCACCTCAAGGGAACTCATTTTGGGACACTTGCGAACATTCAAAAAGCTGTAACCGACCAGCTGAAGGCTATTCCAGTATCGAGTTCCAGCAATGCTATGATGATTGGAAGAACCGTCTCCAGCGCTGTGTGGCTTCCAAGGGAACTATTTTGAAGGAGACAGTATTGCATTATAATATTCTTTGAATAAAACGCTCAATCATAGCTCAAAGGTTTATTATTTTCTGTATAGATCATCCTTGAAATGCAAACCAACAATTTTAAGAGAGGTTAAAATTGTTTTTCTGTTTGACTCCAAGGTTCCTACACAGTAGAATAAAAGCGCATTAGTGCAGCAAGAGTGAATGTCCAAAATAAGTTATTACCCAATTTTTAGCTAAATTTGAACTAAGATATACGTTTTATATTCTAGAGAACCAAAATGAACAGTGAAGTGGTTAATGTGCCAGAGTACCTGCCGATGAAACATATTGACAACTACGAATTCGGGTCTGGAAGAGTCCTGGTAGGTACTGCGGCCGCTTCAGGGAGACCAAGGACGGCAGCCTTCATCAACCCCGTAGCAATGAACGTCCAGGTAATTAATCCACTTTAGGGTGGCATGGTGTTGGCAGCGCCTCTCCAAACCCTGTAGACCGCAGGAGGGCGGGCTAGGCGGATCGATGTGAAGGCTGGGAACACCCGAGGGGAGGATAGTGGAGGGGACTTCATTCATACAACATTGGGGCAACGTATCGGAGTGGGGAGCCTTGAAGGGGATGATTGAGTGAACTTGGGGTCAGAGGTGAAGGGCAGAGAACATAACAAACATGGAAGAAAAGGGAGCACCACAACGCTTAAAACCCTGGTTTGGCTACTCCCCCTTTTTCTCCACACATTAAATTATACGGGAATCCACGACGTAACAAACTTTCCGTTGCGCCAACAAAGAGAAGATTGAAAATTAATTGACATGGTTGCGCTCAATGATGTCATCTGAGGTCTCTTACTCTATGGATGACCTGAGGATCCTGATGTCCTCGTGGTAGGTACCAATTAAACTTGAAAGGTGACATCAGATAGCAACGTCTGGTTTGAAAGGGGAATAACTCCGCCCAAATACCACGTTTACGTACATCTGCGTCATGGAAGTTGATCATACTCAACAATAGGAGAAGTAACTTGGTAAAAGATGAGGTTTGCCAAATGGGTGAGTCAAGTAGCATCCTCGTATCCACAATACGACGGTATAGATGATCCGAAGCATGAAGGGATTAGGAAAACGTCAATCCTCGAACCATTCATATCTAAGAAGTTATCATTCCAACAAGGATTTATGCAAATCAATGCAAGCGCAATCCTTATGAAGTGCACCAAGTCCCAATCACGCAATCCTTGAAAATGTTGAAATCAAATAGAAACTAGAATTTAGGCTTGTACAAGGGTTTCACTATTGCTTACGCGCAATGCCTCCAGCACCAATGATCAGATCATGATGAATTCATAGAGGACAAACCTGAAGTACCTACATAACAGTAAACGTAACACTTGTACAACAGATTTCACTGTGATGTAGATTTGCCTTCTAGACTTGAACCCCCATAAACCCTGAGAATTTCATCGAAATAGGATTGTAAATAACTAATAAGTCACATATTCGAACATTCATTTATATTAATTAAGATGGCAAATTTGAAACTTGATTCTCACGATCGTGATGCTGGTTTTCTGAGCTGATAAACAGCAACATAGTAGTGAAAGGGTTCCCGATTAGTTTAAGATTTTTCACTTTTTCACGTTTACCGGAGCCTCTACTCACTGACAGGATCACGATGATGTCAATGATGTTCTAAGGCCCAGCCTCTAACTGCCCTCCACGTTTGAGGGAAATCAATTGGGACAAACTATCAGCCAGACATTGAAGAAATTCGTAGGAGGCAGCCTCGAGCCATGCATACCATGCATCAACCATCAAAATTTGATCAGGCACGGAACCGAGCTCTAAAGCTCAAAAAGGTTGAGTGGAAATTTCCTGCAAGAATACAAAGCTTTGATAGTCGGGACGCAAAAAATTGTTCAAGAGTGGTTTCTTGATATCTAAAAATAATCAAGACACATTCAACCAGTCCAGACATAGGTATTCAAGATTCGTTTCAAATACTGCTGACTTCACAGAAATGCTATGACCATATTAAATATGATTCACAATTGATAGGAAGGAAGAAATGATTTAATACCTGACTTGGATCTTATTAAGTATGATCATAATAATATACATTATAACTTCCGAATTTTCTTTGTGGTATCGAATTGAGGAGTTAGCTAATGATTGATGTGACGCACAACTAGTAAATGAAGACATTGATAATGAAATGAACGAGGTGGTTTGCGATGATACATCAATTTGGAATAGAGGTACAAGGTGGGATAACAGATCTAGTGGAAGAACAGACGGAATAACGACGATTCAATAATTACCAGAGTGAATTTCACAAACTACAGGTTTACACGCTGATCCGATCAGTTCTCTTTGTGACCACCTGCGAGTATTGATCAATCGGACAGAACCCAGTATAGCGCGAGAGAAACAGACTAGTTGAGAAGAACCTGTTCACCTTTGATATGATTGTATTTGCTAAGGGATGGCGTTTGAACATAAATCTGATTACATAACCTACATATATGAACGAATTCGCCATTTTGGTTTGTTCACGTCAACATACATATTTTTCACTACCCGATAGGCGGAAATGATCGCCTATTGGTTACATCTGCTGGAGCCATAGTTTATGCCGAAAATCGAAAAACTGTCAGCGTAATGGGGAATAACTTCTTGACCGTTTCGATTTTTGTCAACCCGGGAAAATATGAACATGGCCGTGAACATCGTTTCGCTCAGGGAACATGCTATTATATTGTACCTTAATAATTATTTTATGATACCTTTTACCTCCACTAACTCTGCTAATGCCTACATTCATGGTCCAATGGGCGATGGTGGTTTTGGAGTCATGGAACTACTCAGTTGAATACTGTAACAATATAGGTTGAATTTCCATCTGTACAACAAATGAGAAATACACCTAATTGCCCATATATGAGACAGAGGAGGGTGTGACGACCCTACCCCTTCAAACCAGTGATTAGATTAATCGGCCGGCCTGAAGGGAATATCGATTCATATCTCTATGAATCAAATATCCCCCTAGGCGTAGCTCCAACAAATCGGGAACAAACCAAATCGGTTTGTCCCTTCTGTAAAAAAGTAGGATCGTCACACTCCTCTCCCTAAAACATACTTCTGGGTTTCAAACAGAAGTATGTTTGAAGACAAGTCAAAGGGACTGAAAAATAGTATGAAGCCCAGGAAAGGACGTCTGGATGCTTCAAGGGGATTCCTCCATCGTAATGGTACTATTGCAAAAGAAGAAGAAGAATGCCATGAATGGGTCATTTATACATAAAAGAATAAATCAATGGAACTGAGGAGAAAGCAAACTAAATAAAGAATACGAACGGCGAAACATTCAAGTGTAATGATTGAAAAGTCAAATGCAGAAAAGGCTTATATAAAAGAAAAACGTAATTGAAATTAATAAAATGCCAGATTGGCAAAGCCTAACAAGAGACTGAATTTAATTGCCGGATTGGCGATATTTAATGAATGAATATAATTTAATATAGAGATTCCTTCTGGATATCTCTTTGAGTGATTCCTTCTGGAATACCCAAAAAAAGTGGAGGGGAAATGATTAAGTAAATTCAGTGCATTTCCACCAAACCACGCTCTGCTGCCATGTAACAATATAGGTTGAATTTCCATCAGTACAACAAATGAGAAATACACCTAATTGCCCATATATGAGACAGAGGAGGGTGTGACGACCCTACCCCTTCAAACCAGTGATTAGATTAATCGACCGGCCTGAAGGGAATATCGATTCATATCTCTATGAATCAAATATCCCCCTAGGCGTAGCTCCAACAAATCGGGAACAAACCAAATCGGTTTGTCCCTTCTGTAAAAAAGTAGGATCATCACAATACTAGCTATAAGAGCTAATATGCTGGGGGGGGGGGGCAGCAAACATTTTTTGTATCCAACGACAAACTGGGACATCAAGACTCGACCGTCTGATTGCAGGGTACAATGTCTCCTACAAACTACTGATGGAGCTGGATTGGCGAAATCACGAAACCTTCAGCGAATATTAGGAATGGAGGCCGTTGGGTATAATGAAAATTCATTCTGTTTTTCTGCCAATAGGAGTGAGGAGGACGAGAGGAAGGCGTACCGGGGAAATCCACCTTTTCATAATGAGGTGTCAAACACCCAAAACATGTTCTCCAGATTTGCTCAGCCACGGTAAGAGCCGGGTGTGCTCGTCATAACTCTGCCCTGAACCGCGCTTCAACCAAGCACAACTAGGAGGTTATTGTCCTGATCTCTTGATGGTAACATCAAGAGGAGCCTTCTTCATTGATGTCTCGGTGGTCTGAGGCACTGGCCACAGATCACTCAGAAATCGATGATGCCAAAATTCAGAAGTACGAAGTTGACACACTATTAGATGCTGCAGCAGAACTTCTCAATATACAGCAAAATAAAATGAAGGTAATTCTGGTGACTGGCGTGGGATATGGCCAGGCAGATCAGCCAAGGATCTGGTTCCAGCAGGTCACCCATTGTCCATCCTAGAGTGGAAGACAGCTCGAGTCCTGACAGGAGGAACTTACCTGGTCTATTTTCAAGGCTATTGACATTCGACGGCGTGCCACTGCTTGAGTGGGCTCAGTGGGACTTGGAACCCCATTGAAAGGAGAACCGTCGGCTGATGGCAAGGATTGTAGCAGTGAAATATATTTTCCAAATATGAATTGTTAATGCAGCTGGTCAAAAAAAGTAGATCTTCCAAAATTAAATTCTTTATTAGCATTTCGCTATTCAGTGCTTGCTGAACAATTTTGGTTCCATGACTGTCAAATACTTGACCGCGTGTTGAAAATTTCCAGGGTTTACGCAGGCCCCGGGACGGTTCTCTAAACAAATCACATGAGCAGACACTAACGTCAATTTCTTACGATCAAATAGCTCGATTTTGCAAAAATGTGGAGGTTTTCGTGCTGGATTCTAACGGATTGGTGGTTGATTTTTTTATGATCTGATTATCAGAGACAACGGTACACGTGAAAATCATCAACTATGAGTTGACATGAGCTTGAATCTATGAGTTGACTTATTACTGGATAATTATGAACACGAACTTGATACATGTTGAGGAATATATCAGAAACATTCCTCTATACAAAATTCAACCATTTTTACACTATCGAATTCTATACTTACTTCCTTGTTAATCTGAGGAATGTAAACTGCCCACCTAACTTCGTAGATGTTTTTTCGCTCTACAGTGATAAAAAAAGAAACAATTTATTGCCTTCCAAAATCAAAATTTGCGCTTGTTCTTCATGTTTTCGATCTTTCTGAATAATTTTGGTTTCGTGTCTCTCTATTTCTAATTTTTTATGAACAAGGTTAGATCTACATGACCCCTCCTCACCACCAAATTCAATTTTGAAAGCTCTGTAACCTTACTATCCCAAATAGCAAAAAAAACCAGCAGTGTACAAATGAAACACAAGTCTTCGCGGGGGCGAGCCCTGGGCGCGTGGTCTCAGCCGCCTCCCACCTTTGACCTAGCCCTATCTTCAATCCCCTCCTCTTCACCACTACAGATAGATTACCTACTGCTGGGACCATCCCGGGCTTCCCTTTCACCATGCCAGGGACGGTCGGGAGGAACATCATGAATAACCTGGGATTCGACGCCTTGGTTCCATCGCCCTTGCCACGCTGTCAACCTCCCCCGTGACCTTTGTCCCTTCGCCCCCTTTTACTGCCCCATGCTCCCGCAGGAAGCGTTGGTTTGATTCAGCGCGTCAATGAAAGGCGCCCTCGCTTTGATTGTGTCCTACATAAACTCCCATTGAGCTCGCGTTTGTGAAAGAAATTCTTTTGCATTGACGGCGAGAAAACGCTCCTTTCTTCTAGAAATTAATATTGAAAGACGTGGAGAGTTAATCAATGCCTTCCCATCAACCTCGAATCGACGATAAATATTTTATCCCATAGACACGAAAGTACAAAACGAATCTGAAAAGGTAAGGCACTAAGCAATTTTTTAATCATTCATTCCGACCAAAAACAAGAATTTAATTAACAAAAACAATTAATCACCCCTCAAAATTACGACGGTTTACGTGTCAACTAAGAAAACCCCAAAGGTCGAAAATAAAATTAATTTCATCACTTCTCCTACAATACAAGGGTTCCATTTGTGGTTTAGTTGTGCCCCGAAGATTTTGATTAAAGTCGATCACTCTATGAGGTGAAAATAGGAGATGAAATTTTCAAAACGCCCTAGCTCGAAAACTCTTGATGCACATGGTTTGCAGTGGTATTGCATTTTAAGAATCGAATGGGACTCCCTGAGCTCATAGCACCAACAGTTTGATTCCTATTTGGTTGGACGAATAATATATCGGAAACAGGAGTGTGAAACGCGAATGAATGTTAGCTGACTGTTTTCTTCAATCGTATACCTCTTTAAATCCAACCCCATTCGTTCCCTGGTAATGAATGCTGTAGGAGGGTTGAATGTAACATTATCCAGAAATACAACTGGCTCGTCGCGAACCTATCTATAAACTTCGGAAGGTCTACAGTTAGTTCGGTAGAATACAGTATTTTTTAAAGTAAACTGGGCAGACTCCGTATTCATGAATCAAAAATGATCTTGTTTTTCTCGGATTGGGATTCATGACAAAAGGGGAGTCAGCCCGAAAAACAGCAGTTTTTCCAAACGCCTCTGTGTTGCTTAAATCTTAGTAAAAAATTGATAGTGGCCAATAAGTCGACAATTAAGATCTTGATGAACAAAATTATATTTTGAAAAAATCATAAATGATCATTTATAAAAAATCATAAAGTTGGACCCTTTCACCTGTTTTCTTCCACTTTTCTCGGTAAGTACTCGACCGAATTCAATTTTTTTTTAATTTGTTCATTTTACTAAGCTCTATCAACAGACGAGGGATTTTTTTCAATAGTTTCATCTGTTTTTCCTCGAAAAATAAAAAACCGGGTTTTTGGTACATAACATGAACATTGAACCATGAACTCTCCAAAACAAAATTATCCAAAACCCCCTCGCCTATCGTATTAGCAACTTACGAACAACAATAAAAAAACAAAATCAAAATCGGTTGAATGGGTACCGCAGAAATTGTATCAGAAAATGTTGTTTCGAGA
The DNA here is from genome assembly GCA_009739505.2 of Apolygus lucorum. Classification (NCBI taxonomy): domain Eukaryota; kingdom Metazoa; phylum Arthropoda; class Insecta; order Hemiptera; family Miridae; genus Apolygus; species Apolygus lucorum. The sequence continues at coordinate 71,906,762 of CM019176.2, read as the reverse complement.
AAAACGCGTTTTTCTGAAAAAGATAATGATAATAATTTGAGACTGATAATTTTCGACCTTGACCTCAATTATCTTAGGGTTCCGTATTCGGAACAATCAATTATTATGTATCAAATTGCTCAAAATTTAATAAAAAATAATATAAAAATATAATTGAGATGGGATAACTCTTATTCCATTCTCCGGTATTTCCTCTTGTTCCAGGTGGTTGTCAGGATCATAAATCACTCGCGTATAAAGAAACAACTGTATTCTATAATAACTTGGCTCAAAACGGATTATAAATCGATTACATAGCTCTAGATAGTTCAAGACCGCCGAAACTCCCCTTGCGGTCAGTTCACTGGCTCGTCCTGAACCCTGAATCTAGGGAGAACCCAGGGCTCTCACACTCTTCTTCTAGGGTGCACAAGCATGACGATCCCTCCTCGGGATAGGTCTAGACTATCTGTGGGGGCAGCTACAAATATTTTTAAAAAATTATTATTTTTGTGCTGATTTTTTCTCATTGGTTGACATTCTGAGCTACGAGGAACCAAATTTTGTTATGAAGGCACTCACAACTGTTGGATTGCTGGTTACTGTAAAAAAAAACTTGATTGTTAACAAAAACTCGGCGCTTTGCGCCTCGGCGGGGGGCTCCGCCCCCCTGCACCCCCCGGTTTATTTCTTTTTCCATACTCTGTATGAAATCATAGGAACACAGAATGTGTTTTTGCGATACTAGTCATCCGTTAAATAAAAAACAACAATAATAAATGTGGAGTTGACATTACATGACAACCAATAAACATATCACCAGATGTTTTTTCTGTCGCTTTTTCGTGACGATTTTTTTTCGGTAGGTCATCGCAAAAACACATTCTGTGTTAAAATAAAAACAAAGCAAAAAAAGTTAGATTGTTACCTTGATTGACCTTGCGTGATAATAAGGTTGGTAGATACTATTATTGGGAAAGCAGTCTTCGTTGAATGGATGATGTTTACAGAAAAATAATGAACCGTTAAAAAACAATTTGCAGCAGTTTATTTAGGTATGTAGTATCCTCATTCAAGTGGGAATATAGATCACTGGACTTGCTCATACAAGTGTGTGATTTGCAGTATTATGGGATTGTAATTTCCATCTGGATTGTAGTTTAACGTTGTTGTAGTAATGTGGGTTTTTGATATCACGAGATAGTAATCTCGTGGGAATGTAATTTCGCGGGATTGTACACTCGCAGAATAGAGGTTTCGGGGGTTTGTACTTCTCATAATTATAGTATATATCCATCTTTATAGCATACAGCACAATTTTGGATGAGCTGTTTGGGAGTAATTGGTTCATGGCAGGTTCCCTTTATTTCCCGGGCAACGCAAGTGTAAAATGTGGATCGGCCACCGGTTTCCCAATTAAAGAAAGCAATGAGCTGTTCCTAAAATGTCCATCAAAATTTGGCCAACCGTTCAAAAGTTGAGCACAACTGTGGGCAGTCGCTCCTTTCCTGCAGGGTTACTGAATACATGTACCAATTTTGGTGTTGATCTGTTCGCAAAAACAAAGAAACATTTCCCGGACAACGCACAGGTACCCTATTTCAAGATGATGCAAAATATTTATAGTTTGTTGAAACACCACACGAGTCCGCGAGACCAGAATCGGCGCGCGTTATCTATTTTCAGTCATACCACGTTTTACCGTCTTCAACACAGCGAATTTTTTTTCAGTGAGCAAATACGATAAGATTTGGATCCAAGTCGTTCATGGATGAGGGTGCGGCTTCCTCATTCAACTGAATCCATGTGAAGATGATGCAAATATTCGATTAAATTCCACCGAAATCCTTCGTTCCTACTTTTACAATAGATGCGAGCTGAACAAGCCAAAATCCAAAAATTAAATAACTTTTGACTCAATAAATTGAATGTGTCACTTCACAAAAACCTGAGCAACACATGCAACACAGGTCTGTGCCGCTTATATCAATCTTGAATGAAACTCGACTGTTCTCGCCGAATGAGATAATAACCAAGGTAAGTGTAAAATAAAATTAAAAGTACCAAGAAACCACTCAATTCAATTTTCAAACATGATTTTCCACTTTAGCAGGAAAAGAGGGAAAAAGAGATAATGGGTGGACTCCACCCATGCTGTCGATCGAGAGAAAAGAGGTCTCGTTCCCTGGGAGAGGAATCAGTTCGCAAAGTTCTCTAATCTCTCCAGGAAGGAGTCAACAAGTCGTATTGAATTTCGTAACTTGAGCCAATCTGATCAAATCTTCTAGGAAGGCGTTTGTTTCTTCCGAAAGGATGACGGTATTTTTAAGACTAGAGGCCTTTCATGGATTTTCTTCAAAGAGAACAATAATGAGGAATTTCACCATGTTGGAATTTCCTATTTTTGACCCCAAAATCGGATTCAGCACCTCGAAAAACCCCCTAAGGCAAACTTTCAGCCCGAACTTCCTAATTTACGAATAAACAAAACAGTGTAGAAAACACGAATGTTTAAAAAAACCGGGAAAATGACGTCATCCTGGAATAGTTCATTTATGGCCGCTTGAAGCGCTGAGATCGAGAAATCTATAGTCCCCAGATGCAAAATTTCACGAAACAGTAGAGTTCAAAATCGAAAAACTGAAGAAAAAAATAGAAAAAGCAAGATGGGGAAAATTAGGTTTCCACTGTTTTGTTTGATAACTTTTCTCTTAGAAAACACGATTTCGTCGTCCCTAGGGGCAACACTGGGAGGAGACGGCGATCCAAACAGCCCAACCAGCGAGCGTTCCCGCTTCACGTCCGTTTTCCCGGTTAGTTTTGAAATCAAAAATTTTGATTGTCTCCCAAAAATAACAAGAGACTTATTTTCCGAAATCAGCCCGATTTTCATCTATCCCACACCATTAACTATTCAGGAAAAATGCAAACAGAGTTCGGTGAAATTCCTCATTGTTCACCTAATTATCAATCCAAAATGACTGCTGAAGTTGGCTCAGTGTACTGTACTATCTAGTCTCAGTCTTGAATATCCAAATAGAAAAGGATTTTTCTATTCTGTTCTACTGAAAATGAATTTTTACGGGGGAAGACATGAAAAAAAAAAAACTCTCCTGGACAGAAAATCTTCACATTCTCAACTAAAGCCTTAAGGAGCAGAGGAAAGCTTACCAGATCACAACCATACTTTGGACCGTCCTTCATGATTCATGAAATCTGATACTCAGCTGGATAAGGAGTACATGCTATTGATTTACAAAACAACAATTAATCCAAATTATAGATTGCACATTCTATCGTCCAATCATGATTCTTGACGGAAAACGGAATATTTATCCCTTAAATGGCATTGTTGGGTACCAGTTCAACGGAAAAAGTGACATTTCACAGCAATCCTCAAGCTATGTGAACCAGGCTAAAAATGAACCACTTCAAATAAACATCGGAGCATTATAAACGTCCCGGACAGAGATTAACCTAATAATAGACATGGGATGGCTGAAGGAATCTGGCTAAGGCGCGGGGGAACGACATTGGTACCATCATATCGCAATACACCTATAGTGAGCATGAAGGATGTTTTTCCTCCTTCAGTAGACGGTAAAGAGAATTTTTGAACCAAACTTCTTGATAAATTGATTCACGCCGACGAATTACAATAAATGCAGCAGTACTACGGTAGAAATGTGTTGGCGAAAGATAGAACGAGGAGGAAAGAACTCGTAAAAGGACTGATGATGAATGAGAGAAGAGAAAATTCACCCTCAACCTGAAAGTGTCTGGGCACAGTACATAATAAACGCGTTTAAGAAATTCCAGTATGAATGAATGAGCGAATTTTCAAGGTCTGTTCGATATTGTCATCAATGGCAATTATCAATTTTTGATGAGTATTCTTATAGGAAATTTTAAATGTAGTCGTACCTACCATACACAAGTTTTTTATTTTATTTTATTATTATTTTTTTTACATTTGACCTCTTATTGTTAGGCACCTAAAAACCATGGCCAACTAACATGACTTTTCTTTAATTATTGTTTACATTTTGGAATTTTGAGCTAATACCCAGAGTTAGGTACATGACTTCAAGAGTGACACATACATACTTAGATTTGAAAATATGATTCAGGAATAGTTTTAGAATGTTCCAAAACGGACTTTCATAAAGATAATTTCAAAAATCCGTCACCTATATCAAACACTTCAAGACCTGGGAGTGGAGAGAGAAACCTTTCTAGCGTTGCGATCAACTTGGCTCCAAAAACTCGAAAATTACGTATTGAATAAACGTCTGCCAAGTGGGTATCCATAACCCGATTGCATAGATGATCCGATGCATAGTAGTTAATCTCAAAACATCAATCTCTAAGTACCTTGCACTACCCTCATAGGGGACCATCCACAGGTCAATTTGCAAAATCTCTGAATATTGTTGGAAACTGTAGAAGTTATGGCTGTTACAAGGATTTCACGTTTGCGCGTGCGCACAAAATGATTTTCATAGGGGACCAACTCCACCCCAACTCGCAGAATTCCTGAAAATTTCATCGTAATCAGATGGGAAAAGTAGAAGTTATGGCTGTACCATGGAAATACACGTTTGCGCATGCGCAGTGGCTACTGTCAGTCTGGGGGCAATGATATTCATAGGGGACCATCTCTATTCGCCAACCCGCACAATCCCTGAAAATTTCATCGAAGTGAGACATGTAGAAGGTATGGCTGTGGCAAGGATTTCATGACAGACAGACACGGAACCAAAATTGTTCAGAAAGGTCTAAAACCTAAGACGCGAGTGGAAATTTTGATTTTGGAGAACATTTCTTTTTCAACCTTGAACAGTGAAAACAAAGCTTCCGCTACCTTTGTACACTCGGAAGCAAAAAAATAACAAAAATGGCAATTAGGATTTTCTAAATTAGAATTAAATGTCCATTCAACTATATTATTGCAGATATTTTCATTTTTAATCAACCACGTTCTTTTTCTTAACATTTCCCAAGCTGGATATCGGTAATGGTTGAATAATTTGTTTCATGGCGCTAAATAATTTAATACTGGCTTCCGGCTGAATGTGATGAAATTCAAAATGAAACTGTCTGCCCAGTTGGAAAGTTTAGCTTCCTCACACAGAATAATATAAACATACAAAATTAGTTGGTGTAAAAATGATGAGAAGTTGTTCGCGATTACTTTAATGATTGTCCGATTTGTCACGAGAACGATGAAGACGGACTGAAGTGATGAAATCAATAAGCAATCATCATACGACCCGCTCCAAACCACTCACTCGAGTTGAGTGAAATCGCAGTACTCAATCATGTCACATTTATGTTTGTGGTAAAGAACAATGTCCGATGGCTATGAAATTCATAAGAGACAAGAAATTGACCGAAGATATAGATACAAATTTTTTAGAAAGCTATAAAATGCAAAATGAGTGGAGAATTTAATTTTTTTAAACTCACATTTTATGACTTGCTACACTAATGCAAAGCTTCTGGTGAGGAAACAAAACGACGGTTAAGCCGCATCGACCTATCAGTATATTTGGCGGTTTTGAGATAGCTAGGTATTCAAACGTATTTTGATTCTGGCGGACAGGCTAGCTAACTCAAAACTGAGTAATTCAATTTGGGAGAAGTTTATTTGAATGAGTTCGTGAAAAACTTCAATTAGTACTTTTGGAGGTTCAATCTGATTTGTCTGATGATCGTCTCAAATGATGTGCTGATACTTCTACTCGACCGAAAAAAGGAGAGCAAGAAAGGTCGCAATGGACCAAGCATGTGGCTAGGTGAGTTCTCTCCATTTAGAATTCAGCAGAAACTAGTGACGGTAGTTAGATCATCCTGTGTGCAGCTTCCTCCTCGTCTGTTCAAAAGAATCGAGGGCGAATCACCAATTTCCTTCCGTTAGCGCCGACTAAGCTCTACATCGACGAAATGCATGCGTCAACACAACACATCAACATCCTCAACTCCGCAGACACATTGTTTTTTGTAGCCGAAATCGCCCACTCATCCGAGATAAAAGAGAGCTGAAACAAGCTGCAGACCGTGAGCAGAAGTGATTTATTGAAACTCTCCTCGGTTTTCAGGGGAAGCAAACACGCTACTGTTGTGTAGAGCTGATAATGAGGAGAAGGCGTCGTAAATATTAACGACGTTTTTCGTTATCTCCGAAGAGTCTTGTTCATGTGGTCTCTTCGTTCGGTACACGATAGATTTGATGAATTAATCTAAACCACCAGTTCAACATATAGCCACCAATGGCGGATGAACATTACGAAGATGTTTTCAGCTATCGTAGCTCGTAACCTCTGAGCCAAGCTCGTATACAGCTTTTTCAAAATAATACAAAATTTTTTCAAATTGAATTCAGCATTATTTACATATTTAATTCAACATTCGAATATTCAGATTAGGAGAACCTCATTCTCAGAGTTTGTGACTAGTTTGAGCAAAATTGGGTCTCCAAGTCTTCAAAATTCTTTCTTCTTCGGGATTGTTGTATGAACTTACTCTTGGACTTAGGCTTACTCTTACTCTTACTCTTTTTGACTACACTAAAATTTATAAGGAGCCATTCTAAGGCTATCCGAAATTATAACTCCAAACTTTATCGAGACCAATCGAGTATTAATTAGATAGTTTGTTTCCAACGCACGCAAGATGCGTAAATTTTGGAATTGCTTTTCTTGAATATCTTTGGTTGACAATGGGGAATTTGCCTCACATTTTTTTTTTTTTTTTTTCGAATGAGGGTTTGTTTTTATGGAATAAAACCATAGTGAGCTGCTCGAAAACGCATCCAAAAAAATTAGAGAATTTAAGGAAGATGGAAATTTTAAATGTGGTGGCAATGTGTAAGAGGCAGCCATGTTTGAAACGTGACGGATATTCTACCAATCTGACTTCAAAGGAGGTTCTGTGGCGCTTACCACAGAAGCGGAACATACACGAACTTTTACCTTCCGAGTAGTGCGCACAAGAGTGCGCCACGAACTGGCAGGAAGAACCCAGACACAAAAGTGACCAAAAGAAACAATGTTACTCACTTTTTTACAATACGAATCTATCTACTAGTTTATCAAGCATTATTATTCTTCATCTTCTCTTATTTAGTTTCAAGATTTGAATCACATTATTCGAGTAGCCATTTCACTGGATCGTTTTGTGTCGCGGTGCTAAAACTCTGTCTGTTGTCGTTGTTTTCGCGTCGTTTTTTTTTTTTTTTCGTATGACGTCAACAATACTCCTCGATTTTCGAAGTGTTTTGTAACAGAGGTTCACTTGTTTAGTCATTTTCTCCTACGGTAATTTTTTCCAGTTGGTTATTCCTAGTGTTAAACGTTATTCTAGGGCCCTATTATAGGATTTGACTTGAAATTCCAGAATCTAAAATTGAGGCAAATTCCCCATTTATTTCAATTTGGGTAGGTACACTTACTGCTGACATGTCAAAAATGTTCACTATCGAAGCTTAATGAGCAGAAGGTTAAAGAAACCTGGGCCAAGTGAATGTGGGATAAAGCTTATTTCTATTTTAGCAACATTGTAATAGGATGAGCTGTTGACGAGTTCAGAAAAATTGTACGCAAGGTTTTTCTCATTATGGCGATTTTTTCCTGCAACACCCATTTTTGGTTTATTATTGTCAATAATGAACCTTCGGAATCGAGCAAGAAATTTTGTTTAAACCCTCGCTCAAAATTTGATGGTTTACGTTTCAAGGTACGTAGAATCCAGAATTCAAATAAAAAACGCTGCAAAGAACATAGCTTTGACATTGTCAGTAGCTATCAACCTATCAAACATATTTTTGCGCAAGCTTCAGTATCAAGTTTATTTTGGAACAGATTGAACCCCTTTCTTTCACCCCTTAGAAGTGACAGACCAAACTAAGCCAAAGCAAAAAGTTTCGCGGCACAAATGGAGCATAGGTATATACCAAATATCATCAAAATACGGCGGACGGAAAATTTGTTATTTGATTTTCTGATTCTACGTACCTTGAAATATAAATCATCAAATTTTGAAGGGGAATAGATTTTTTTTCATTGTTTGATTCCAAAGGTTCATTATTGAAAATATTAAACTACAATTTTTCGTCCGTCCCTCGTATGCGGCACTTTCCTTAGTTACCATGAACGGATTTCGATGAAATTTGGTACATGGGCTCCATTTGATGACAAGTTGTGCCGCTAAGCTTACGGTTAGTATCAGTCACTCTTAAAAATAGTGATGGCAATTTTCAAAACGCCCTGGCTCGAAAACTCGTTTTAAATATATTGTTCTATCATCAATTTAAAACAGTATTGAATTTTAAATTTCCAATGAGACCACCCAGAGATCAGTAGGACTAACCGTTCACTCTTAGTAAGGTTTTGAAATTGAGATGAATGATAAATAAGAAACACTAGTATGAATTGCAAATGAATGTTCACTGAAGGAAATAGGTCAATCTCCGTTCAAAATTCGATCAAATGCGACCATTTTTCTTTTTTTCGATCAAAGTTTCATATCACTGATTGTGCTTCATAAGCTACTATGAACCAAATTTTGATATGAATGGGAACCCACATCTCCCGGAAAACGTTCCATTGTTAAAATACAGTTTTTAGTGAACCTTAGGTAATAATTTGATAAGTACTACTAATGAAAAAGCCTTGTTCTTTGCCGGCGGGTGTTCAATACAGAAAAATATTAAACCGTTGTGTAATAGTTTGCAGCGTTTTAAGCTTGAGGTAGAAAGAAAATCCTTGTGCACAGTTTCTCTGAACTGGTCAAGAATTCATTACAAGGGAAATATGAAGCCACTCTTTCCAACGGTGTAATCAGATTTGAATTTGCATGAAAAAAACGCTGCAAATTATTACACAATGGTTTATTATTTTTTATTTTTCTAAATAGATCACTCGTCTGCAAAGCCACCAACCATCATCCAACATGAAGAAAAACATCGATCGAATTTCGGTCAGCTTTAATTTCAAATTCTCGTAGTGAGCAAACGGTTTGTCCTACAGAGCTCCGGGTGGTCTCAAAAAATTCTAAAAATTCTATGGAATCATAAATTGAAGGAAAAACAATAGCTTTATATGAAAATTTTTTGAGTTAGGGCGTTATCAAAATTTCAAAATTGATTTTGGAACCCTTAGAAGTGACCTACATCAACCAAAAGCTTCGGGGCACAACTAGACCCCAAATGGAGCCTACATACCAAATTTCATCAAAATCGGTCAATGCTAAGTGGCAAAAGTGCCGCGTACGGCGTATGGCGTACGGCGGACGGACGGCCAAATTTTTATTCGATTTTTGGATTCTACGTACCTTGAAACGTAAACCATCAATTTTGAGGGGGTGTTAAATTTTTTTTTCTTGGTCGATTCCAAAGGTTCATTATTGAAAATTATAAACCAATAGGGGAGTTATGACCACCATTTTAGTGCCGCAAGATTGAAGACAAAACACAAAATTTTAAGTGAAAAAAGTGAGCAGAATAAAATTAAGTACTGTAGGGGAAAATTGTTGAAAATTAGTTGTAGAATCGATTCCTGAAGTATGGTTGTTTGGTTTAGGGATATTTGTACATTATTATTAGGGATATTGTAGGGACCGTGTATATTTGTATTTTCCTACTGTCAAGGCATGCAACAATCGCTGTGAGTGGAAGTTCATTGGAAAGACCATGTCAAGCCCACCACTCTTCCTCAACTGTCTTTTTCAGTACTCAATAACCATCTGTGGTATTCCTACAGGATATTGATCAATTTACCTGAGTAAAGAGAAACTGGCCAGAACAAGTAGGCGTGTAACTTCCCGATCCCCCTTCGGCGAATTGATCTGTTCATTAAATTAGTCCGCCCTCGCGGATCTTCCTGGGATTAGAACATCGAGTTGGCCTACATGCCTAGAAACCAGGAATAATCCCGGGGATTTAAACTGATGTTATAGGGTACACTATTGGCAAGTTTCGGCGTTTTTACCTTAAGCCTCAATATCTAGAAATCCAGTGTCCTCCGATGCTCTACTAAACTCGTTCATAATTGAGTTCGGATCTGAGATTACGCACGTTTCATCATTACGAGTTATGAACAGACCATTTTCATGGCCATTTTTGGACAATTATGAAATCATCTTGGGCTTCAAACCACGTAACTACCAAGTTTTGGAAAAAATGGGGCAATCAGGTCGTGAGAAGATAATGTCCTAGGAAAATCACGTTTGCTCTTGCTAAGTCGACACTAACGAAATCCATGATTTCATTCAGTCGACGTAATGAAATTCATGGAACGCGTTTCGGGGCTACCACACATAACCTTGAAAATCCCTTTTGAATCAGATTAAGATTTCAGAAAAGTAGTTCTGCTGTGGACAAGGATTTAGCCCCAAAACAAACATAGAACCAAAGTAGTTCTGAAAGCTCCGAAACGTAAAATGCAAGATTAAATGTAAATTCTTTACAAGCGGCAAGAATCAAGAGAAGAAGCAAAAATCATGTTGATAGCAAGAACCAAGTAGCACCGACCGTTGGACGAATCAACATCATAATGATGATGAAAATGCCACTTTGTCGTTGAACTATTGCCGTTCCAACGCTTTCAATTTGTTTCCCAAACAGGGTCCAGTCGACCAGGTTTGTTAAAACTAAGTGACAGCAGCATCCTCAGTATTTGCTCAAACCATTATCACATTTCTGGGCCGTAACTAATACGTTTTTCAGCCGTCAACTCCTATTCCGTCCCACACAAAATTCAAAAAGTCGTCTTTGAGAATTCCATTGAGCATAACTCACTAGAACAAGCTCATCATTACGAACTTTAGTTCATAATATGTATTGTCTACACTTCTTTACTTTTGATAAATTAACTAATCGAGTTTTCATCTAATTGTTTAATGGGTCGAGAGCATAGAATTGATGCATTACATTTGTTCCTGAGTTTTGAATTTGGCTGACAGCATGGTAGAATGAATAATGAGATGGGTTGATGAAGTTTAAGGCCTTTCTATCCCTACTGGAAAACTGCAGTAGAAAACAAACGCATTGTTAAAAACGAATGGGCTCTAATGAATGTTGAAACTTTCAGAACAAAATACATCACTACGAAGGCGGGAACAGAAAGCCTGATCTCATCAGTAAAAGACCAGTTTTTCAAGTGGCTTCATGAGAGGGCCGATCAATGTGGGAAAAAAGTTCGGAAGAGTGTGGGAAAACGAACACAACTTTCGTTGTGAGTAGGTTTTCTAACACCGGTGGCAAAGTACTAGGAGGGTTCTGTAGTAGGACTACAGAAACATATTTCAAGTGGATTTACAAAATTTGATCAAAAGTAACCAAGGATTATAAAATCTGGCGATTTGTGATCATATCTAGTAATTCTTTAACATACAAATTTTAATTTTGAGGCTCGGTTTTTAAATTCTGCAGGTATCCTCCCAAATATTGAAAGAAGTTTTAGTGACACTTTTTTGGAGAAAATAGCTTGTGACAATACGGGACAAATAAGGCTAAGGGACGAGTAAGGTCATTAAATAATAATTGTATGGGTAGGTGGAAGTTACAGCCATTAACAATAGTAGGACAATTCTATGGCTGAGGTAGTTAGCACACTATAAATAACATGTCGAGGTCAACATTACCGGTAAGGAAAGTATCGTGAAGGCCCGTATAAGATGTTATTATGCATTGCAACAAGTGCAACTTACCTGAAACAAAACGAAAAATTAGATTAACGAAAATATTAAAACAATAAAGTGTACGTGATCTAATTCAAGCTAGAACTTAGACTACAGTAACTACACATCAGGACATCATGGAAGAATAGATTGTAACTTATCAGCGAACACAGTTAGTGAAACATGAGAGACTTTGGACTTTTCATCTCTCAATATTATAAATCAAACCAGCAAAGAAATTTTTTTTGAAGTGTTCCGAGTGAACCGAAATAAAATTTCCGAACGCTTTTTTAAACGTTCCGGAGCATGTAAAAATTAAAATAAAAAAAAGAGTCTAATTTGAATTAACAAAATTTTACTTTGTTCAACATTTTTATGGGGATCTAATTCATTATTGCTGTCCTTTATTCTATTAAAATCATATCATTATTGCTTTCCTTTATTATTATTTCATTATTGCTGTCCTTTATTCTATTAAAATCATGATAAATCGAGAAAACATTATGTCAGAGATATCTGATAATAACGAACATTATGGCCACGTAATTCAGTATGAAAAACACGTTGAAATCATGTATTACACAACCTTGTAGTTTGTACAAGGTTTACAACTCTATTTTCTGCAATCCGCGCAAATAAATGGCGAATACCTGGATTCTCATTTGGAAGAGCAAAGTTTAGGCGCGCCACAGTTACTCACAAGGTATGACTATTGTAGTCTTCTTTATTTTTTGTAATTTCAGCACCCACGGTAGGTATGAGGCTCAGCGGTAGGTATGAACAATGAATGTTAATCCTATGAATCCAGAGACCAACTGTGATCAACAAGATTCAAGATCATCAAGAGTTGATGTAAATAACGAGAATGTCATCATCTGCCGAAAAAATCCAGAACTTAGAAAATCGTTGAAAGGTTGCATTGTGTATTTGGAGACCGGCGATTGGTCCCATTCGAAGTTGAATTTAATTTTCTTCGACGTTTATTCTAAGTGTTTTTCGATATTCCAATAATTTTCATAATTTTTGGCCAACAGAAATCGAAAAAGTGGTTTTTGTGAGAGAAAAATGTGGTTAACATTTTTCAGGAACGCTTAATATGATCAGCGTGGAATTTACCTCATCGGTGAGTTGGTTACGTTTGTAACCACATACATAGTATGTACGGAGTACGGAGACTAATCCCTCAATTTCACAAACCTCTCGGCCCTCCCTTTTGGTTAAACAAATGTTTTTTCTAGAAGTTCTAACTACTAGATCTCATGCGTATTACAAGCAAAAGCTAATCTAGTGCCTTAATTATAATACACTAAAGATCTACCTACGTCATTGACTAGAGCACTGAGCAGCCCTCCACTCAATTATAGATACCTACCTCTCTTTTGAATTAAAATCTATTATTATGACAGAAAGTCGATTTCATTTTACTCAGTAATAAAAAGTTCAGTTTCAATTCAAAATACTTACCCTATCCTGCATTGCTACATGGCTCTGCGAGCCATCAGTCCGAATAACAATCAGTATTTATGCAAACAATAAAGGATGGAAAGGAAAAATTGACCGTCGAAAAAGATAATGGCGCAAAAAGGAAACAGTCACGTACAGACCACCCATGTTTGCGATGAATAGCCCACCCGAGCAGACGTGTCAGAACGGCAACTACTTGATGAAAAAAGCACCACGGTAGGGAATTCAATTTTATTCCTAACAATCTTCGCACAGTGGTCCAGTAGTTATAAATGCGGGATGCACAATCCACAGTTTCCTGTGAACTCAGTATGCGTCGTGAAATGTATACAATGAATATGTGCCATACCTACTTGGCAGGCGTTATGGTTTATTGATCTCTATTTGCTTTCAACACTACCAATGTAGCGAAAACATTGTTTAAATTTTTCAAGGTTGAAAAAAAATTTACAAAATCAAAATTTTCACTTGCGTTTCACGTTTTAGGCCTCGTCTTCTTAACAATTTTGGTTCCGTACCTGTTGATCTGTCATGAAATCCTTGTAAAACGCAAAATTATACGAAGTTCTAGTCCGATTTCGATGAAAATTTTAGGGATTACGGGGGTTGGCGTGTACAAGGTCCCCAATGAAAATCCCCCGGACTGATAACAGCTACCACGCACGAGCAAACGTGAATTCCTTGTAATTGCCATAAGTTCTATATTTTCCGTCCGAATTCGACGAAATTTTCAGGAATTGTGTAGGTTGGCGCACAAATGGTCCCTATGAGGGTAGTACAAGGTTCTTAGAGATTGGCGTTTTGAGATTAGCAACAATGCATCGGATCGTCTATATACGGAATAAAATTACTACCTACAAAGTCAAACTTTCATGTGTGAGTATTTTTCAGTACTAAAACTTTTCCCCCTCAGACTCCCGGAAGTTCCCACTAAAAGGTTTAGCGCTAGGGATTTTTCTAGGGTTTTTCGGAAAAAATTAAATTCCCTGAGTTTTCCAGTACAGTAAAATTCCCTGGGTATTCACGGTTTTCCAGGTCGCTGGATACCCAGATAGAACATGAGCATAAGCATTCTTCTAGGACCCAGCACCAAACTGCTCTCCAAAATTGAGAAATTCGGAATATTGGATCGTGAGATATTAATGTTCGAGGAAAATCACGTTTGTGATTTCGCACATACTTATGTTAATCCGAAGATGAATACTTCAAGGACAGCTCTGACTAAAAAGTCCACCAAAATCAAAAGATCGAATCATTTCTAGTAGTTGTGCCCGGGAAAAATATTTAAGCACTAACACAAATAGAACTAATCATTTCTGAAAGCTCAGAAAAGCAAAATGCAAGTGAACATTTTGTAAGGAAAAAAAACCATTGTAAATTATTACACAAGTAAAAATAATAGTCATTCATTTAGTTAATTTAAGAAACCTATTTTCTCACATTTTTTCTACTTGCAAACATCGGTTCTTCTTTTAATGGATACTGCCGTTATCAGAAACTATCATCGAGATGAATAATACTGACGAGATAAAAATACGTAAGATTGGAAAGTTCCGCCAGACATTTTTGGTGACTTCTAACCATCCATCAAATCACTTCCTGCCGGATGGGGTCCATCAAATTACTGTACGGATCCCGACTCCGGCAGGAGAAGCCATTAAAAACTCATTTCGGCAAAGAACGTAGGTAATTAGTATTCAACTCCTTTGTGGGTTCTCAAAACACTCGTCGCTAACAGGCAAAGCAAACAACAAAGTAAATGCAGGAATTTTAAAACGACAGTATGACACACAGGACTGTAGGAACATGGGACTGTCACCCACATGGGAAAGTTTAATTTTCTTTGAAATGCATAACTACGAAACAGTGACTTCAAAAGCAATATTATTATTTCATCTTAATCCTAATTATTTTTCAGTAGGTAGACGTTGAAGAATGAACATTTCGAGCAGAAGTGAGAAGATATAACAAATTAATCAAAAAATAATTATAAAGAATAAAATAGAAGTAGCAGAACAATAGTAATAGAAAAAGATTTAGGAAGAGAGGTATGAGCAGCTTTCTATTAGCGAAATAGAAAGTAGGTAGGTAGGTAGTATTAGACCTATATAGCATTTCCAAGTCAAATTCAACCTTTTCCAAAACAAATTCAACCTTTTCCAAGTCAAATTCAACCTTTTCATCATTATTAGGGAAATTACGAAAAATACGCACAAGCCCTAAATGTAGTACCAAATGCTAAATTGGGGGCAGGGCTGAAACAATACTCCAAACGCATTATTAAAAAAGAAATCAACAAACAATCTTTTTCCTAGAAGCAGTTTTTTTTTTTGTGAAAAAATTGCAGATTTTCCACAAGTAAGAGTTTTAATTTTAAGAGCTAAAACATTAATTACGTAAACAAGTGATAAAAATATTTCTTTCAATGAAATGTTTATTTTTTAAAATTATAGTTTTTGTTGATTTAAAAAAAACATGATTTTGTTTTATGTACAGTACCATAAAACAAAATCATGCTTTTTTTTTTAAATCAACAAAAACTATAATTTTAAAAAATCAACATTTCATTGAAAGAAAAACTTTTATCACTTGTTTACTTAATTAACATTTTAAGTCTTAAAATTAAAAATCTTACTTGTGGAAAGTCCATTTTACCTGTAACAGGTATCTTATTGCGTTGCAGTATTGTTTTCAGCCCAGTCCCTAATCACAGAAAAGCATTTGGTACTACACTTGTGCTTATTTCTCGTCATTTCCCTAATAATAGTGAAAAGGTAGAATTTGACTTGGAAAAGGTTGGATTTGACTTGGAAAAGGTTGAATTTGACTTGGAAATGCTATATAAAGACCGTAGAACAAGTAATTCTAGGTACGCTTCTAGTCTCCATCTTCAAACTTCTAAGTGAAAGAAGGTAGGCAGTTTGTGATATTTACCTAAACTCAATAGTTGTGGGACGCTCACGATATTAACGAGTACTAGTATTAATACGAGTACGATATTACGTGTACTTTTTTACCCAAATATAGTAACATGAAAATCAATAGTAATTTATTAAGAAATTCATCAGTGGTACTCCTCAAAATAAAATCAATCATTTTAATACCAAATGATGCGAGAAATGTGTTCTACATGTTAATCTACGAGTGAAAGCTATACAGCCCACGGGAAAGCTTGGTAATCGGTTTTCTGTGCTGGACAGTCTCGCGTTTTGTGCATGTGTCCCGCAATTTTCATAACAACTTGTGAGATGTCAAATGTCTCGAATAATTTTTAATGGTGTCCTGCAAAAATAAATTCAAAGCGGAGTTTGGAAATTGTTGTATATTCTTGGTTTAAAATTTGAAAGTTCTTGAAAAAATTGTATAATTTGTTGAGGAAAATAATTAGGTACGAAGGTACCTTTATATATTAGTCAATTATTTCAAATACATGTTACCATATTAAAAATGATATTTTTTTATTCTTCCACAACTACTTGGTTATAAAGGTAACTTATTCAACTACCTACTTCTTTGTTTGCAACTTGATCTTCAAGACTGACTCATCCAGGTTTTTTGATGCACCTATGGAGAAAATTAAATAATATATGTCATTATTTTGGTGATTGTTCAATGAAATTGTGGCCCACCTTATTCTTATTTAAAAAACGCTGCAAATTGTTACACAAAGGTTTATTATTTTTCTATATAGATCACTTGTCTGCAAAGAACACAGCTTTGCCATTGTTACCACCAATCAACATGACGAAAAACATCGATCGCATTTTGGTCAGCTAAAATTTGAACGGAGGTTAGGCATTTTTGCGTTTCACACTCGTGTTTCTGATTTATCGTATGTCCAACACTCCTCGTATGGAGCGAACGATTTGTCCTACAGGGCTCCGCGTGGTCTCAAAAAATTCTAAAAATTCTATACTATCTTAAATTGATGGAAAAACAATACCTTTATATACAAATTTTTTGAGTTGGGGCGTTTTCAGAATTTCAAACCTTATTTTTCAACCCTTAGAAGTGATCTACAACAACTAAAATCTTCGGGGCACAACTAGACCCCAAATGGAGCCAAAATACCAAATTTCATCAAAATCGGTCAACGCTAAGAGAGGAAAGTGCCACGTACGGGGGACGGACGGAAAATTTTTTATTCGATTTTCGGATTCCACATGCCTTGAAAGTAAACCAACAAATTTTGAAGGGGGGGGGGGTGAAAAAAAGTTCTTGGTCGATTCTAAAGGTTCATTATTGAAAATAATGAACCAAAATGGTCAAACTATACTACACAAACATTTTTTGAAAGCTCATTAAATCATCAATCAACCACGGCAACTTTTTAGAAAGTGTCATTGATTAAAATGAGTGAAGGTAAACCTACCACCCGTGACCCCAACACCTTGAAGCCATTGAGTAAACTTCACTATTAGCCCCCCTCAATGGAAGTAGAAGCTTCATTGATCCGTCTCCCGGCCTGCCCGCCAGCGCAGCTTATCTCCAACCCTCAGGCTAGGGCATTTCATCCCTCGAGCTCACCTCTGGCTGGTTTTAACCGGTGAAGTTTCGAGCAACTAGCAATGAGAGGGAAAACGGGTTTATATTAAAAGGTCACCCAACCTCAACAAGTGCACAAAACAACTAAAGTACCTCGTTACTAAAAATTTCGAAAAGAAAAACCACTACTAAAAAGAAATTCGCGATTCTGAAATGACAACACCTACATAACAGGACTAGGAACATCATAAATTATCTCACCTCCCTTCCTTGGTACCGAGGGAGGAATAAATTCCCATTTATTAATTTATATCCAATTCGACACACTTATGAACTAGTCCTAATATTCGTGCTAATCTTCATTCTTAATCAAAACTAAAGACCTTCGAGGTGAATCTTCAAGAGATGCAATAAGTGGAAAATGCGATGAGCCAAAAATGGTGTTGATAACCACCAGGTGTTGGTAACCTGCAGGCATTAAAACGAGATTTCCTCCAGGGGCTTTCGGCTCTAAGTCAAATGTACGCGTTTGCCATACAGATAAAATGTACCAGGAGACATAACCGTGAGAAGGAAATCGAGGAATCGTCGATGACCTGCAAGTGAATGAGCGGAAGGAATGGAGCGTAGAACTGTTGGAGTGGGCTTGTAGTTACACCTACCTACCATCCATATCACCAAAGTAGGAATTTTCAGAGGGGAACTCAGATTTCATTCTCTTCTTAAAATCTCTGAGGTACTTGATTCATTTTCAATTCACACCGCACGTAAAAATATGAGCTCTGAAATATGGGCAACGCCTGGTCGGCGTGTCGGTAACAGGAAGGAAATAAATTAATGTACTTATCACAGATTAATTCAGTCATTGTTTTATCACAGATTAATTCAGTCATTGTTTTACGTCACAAATCAAATATAAATTAGTTCCAACCTCGACAGCGATTTTCTTCAATATTTCCTATGGAAATTGAAGAGAGCAGCAAGAGACTTTTTGAGAATATTGTGATTGTGAGTTGTGATAAAAATTGTATGGTATGAGATACATAATTTTGGGTACAACCGAGAACACGAAAAATTACCACTCTTATTATTCCTCAGATATGGGGGGAAATTGAAAGAGAAACATATTGTTCCTGTTAACATTCACCCCACCTGATCCTACAGTAAGTGATAAAACCCGAGAAACAAGCAAAGAAATCAATTTGATGGCTTTTCTATTCGTGAAGATGCCGTCATCGTGCAATACAGACGACGAACGATGCCGCTTGAAACCTAAGAGTAATGCGATGATGAAATAAAATGCTTTAGTGGGAAGTATAATAGTACTTGTAGTAATGAATCTTCTTTGTATGTAGTAATGTAATAAAAGTATATCAGTAAGCAGAAGTCATGAAGATAGTCACTGTAAGGTTCATTTTGTAATATTGTAACATTGTTCGCCTTAATAGTATGAAGTAATCATAACAGGTTTTGATGTCCATGAAAAAGTCTCTAAGCTGTTTACTCAGGAGACAAACCGAACAGTTAAAAGTGACTTCATCCGATTACTTCCAAACATCTCAACTTTTAAAAGGCTCAACCGATTTTGATGGGAAATTTTTCTTTGTGCCCAGAAGGGGGGTTCCCGATGTCAGAATTAATTTTCCCCATTCATAGCCTAATCTGAATTATTATGGACTGTATAAAGATTAAGTACCTATAAAACAACTGCTAATGTTGTGTACTGCTGTTGGGCAGTACACAACACTCAAGGATGGGGAGAGAAAGGCAGATAACGACAGCCATTCGTATTCAACATTTGAGCTTCCCCAGCATTAGTACCTATTCTGAGAGCTCTCACAATGACACTAAGGTGGAAATTGACAAGAAGTGTCGGCCGAGTTGTCCCAGGATGACTCGCTGAACACTGAGGGTCAATAAACCACCTCAGGTCGGATCAGTTTTCTTGGAGAACTGGAATAACGAGAGGTAACAAGGTAGGGAACGAGTGACCTAGAGCAAGTCACGCGATCAACTGGGAGTACAGACCCTCCAGACAGACTGTCCAAGAAAACAATCCTGTTAGTCCAGTCAAATTAGCCAAAAAAGGGGGGGGGGGGTTTGCATTAATTCCGGACAAAGCGAAACTTTTATGGGTGACTTGTGGGTGCCTATGGAACATGTTTTTAGTATATTCTACTAGATTCTCCTTGTGCTAACTTTTTGGTGCCCGAAAAACCGCGATTTTTCGGCACTTGTTTCAGTTTTTTGCCTATAACTCGTACACGATGCATCCTACGGAAAATTTTACTCTTTCCTTTATTAAACAGGATGAATTTCTGCGTCGAATGACCACCTGAAACGTTAAGATCGGTTCAGCCGTTTGGCCGAAATCGATCGTTGAAGTTTGGCGATTTTTCCCAAATTGGTTGAAAAATGGGTTACGCTCAAGTTTCAAGGCCTGTACATCAAAAACGGCGTATCCAACCAAAAAATGTCACATAATCAAAGTTGTAGAGAATCAAATTTTGTGTAAGAAAAGCATCCCCCCTTCCTCCCCCCTCCCACCCGCCCCTACCAAATGATAGAATAACGAAACAACTTCTGAGTAAACGAAATTATGAGTATTGAAAACGGTGTTGCAATCAAAAAATGTCATATAATCAAAGTGAAACGTCTGTTGTTCAACTTACTAAGGCACTGAGGTACTTGTAATACTAGAAAAGGCGAAAGAAAAAACATTCTCCTGGTCCTAACTTTTTGGTGCCCGAAAAACCGCGATTTTTCGGCATTTGATTCAGTTTTTCGCCTATAACTCGTACACGATGCATCCTACAGAAAATGTTACTCAATCCTTTATTAAACAGGATGAATTTCTGCGTCGAATGACCACCTGAAATGTTAAGATCGGTTCAGCCGTTTGGCCGAAATCGATCGTTGAATTTTGCCGCTTTTTCCCAAATTGGTTGAAAAATGGGTTACGCTCAAGTTTCAAGGCCTGTACATTAAAAACGGCGTATCCAACCAAAAAATGTCACATAATCAAAGTTGTAGAGAATCAAATTTTGTGTAAGAAAAGCATCCCCTCTTCCTCCCCCCCCCCTCCCACCCGCCCCTACCAAATGATAGAATAACAAAACAACTTCTGAGTAAACGAAATTATGAGTATTGAAAACGGTGTTGCAATCAAAAAATGTCATATAATCAAAGTGAAACGTCTGTTGTTCGACCTAAGGCACTGAAGTACTTATAATAATAGAAAAGGCAAAAGAAAAAACATCTCCTAGATTCTCCTTTTGCTCACTTTTTGGTGCCCGAAAAACCACGATTTTTCGGCACTTGTTCCAGTTTTTCGCCTATAACTCGTACACGATGCATCCTACGGAAAATTTTACTCAATCCTTTATTAAACAGGATGAATTTCTGCGTCGACTGACCACCTTCATTTTTTAGATCGGTTCAGCCGTTTGGCCGAAATCGATCGTTGAAGTTTGGCGATGTTTCCCAAATTGGTTGAAAAATGGGTTGCGCTCAAGTTTCAAGGCCTGTACATCAAAAACGGCGTATCCAACCAAAAAATGTCACATAATCAATGTTGTAGAGAATCAAATTTTGTGTAAGAAAAGCCTCCCCCCTCCCTCCCCCTCCCACCCGCCCCTACCAAATGATAGAATAACAAAACAACCTCTGAGTGATGAGTGTGTCAACGCCAAATAGGAGTATTGACAACCGTGTCGCAATCAAAAAATGTCATACAACGTCTGTTGTTCAACCTAAGGCACTGAGGTACTTATAACACTAGGAAAGGCAAAAGAAAAAACATCTCCTAGATTCTCCTTGTGCTAACTTTCTGGTGCCCGAAAAACCGCGATTTTTTCGGCACTTGTTTCAGATTTTTGCCTATAACTCGTACACGATGCATCCTACGGAAAATTTTACTCAATCCTTTATTAAAGAGGATGAATTTCTGCGTCGAATGACCACCTGAAACGTTAAGATCGGTTCAGCCGTTTGGCCGAAATCGATCGTTGAATTTTGCCGCTTTTTCCCAAATTGGTTGAAAAATGGGTTACGCTCAAGTTTCAAGGCCTGTACATCAAAAACGGCGTATCCAACCAAGAAATGTCACATAATCAAAGTTGTAGAGAATCAAATTTTGTGTAAGAAAAGCATCCCTCCTTCCTCCCCCCTCCCACCCGCCCCGACCAAATGATAGAATAACGAAACAACTTCTGAGTAAATAAATATTATATATAAATAAATATATATAAAACTCATATTTGGCGTTGACACACCCATCACTCAGAAGTTGTTTCGTTATTCTATCATTTGGTAGGGGCGGGTGGGAGGGGGGAGGAAGGGGGGATGCTTTTCTTACACAAAATTTGATTCTCTACAACTTTGATTATGTGACATTTTTTGGTTGGATACGCCGTTTTTGATGTACAGGCCTTGAAACTTGAGCGTAACCCATTTTTCAACCAATTTGGGAAAAAGCGGCAAAATTCAACGATCGATTTCGGCCAAACGGCTGAACCGATCTTAACGTTTCAGGTGGTCATTCGACGCAGAAATTCATCCTCTTTAATAAAGGATTGAGTAAAATTTTCCGTAGGATGCATCGTGTACGAGTTATAGGCAAAAATCTGAAACAAGTGCCGAAAAAATCGCGGTTTTTCGGGCACCAGAAAGTTAGCACAAGGAGAATCTAGGAGATGTTTTTTCTTTTGCCTTTCCTAGTGTTATAAGTACCTCAGTGCCTTAGGTTGAACAACAGACGTTGTATGACATTTTTTGATTGCGACACGGTTGTCAATACTCATATTTGGCGTTGACACACTCATCACTCAGAGGTTGTTTTGTTATTCTATCATTTGGTAGGGGCGGGTGGGAGGGGGAGGGAGGGGGGAGGCTTTTCTTACACAAAATTTGATTCTCTATAACATTGATTATGTGACATTTTTGGTTGGATCCGCCGTTTTTGATGTACAGGCCTTGAAACTTGAGCGCAACCCATTTTTCAACCAATTTGGGAAAAATCGCCAAACTTCAACGATCGATTTCGGCCAAACGGCTGAACCGATCTTAACGTTTCAGGTGGTCATTCGACGCAGAAATTCATCCTGTTTAATAAAGGATTGAGTAAAATTTTCCGTAGGATGCATCGTGTACGAGTTATAGGCGAAAAACTGGAACAAGTGCCGAAAAATCGTGGTTTTTCGGGCACCAAAAAGTGAGCAAAAGGAGAATCTAGGAGATGTTTTTTCTTTTGCCTTTTCTATTATTATAAGTATTTCAGTGCCTTAGGTCGAACAACAGACGTTTCACTTTGATTATATGACATTTTTTGATTGCAACACCGTTTTCAATACTCATAATTTCGTTTACTCAGAAGTTGTTTTGTTATTCTATCATTTGGTAGGGGCGGGTGGGAGGGGGGGAGGAAGAGGGGATGCTTTTCTTACACAAAATTTGATTCTCTACAACTTTGAATATGTGACATTTTTTGGTTGGATACGCCGTTTTTAATGTACAGGCCTTGAAACTTGAGCGTAACCCATTTTTCAACCAATTTGGGAAAAAGCGGCAAAATTCAACGATCGATTTCGGCCAAACGGCTGAACCGATCTTAACATTTCAGGTGGTCATTCGACGCAGAAATTCATCCTGTTTAATAAAGGATTGAGTAACATTTTCTGTAGGATGCATCGTGTACGAGTTATAGGCGAAAAACTGAATCAAATGCCGAAAAATCGCGGTTTTTCGGGCACCAAAAAGTTAGGACCAGGAGAATGTTTTTTCTTTCGCCTTTTCTAGTATTACAAGTACCTCAGTGCCTTAGTAAATTGAACAACAGACGTTTCACTTTGATTATATGACATTTTTTGATTGCAACACCGTTTTCAATACTCATAATTTCGTTTACTCAGAAGTTGTTTCGTTATTCTATCATTTGGTAGGGGCGGGTGGGAGGGGGGAGGAAGGGGGGATGCTTTTCTTACACAAAATTTGATTCTCTACAACTTTGATTATGTGACATTTTTTGGTTGGATACGCCGTTTTTGATGTACAGGCCTTGAAACTTGAGCGTAACCCATTTTTCAACCAATTTGGGAAAAATCGCCAAACTTCAACGATCGATTTCGGCCAAACGGCTGAACCGATCTTAACGTTTCAGGTGGTCATTCGACGCAGAAATTCATCCTGTTTAATAAAGGAAAGAGTAAAATTTTCCGTAGGATGCATCGTGTACGAGTTTTAGGGAAAAAACTGAAACAAGTGCCGAAAAATCGCGGTTTTTCGGGCACCAAAAAGTTAGCACAAGGAGAATCTAGTAGAATATACTAAAAACATGTTCCATAGGCACCCACAAGTCACCCATAAAAGTTTCGCTTTGTCCGGAATTAATGCAAACCCTAACTGCTAATTTGACTGGACTATGTCCCCAGCATCCCAACTTGAGGACTCACTGAATCCTCTCATACATGAAAATGTATCTCTCATCATAAAGAAATTTATCCCTTCTGAAGAAAACACTTTAGTATTTTATACCATTATACACGTTAGATAATATCTACTTCTATTTTGTTTCTGACACCAGTAGTTAATTGATATACCAATTGTTAACTTTGATAGGTAAAAAAATTGAAGACTTTTACGATTATGTTCTTACCTCTCAACGGTAAATAGTCAGAAACACGAGAGTGAATCACTGTTCTATACTATTATAGCTCGACTTCCAGCAAAAATAACATAAATTTAAGTACTTATCATTATACCGCTGGGGAGCAATTATGTACCTGTAAAAAACTACTGTGGTTACTATTATCGACGCCAGGGATGGCAGCCGGACGAAAATCAAACCTGAAATGGTTTGGATCTTTACTTTACTTTACTTTTACTTACTTCAGTTACGTTATGTATAACGTAATAATGAATGTATTACGTTATGTATAACGTAATATTATTACGTTATGTATAACGTAATGAATGAAAAAAATTAGGGTCAGTATACTGACCCTATTTTTTTACATTATTACTCATGTCAAAAGTTCACACATTGAAGTTTCATCGGACAATTTTTTTTATGGAAAAAGAATCTTTTCCTTATAATTTATTTCCAATTGTACATCATCGAAATAAAATGTGACCCCCAGCCCATAGACATATCCATGTCACAAAGTATCTGGTTGTGGAGTAGATAGTCCGTGGTTTTTAGGACGTCCCACAGTAAGACTTGGGCGTCCTTATGCGACGCCTGGGTTAAAGTTGGACAAAACTCAACAGAAAAAAAAATATCCACGCACTAATCCGTTTTAGATCATTCTGAATCCAAATCCGCGAAAAAAACCTAGGTGAATGTCTGTGTGTGTGTATGTGTGTGTGACAAAATCTTGTGTCGTCTGCCCAGCCCTTAGTTCTCAATCGATTTTCGTGGCTCTTTTTTTGTACGTCACGGAATACTATCTAGTTGTGCACTAAGTCGCCGGAATTTCGAATTTTGCCTTTAAAGGAGGGAAAGGGGGGGTTAATGCTCAAAAACGTGAGTTTGCGGGCATTACTTGTAAAATCTGCCCAGGACTCAATTTCCGACCGATTAGAGTGTTTCTTCTTTTGTTCGACTCAGAAATCCTCCAAATTGCACACTATTCCACCAGAGTATAAAAATTAGCATGGGTAGGGGGCAAGTAGGCGGATAATATTGAGAAAATATCCGATTTTTCAATATTTCGGTTCCTTTATAACTTACCAATTGTATCCGAGCTTTGAAATTGAGGAAAAATTTTCATCAAACCTCCGGATTTTTATCAATTATTCTCTGTACCACCATGGTGTGTAGGGTTTTTTTAATGTTTCACCTTGAATACGGATGTGAACTTCGACGGACTGCCTACCAAAACAAATAGATGAAAGTTCAACTTTACGAAGTATTACCGCTTTGGTGCCACCATTAGTGGCGGTTGACTCTAATTCTCATTTTGGGTGTCGTAGGTAGATCATGGATTTCAAAATGCTCTTCAAATTCGAGGCTCCCATGCCGCTAGAAATGTTATGGTGGACAATCGCGAGGGGAAGGGGGACCACTATTTCTTGCCAAAAATACTTAATAAATTACATCGAGTCAAAAAGAGTTTTTTCGCTTACCAACAGGTATTAATTGACCTAATGCTTATCGAATGGGACGTCCCCTGGAATGCATGCATTACTAAGCAATATGTTTTTTAGATGCCCATATGCCCCGAGTGCTGATAGAACAATTAAAGTTCCAAAACCTTAAGAACAGCGGTATTTCTAAGTACGATATATTTCGATTGCTTACAGAAGGATCACTGGTACTTTGAGGGGCTACCTAACTTTTCTGGTTTAGAAGCTTACTAAAGAAATATCGGAGGCTCCAACCGTACACCATCGAAATAAAATAATTATGATCCCTAGTCCACAGACTAGGAATATAAAGGTGTTGATTTTTTCACCAATTTAAAATAGAATTGAATTTTTAGAATCGAACGGGATCACCCAGAGCTCTGTAGGACAAACCAATCAGGAGAAACCTATGAGGAAATAAGGACTTATAATATATCAGAAACAAAGTGTGAATCGCAAATGACTATTCACTGCCATCAGTAATAGGCAAACTCTCCGTTCAGCTGTTTATTCTTTGAATTGAGTTCATGTTACTCAGTAGTGTATCTCTACCAAAAAACAACCAAATGATAACAATTCTTTCGTAGTAGGTTCTTTATATTTCAAAAAAAAACTTGATAGTGAAGCTTGAGCGAAATTATGGTTGGTAGGAAGTGGCGATGGCAAAGCTGTGTTCTTTACAGGCGAGTGATCGATGCAGAAAAATAATAAACCTTTGTGTAATAATTTGCAGAGTTTTTCAGTAAATAGCCCCCTTCCACCCAGGAAAATTCCGAAATTCCAGCGAAAAAGTGCATAACCAGATGAGTATCTGAGTCAAACAAAAGAAATAAGCTAATCGGTTGAAAATTGTGGCCTAGGCAGAGAATTTTGTTTGTAAACACACGTTTTTCAGTATTAAACACCACTTCAAAGCAAAAATTCCTCCTGTGACTGAGTACACAACTAGAAATGTATCTGAGCCGAACAAAAAATAACCAAATCGATTGGAGAATAAGGCATGGGAGAGTACACAAAGTTTGCCACACACGCACAGACATCAATAGTTGTTTACTAAAACGGATTACTGCATGGTCTTTTTCCTTCGTCGAATGTTGTCCCTCTTCACCCTAGATTAATGGAATAAGGACGTCCAAGTCTTGAGTTGGACATCCTTAAAAAGTGGAAGTCACCCATAGTGAAACATCTAACTGTATCATAAAAATTGTGAATGGTGAAGGTCGTACCCCACTTTTTTATAATGAATAGAACGACCAGGAAAATCTTTCTTCGATGGAACAGACAGAAGTGGCAAGCGATTGAAAATTCCGACGAGGCAGATAAAAATAGAGTTACTTTCGTCCATGAAAAATGTTTTCGTCTTTATTTTATGGAAATATTATTTCACCTTTGCTCGCATACCCACGCATTTTCGAAGCCAATTAAAACTCTCTTACCTAGCTCGATGGAAGATGCTATAAAGTTAAATCAACATCCGGGGGAGCCGATAACTAAACCAGAATTCTCGGCAAGCGTAACGCTGTTTCCAGACAACCAATTTGACTCCAATTGCACACTTGCATGGAAGCGACTAGAAGATAATTAACTAGGTCAGCGCTGTTTTATCATACAGACAGGGCATAGTTTTAACTGAGTCCACTCACTCCATCAGAACATACGGAGAACCTATCCACTGAGGCTTTGAGGATTTTATTTAGGGGTCACTAATTTTTGCTTCCGAGTCTACCAAGGTAGCGGAAGCTTTGTTTTCACTTTTCAAGGATGAAAAAAAAAAGTTCTCCAAACTCAAAATTTTCATTCGCGTTTGGCGTTTTAGACCTTTCTGAACAATTTTGGTTCAGTGTCTGTCTGTCTGTGTGTCTGTCTGTCATGAATTCCTTGTAACGCGCATAACTATACGAAGTTATTGTCCGATTTCTATGAAATTTTCAGGGATTGTGCGGGTTGGTGTTTAGACGGTCCCCAATGAAATCACGTGAATTCCTTGTAACGGCCATAACTTCTACATTTTCCATCTGATTTCAATGAAATTTTCAGGGATATTACAAATTAGTATTTAGATAGTCCCCTATGAAAATCACCACCTTCAGACTGATAGAAGCCACTGCGCATGCGCAACTGTGAATTTCCTTGTAACGGCCATAACTTCTACATTTTTCATCCGATTTCAATGAAATTTTCAGGGATGTTACAGATTAGTGTTTAGATGGTCCCCTATGAAAATCACCACCTTCGGACTGATAGTAGCCACTGTGCATGCGCAAACGTGAATTTCCTTGTAACGGCCATAACTTCTACATTTTGATGTTTTGAAATTAACTACTATGCATTGGATCATCTATACAATCGAGTTATGGAAACGAGGAAGCTATGTTCCACACCAACTTGGCAGACGTTTTAAAACTCCCTCGCAGACGTCTGCGTTGACACTCTTTACAGCACTCTTGAGCACTTTGTTTGGAAATTATTGTTTTTCTTGCACGTTTGTTTTGGCTGAACAGACTCATGGTTGAATATCATAGGTCCAAATCGGCATCATTAGTTTTACAAAGGTTTTTATTGTGGAAGTTGAGCTGGGGAGTAACGCCCAGTAAGTTAATATAACTTTCTGTACTCATTGTCAATTCTTTCTAATTTTTTTTCACATACTTTATATCAGCTTTGCATCCAGCATTATTCCAAGATATTTCCCTGAATCAGCAGATGTGATTGAGCTCCAAGAGATATTTGTTATTTTTTGGTTTATTTTTTTCAATAATGAACCTTTGGAATCGACCACGAAAAAAACATTTTTAACACCCCTCAAAATTTGATGGTTTACGTTTCAAGGTACGTAGAATCCAAAAATCGAATAAAAATTCCGTCCGTCCGTCCGCCGTACGCGGCATTTTTGCCACTTAGCATTGACCGATTTTGATGAAATTTGCTATGTAGGCTCCATTGTGGGTCTAGTTGTGCCCCGAAGATTTTGGTTGATGTAGGTCAGTTCTAAGGGTTCCAAAATGAATTTTAAAATTTTGAAAACGCCTTAACTCAAAAAATTTTGATATAAAGGTATTGTTTTTCCTTCAATTTGAGATTCTATAGAATTTTTAAAAATTTTTGAGACCACGCGGAGCTCTGTAGGACAAACCGTTCGCTCCCTACGAGAATTTAAGTGTTTAACGTACCATAAATCAGAAACACGAGTGTGGATTGCAAAAGAGGCCTAATCTCCGTTCAAATTTTAGCTGACCGAAATGCGATCGATGTTTTTCATGTTGGATGGTTGGTGGCTTTGCAGACGAGTGATGAATATAGAAAAATAATAAACCATTGTGTAATAATTTGCAGCATTTTCGTACGTGAATTTGACACGTGTAGGCTTGGTTTCATTCAACTTTAGACACAATTTCTTCGTCCAGTTATCAACTGCAATTGAACCTTCCTGAAGATTTTTTTACGGTTCTTATATCGAATCTACAACCTCTAAAATTGCTGTTCAATTGCTAACATGAAATGGGTCTGTAGGTTTACAAATAGCAGACATAAACGCTCAACAAGCTAAATTAGGTATATAAAATTCTACATGTTACGCTCAGGTATGTAAAATTTATTTACATACCTGAGAGTAGAATGTAAAAGCGTAAAATGTAAAATTTATTTAGATTTTATGTAAATACTGTAAAATGTAAAATTTATTTACACACATTTTACGCTCGATTTTAGGTAAGTAAAATTCTACATTTTATTTTCACGCTCAGCTATTTTAAAGTGAGCGCTTAGCTCTCCTCACCTAAAATGTACAGATTTGCTCATCTTTGATCTCTAATTTGTATATTGTTTTACGGTCCCATTCCAAACATTTTTAATCCAACTTAGAACTTAGAACTTACAACTGCGAAGGCAAAATTTAAACATTTATTTTGGATATCAAGTTTGGATCACCTCAGAAACGTTTTATTGGAAACTGTTAATTGGAGTTAGCACTCTAGCACGTGCATAGCACTCTAGTTGGAGACGTCTTAAGATTTATAGTAAACAATCATAACTACTTCAGATTTATATGATATTGCACGGGGCACTGCCTTTAGTGGTTTAATTTCACTGGATTCCTAACGAAAAACTGGCAGTTTTTAGCTGCACATACCTATATTAAATCTACATTGCACCTTATATTCACATCCCAATATGAATTTTGCCTTTTAGGAGAATGCAGCTCTTGAAACAAAGATTATGAAAGTGTTTTGGGGTTTCGAACCAGCCGGTATCTTTCCTAGGTGTATCAAATAATTGTCGACAATATCTTATCTCAGAATCTAACTACGGTTCCACATTGGCCTTAATTACATTAAACGGTAAACGACATCTTCACGTCATATTATCACATTCTAATTAGAGTAGTCTCAGTGCGATCAGCAAATTCCCGAGGTGGAGATCTTTCTATGGTAGAATCTTTCGGAATTAATGAAATTTTCATTCGCTTTGTCTTACGAAGCTACATGAAATTTTAGGTTCCACGATTATTTCCGGTTAAACCCTAGCCCCGGTTATAACTACAAGGAATCATGATCTGATTTTTTTGATTTTCAGGGGTTGGGCAAGGAAGTCCCGACAAGGTACCCTACAAATAGTAGCATCTTCGCACAAACGTGATTTTCATTTTTGCTTCCGAGTCTACCACAGTAGCGGAAGCATTGTTTTCACTTTTCCTTGGTTATAAAATGTTCACCAACATCGACATTTTCCTGAACAATTTTGGTCTCGTGTCTGTACGTGTGTGTCTAACATCCAGGTCAGTGCATCCGCAAACCCATTTCGATGAAATTTTCTGGGATAGTGCAGATTAACGTGTAGATTGTCCCCTTCGAGGGTAGTGCAAGATACAAAGAGATTGATAATTCGAGATCAACTACATAATGGGGTAATGGTTACGAGGTAACTATGTGCCAAATCCACTTGGCAGACTTTTTTTAATCATAGATTTCTCACGATTTGACAGCTCGATTTTGCTCAAATTCCAAGGATAGTTAGTGGCAAACACTTGATGGCAATGTGTTCATCGACAGTAGGAACCACGGTACAAGTAAATACACAAAACCTCATGTGTACAACATCTCGATAGTGAATTACACAATGGTTTATTATTTTTCTATAGATTACTCGTCTGCAAAGCCACCAACCATCCAACATGAAGAATTAAAGTGATCAGATTATTTCATGAGCAACATCAACATTTCACATTCTTATTATTTACTTATCAATATTTATTAGCACCGTCTGTCTTCGTTCAAAGTTCAAATGAAACTTCACACTCGATTCGAAATCATAAACTCAATTTTAAATGCTTGCATACGAGTCTGCAACACATTGGGACATTTTCATGTCAACCACTACACAACAAGGTAGTGAAGGAAGGTTGTTAGTTAGTTCTGTACCCAAGCATCAAAGTTTTCGTGACGATTTTTCAGTTCATGTGCCAAAGCAAAATGTAAGGTTGTTGATTGTTCTCTACGTTACACAGTGAGTCTATTTTATTTATTGGTCGCGTGAGCAAGATTTGCTTAGTTTTCGTGACGATTTTTCAGTTCATGTGCCAAAGCAAAGACATGAAAATGTCAAAATCATTACTCATAACGGATAATTTACCAGTTGTTTATATCCAAGACCCCTTAGATGAAAGGTACACTCCCAATAAGTATTTATAAACTCCTCATTCCAACAACGAAGTCTGGAATAGCAACGAAGTCCCCAATTTAGCTCAAATTTGACGATGAGGCTAGGCTCTAGATTCACTGGGTTTTGTCAGAAAAAACCAAGGCAAATACGAGAAAAATCATATGAACAACTTTTTGATCGTTTTGACGATGCGATCATCATCTTCCGTGTTCGTGAAACTCATTACTCTAATCAGATCATTAACGAGTTGTATGTACCCAAGGTGCGTAGAATAAAGGTTTACTCCCTATATAATTTCTACAAAAGAACTCTCAACACTGGAACATTATCTCACGATATAATAGCTCGATGAATAACGAGAAATAACAAAACCTTTGTCAGTGGTGTTTCATCCACCTCGTAAGTACATTGGTACGATCTAGAAGACACACGAGAAAGAGAGCAGGAGTGAAAGAGTAGGTTACAAGCTCTGCGGTAGGTAAGACCCTGAAGAAACCTGGTTATTACTGTTAATTAGAAAATGGTTCCCCTTACCTGTTCCCGAAGTTGTTCCTCCAGAATTCTGCTGCATCGCTCTTCGTTATCCTGAACTGATCCCCGGCGAATGTTCCGAAAGGGAAAAGCGCTTTCAGCTCGCTAAGCATATGACTAAAAACCAAACTGAGTTTCGTAAGGTTCCTTCGATAATGCGACGTTTCGTCGAACATCTTTTCCTTGCCTTCCTTGAACAGTTTGACAGCCTGTTTACATTTCCTCATCAAATTGACTATGAATACGTTGAAATGTTCGTTGTTGTGAAGAACAGACGGTTTATCTTCGTGTTTCGAATAGATTAGGCGAAGGCGTTGATAAGTGTCGGGGAGGATGTCCAGGATGAACGGGGGAGAGTTTTTCAGGTTCATTTTGGGGTGTTGACACAACTTGACGACTTTGTCCATCAATTTCCATGTTTTGTCCAACGTGCGTTTATCTGTCGGTGCGACAGGTCGGGGGACGACGCTACCGGAACTCGAGTCAGAGGGGAACATCGCGACGTGGAGTTTCGAGAAGATCGAGGAGATGGACTTGGGCTGGTCCTTCCGTCCCGCTGCCGCCATCTCCCTCGAGTCCCTTCCCAAAACGTTTCCCAAGTACCTCGGCAGCTTGATCGCGGGTCGGAACAACGGGAAAACTGAACGGAAAACTCCCGACCTCGTAACAACGGAAAGGACGGGTAAAAAGCAGATATCGCGTTCAGATTACACCCAATTACCACCGAGGGGTGGGCGAATTTGTCCTTCTCACCCCCGAATTACACTTTTCTACGGGTGATTTACCCTACTTCACACAAACCGAGAATGTTCAGATGAAAAGCGAAAACATACTTGTAGATATTTCTCACAAGGTAAATACGGGTCACTCAGCTTAGCTGCCCGCCATGGCCAACTAGGTTGGACTACAACAAACTAGCGCACTTTATACATGCCATACGTGGTTATTTATGTTCACATTGTACGACCAAACGAGTGAATGATCGAAGAAGAACATTTCGAACTTCAACTACGACCGGAAAGAGCTTAAATTTCAATAAAACTAGGGAAAAACATCACAACACGGAATACCGTCACCATAAGAGAAACGAGCATGAATGAATACTGAAATTCTAAAATGGGAGGACAGTGTTGCCACGGTTCAGTTTCCGTCGGAAGCAAGGCCGCCAACTTTAGACATTATTTCTTCTGTAGTGACCTCTGTTGACGAGAAACACACCTATAAATCCGAATAAGGCGCGAACAGATAATATTTAAATTTAGGTAATACCATTAGAAGGTACTACTTACCAAAAATTATTTACCAATTCAACCGAACATTATTTTTCACTTTTTGAACGGGGGAATAAAAAAGTCCATTCATGCAGAAGGTATGCAATCAAAACTATGGTTATGAAGATAAAAGCTCTTAACTATTAATTAACTATTATTATATTAATAATTATATTAATTTAACATATTAATATAATATATATTAATTAACTATTATTAGCTATTAATTATTCGAAAGAAAAAAAATAATATAATATATTATTAATTTAATATATTATATATTAATTATTTGAAAGAGTAGTCCGCCTTGTGGGTGTGACACATAACATGACTCGTTAAAATTATAAAATCAACCTTCAGATTGACAATTTAAAGAAACCACAAAAAATACTTTCCCAAATTCATAGAATACCTCTACCCACACGTCAATTATTATTTTCTCCTATTTTCTGTGTACCAAACCAACGTACTGTATGCATACCTAGGGAAGGGTTTGAAGATGTTCATTTTCATAGTCCATTTTATGTTCTACTCATCTTTCACAAACCCAATCTTGCTTTTTTTTTTTTTTTTTTTTTTTTTTTTTTTTTTTTTTTTTTTTTTTTTTTTTTTTTTTTTTTTTTTTTTTTTTTTTGCCTACTACAATTTTACGCAGTCGGTGGTCTAGTGGACAGTGTACCCGACTGCGGTGATAAGATGAGAACCGTCTAGCGGGGATGCGAGTTCGAGTCTGGTCGCCAGCAGAAAGTTTTCTGTCTATTAGACGATCGGCAATCTCTCGTTCCAACCCAGGGCGGTGATGTTTGGGAAGCCATGAGCGAAATCATCAGAACAAATTCTGATCTCCCCTTGGGGAGACGGAGACAGCTGAAGACGTCCGCGACGCCAAGAATGGCAGTCGGACGAAAATTCAACCTGAAATGGTTGCTTACTTTACTTTTACATAAATAATAAATTTATACCTACATTATACTTTCATTTATTTATATTACAGGTTGTCCCATGTTGTGGACCGCAAAACTTCAAGTCGATTCTACTACAACCTACTTTAAGTAAGAAATGACTCTTAGCAATTTTGTTTTAACCCCTCGTTTTTCACGTAACTTTTTTCATGTTTCCTACCTTATATCACTAAAACTACCTTAACCCATTTATGTTACCCAGTAAAAATGTAAAAATAAGGGCACCGTTGGAAAGGGCGTCAAATTGCCCATTTTCCTAAGTGCCTACAAAAAACTATTTATGGGGTCCGGATGGGTGAAAAATCAACTCAAAAAGTAATTTTTGTCAAATTGTTATTATTTCCGATTTTTTCTCTTGATTGTTAAGGTTATACTTCCGCAATGATCTCAGCGTTCCAATGGAATGATCAAAAAATATTTTACAATCGAATTTAGAGGAGAAAATTGGGATTAAACGCGAAAAAGCGTGAATTTCT
Organism: Apolygus lucorum; assembly: GCA_009739505.2. NCBI lineage: Eukaryota > Metazoa > Arthropoda > Insecta > Hemiptera > Miridae > Apolygus > Apolygus lucorum. The sequence continues at coordinate 71,872,133 of CM019176.2, read as the reverse complement.
TAAAAATAAAATCTTTTTTGCGGGAGGACTCCAGAACTACTCGACTCCAGGTAGAGTAGGACCATGTAGCTCATTAACAGGTAGGAAGGTACCTCCAGACTACATTTTGAGTTATATCAACTCGACTTATTTTGAAATAAATCAAAAAAGTCTGCCAAGTGGGTGTGGCACATAGCTTCCTCGTATCCATAACCCGATTATATAGATGATCCGATGAATAGTAGTTAATCTCAAAACACCAATCTCTAAGTACCTTCCACTACCCTCATAAGGGACCATCTACACGCTAATCTGGACAATCCTAGAAAATTTCATCAAATTCGGATGAAAAATTAAGTGAGTAGATGTATGTGATTGGATCAAAAAAATACTTAGCCTCGCCTGGGATTCGAACCCGCGACCCCAGGGGGACAGTTGAAGTTACGGCTGTTACAAGTAATTCACGTTTGCGCATGCGCAGTCGCTTCTATCAGTCCGGGGATGATGATTTTCATAGGGGACCGTCTACAACCTAATCCACATAATCCCTGAAAATTTCATCGAAATCGGGTGAAAAATGTGGAAGTTATGGCCGTTACAAGGAGATTCACGTTTGTGCATGCGCAGTGGCTACTATCAGTCCGAAGGTGATTATTTTCATAGAGGACCATCTAAATACTAATTTGTAACATCCCTGAAAATTTCATTGAAATCGGATTGAAAATGTCGAAGTTATGGCCGTTACAAGGAATTCACGTGTGCGCATGCGCAGTCGCTTCTATCAGTCCGGGGATGATGATTTTCATAGGGGATCATCTAAATACTAATCTGTAACATCCCTGAAAATTTCATCGAAATCGGGTAGAAAAAGTGGAAGTTATGGCCGTTACAAGGAAATTCACATTTGCGCATGCGCAGTGGCTACTATCAGTCCGAAGGGGATGATTTTCATAGGGGACCATCTAAATACTAGTCTGTAACATCCCTGAAAATTTCATCGAAATCGGATGAAAAATGTAGAAGTTATGGCCGTTACAAGGCATTCACGTTTGCGCATGCGCAGTTGCTTCTATCAGTCCGGGGATGATGATTTTCATAGGGGACCGTCTACACACCAACCCGCACAATCCCTGAAAATTTCATCGAAATCGGACAATAACTTCGTATAGTTATGCGCGTTACAAGGAATTCATGACAGACAGACAGACAGACAGACACACAGACACGGAACCAAAATTGTTCAGAAAGGTCTAAAACGCAAAACGCGAGTGGAAATTTTGATTTTGGAGAACTTTTTTTTTTCGTCCTTGAAAAGTGAAAACAAAGCTTCCGCTACCTTGGTAGACTCGGAAGCAAAAACTTGAGGGGGTCTCAGCTGGTCGCCGTTCGTTCCTCGTTCCGGGTCAGTATTTCCCTAAATTGCAGGCGCAATTTATTCATTTATGTACCTAGATTTGATATTTTCAAGAATTTTCGAAATACATCAGTGCATCAGTCTAGGGAATGAGGAATTTCACCATGTCGGAATTTCCTATTTTTGACCCCAAAATTGGATTCAGCACCTCGAAAAACCCCCCAAGGCAAACTTTCAGCCCCAACTTCCTAATTTACGAATAAACAAAACAGTGTAGAAAATACGAATGTTTAAAAAAACCGGGAAAATTACGTTATCCCGGAATAGTTCATTTATGGCCGCTTGAAGCGCTGAGATCGAGAAATCTATAGTCCCCAGATGCAAAATTTCACGAAAAAGTAAAGTTCGAAATCGAAAAACTGAAGAAAAAAAAATAGAAAAAGCAAGATGGGGAAAATTAGGTTTGCTCTGTTTTTGTTTGATAACTTTTCTCTTAGAAAACAAGATTTTGTCGTCCCAATGGGCAACACTGGGAGGAGACGGCGATCCGAATAGCCCAATCAGCGAGCGTTCCCGCTTCACGTCCGTCTTCCTGGTTATTCATGAAATCAGAAATTTTGATTGTCTCCCAAAAATAACAGGAGACTTATTTTCCGAAATCAGTCCGATTTTAATCTATCCCACACCATTAACTATTCAGGAAAAATGCAAACAGAATTCGGTGAAATTCCTCATTGAAAAACTAAAAGATTGCCGCTGGAACCATCAAAATCGAACAACAATAATTGCCAGAGAAAAGTTGGAAAACCGTTTATTCAGTTTGGTATTTACAATTTTTCTCTGGCAATTATAGTTCGATTTTGATGATTCCAGCTGCAATCTTTTAGTTTTTCAATTCCCTAGACTGATGCACTAGTGAATTTCGAAAATACTTGAAAATTTCAAATCTAGGTACAAATTTTAAAGTTTAACCCTGCAATTTAGGGAAATACTGACCCGGAACGAGAAACGAACGGCGATCGACTGAGATCTTCTTAAGGTGAAAAATATAACTAAACTTTTTCAACAATTTCACTTTATTTCGTTACAACTTTAAGCGCACAAAAATAAAAATTGTGATTTAGCCAGTAAACTGCATACGAAACAATGGTAGGGACCTAAGAGAATCTACTCTATAATAAATATTTCATCACCTGGTACAATAACAAGCTAAATAGATATAGACTCTTAAACAGATAGATTGTTAAAAGTTTACTGGCAATTTGAACAGGAGCGACTTTCTACTACATAAATATATAAAATAAATTATTACACTGAAAGATCTAAGACGCTTTAGGTATTGATTGTTTGCAAACAATCTGTAGAACCAAGGTACCTAGGTAAGTATACCACCTATTGCTATCACCTTTGCAAGAAATAATGTGACCGCTTCCACCACTTTGTTAACTTCAATATTCTCTTCCGTTTTTCTGTTTGAAAATTCAGAGGTTTACGATACAGAACAACATCCGACTGAGGTAAATTTTTGCTTGGTTAGGTACAAAGGATAACATTTTATGGTAATTATTGGGCAGGTATACGATAGATGGATAAACGTTGGCTACCTGTGCGCTAGATACGAAACACCTAGTCTGTATTTTGTAGTAGGTTATCTCTTCTGCATGGATTTCTTTCAGAAAATTTTTAGACGGAAGTCGACGTCTACGTTTGAGCGACCTACTTTTCTAAGTCGATATATTTATAAATTTAAGCACTGGAAAAAATAACCCAAAGTTGTAAATTGATTAAAAATACTAATGGTTTCGTCAATATTCACCCCTGAAATATTAATTTCAAGGTGCTTGCAGTAAATCAAACAGGGTGGCGTGTTACCCGAAGAACGGATGGAGAAACGAATCGTGAAAATCCGACCTTTATCAATTCCAATAGTACTTACTTGGGATGGGGGAAAACATACAGAAGACAGGACGAAAAACCTGGCTGACAGGGAGGTTCTTGATAGGAAGGTTACATGTAAGCATTCAAACGATATGGTAGGGTTGGCGTGAAAAAAATGAAAACAAACACAACTGGAACGAAAGTAAGAGGTGTGTGGGGTGAGGGGGGTGGGAGTAGTACTAAACTAATTCTGTGGAAAGATAAGTACTGTCATGGATCCTTACCCATGTTGGTAGCAGTAGGATAGTTAAGGGCAGTTGACACAAAGATGCCTATCTGCATTGTGGGGGACGTTTTTGGTTCAATTGGTTATACTGATGGCCACCACTGAAATACCAACATTAGGCAGTGAGTATTTTAACAGCTAATTTGGGGGATGGGTAAAATGCAAAAATTGAAGACCATGAAACATAAGCTAGTAAAGTACATTCAGCAGAATTTAAATCTACAGCAATGCTGAAAATGTTCTTAAGGAAAACTGGAGGGTTTCAAGTCCCTTCATAGCATCCAGTTGGTGCACCTGTAATCTCAGAGTGTATAACCAAGAGTGGACCAGTGTGTAACATTAGAGCTTCATAAACTCTGGTTCATAAGTTTTTTTTAAAAAACTTATTTGTTAGTGGTGATCCAGTTTATGGAGAATAGATAAAATAACAATCTATGTTCACCTTGGAAACTCTGCATCCCTTTGTTGCATTCTTCTAGAGAAAATAGAACTGCATATCATGGCAGTCCCTGAGCATACCATATTTTGAAGAGATTTCCAAATCACTATTTTTCATACGTTGATTTCGTTTTCAGTGAAGCCACCGCACGAACATAAAATTTCGCACCAGTCCAATTTCCCTGTGAAGGTTTCACCATAGAAGGTAGATTCGACCGTTAGTTCGCGAATCCACCACCTAGGGGGCGCCACATAGATGCAGACTTTCTGTGGTGGACCTATAATTGGGAGCACTCTATACACCACAAAGATGTATTTATGTACATCTGAAGTGAGAGGTTCGTAAGTATAGTTATAGGGAGCCTACCGTAACTTATTTTACTTTAAACTATCTAAATACTCATTGGTATGTCAAACAATGTTCAGGTGCCAAGCATATCAATAATGTTTATTGTAAGATTTTAAGAACCACATTACGTCTATTCCTGTTCACCATCATCATTTTTAAAAAACTTGACCTAAGTACCTAACTTCTTGATGGTACCAACCGCAATAGTGACTTGTTGCACTGGTTTAGTATCTCCCTGAGATTACAATGGCAAAGTCACTAAAAGTCTACATACTTGGCACAATAATATTTTAGCGATGATTACACCATCGATAAGTCTGCTTTCCGTTGGACAGATGCTGAACTTGCTAATTCGAACTATCTAATAGTTGTCCTACAATTTTCTTAATTTATACATAGGATGGCTGAATAGAACTAACTGAATTTAGCAATATTTGAGTATGATGAAGTTTGGACTATAAAAGTAGTACCTACACCTAGTATAGCCATGGTAAATGTAGTTATACGGTCATCTAGTGAATGCAACGGTGATTCAGTCATTCAAATACCACTTGAACGTTAAGATGCCGAAATAATTCGGGTAGAAGGACATTGCTAGTGAGTGCCTAAGTCTGCTATCTTTGTAAGAGGTCAGCAACAACCATCAAGGCAAAACTTGAGAAGAGGTAGAGCGTTCCAGGAATGGACGATATCAGCATGTATCTTTCCTCTGTAAAAAAAAGAAAACAATCATAATTTTTATTATAATTTCAAAGAGTGGAGAATAATGAAGGGAATGAATCACACATCAAATTAGAAGCAAATCTACTGTTGGGTGAAGGTTTAGGATTTGACTATTAAGCCTCTACTTCACTTCTTATGATCTCTCATTACAATTATTATGAACTCATGCCACAACTTGCAGGTGAAAGGAAGGGTGCACTGCAAGTTACACAGAAGGCTACAGTTTTGAAGAATATAGGACCTACAAGTAGATAGGTAGATATAGATGGAGGGAAGAACGGCTCACAAAATCCTACGCAATGAACCGCGCCTTTCAACGCGCTCCCACTTAGTATCATTCACTGTACAACTCACCAAATCAAACTCTTCCAACACTCACTCTCCAGATGACACTTGGAAATGAGAGGCCTCCTGAGACTTGGAAGAGCAAGTAAGAGAGGAAGCAAATGTAGCTTCGCGTTTCCTCTACGCATCTGTTGAGAACTTTTCAGATCACTTCTCACCTCTCCTATTCTTATGATTTACTCATATAATCACTCCCATACATGAGGCTAGCAGGAGGGGAAGGCTCACTAAAATAGCCATCTCTTAAAAAACTATTACATTCCCACTCTCTAACAATCGACTCAAAAAGTTCCACTCACTTCCTCATCAATCCCAAAGTAAAATGGTTATCACAAATTTTAGAGTCAAAGACTGACTTGCTCCACTACGTTTCTTGCTCGCAATAAGTGCTAGCAAGAAACATAGTGGAGCAAGTCAGTCATTGACTCTAAAATTTGTGATAACCATTTTATTTTGGGATTGATGAGGAAGTGAGTGGAACTTTTTGGGTCGTCACTATGTTTCTTGCTCGCAAATGAATAGGTAGTTTCCGCTCATCAACACACTGTCAACCATTAGTACCAACAATGGGGTATTTCAGTGAGTCGGAAATTCAGGTTTTTGACCTCAAATTTGGATTCAGCACCCTTGAAAACCTATATAATCCAACTTAAAGCCCAATTTTACTATAACATGTGATAGAAAAATTAATTAAAGAGATCACACGTTTGAAAAAAGGCGGACCTCCCATAACGCACACACACTTATGCCGCGCGCGTGTGTGAGTAGTATTTTGTAGTATCCAAGAGGTCCTCCAAGGGTGTCATTGCTTCTCTGAGCATGGATACTTTTGTCGAAGACAGTTGGCTAGCTACATCACGATTGGCCAGCTACGTCACACCGTTTAAATCTTCAACTTTCCTTAGCTTCTCTGATTTTTTAAAAACATTTTCTCGACGAATAGACCCGATTACCGTTATTCCTGAGCCATACTCTTTTGAAAAAAAAAAATTAAAAAAACTGACTGAAATACCCAATTATTATTACTGGTGTCCAATATATAAATTGACTCAGTTGAGTACTTCTAACTTAGCACTCGATTCATCCGCTTCACCTACACAAGTTTTCATCCCGAGGAAATCTGTCCAGTTTACTTTAAATATTCCTCTTAACTTTTCATGTTTAATTCCCATCCTACCTCCTATTTAAACTTCAATGAGTAAAGTTGTGACGTAACCTCCTTCAATTTTGAGTAGGTACAATATATTTCAACCACACGGACTGGTAATAAAGACATGATGGAGCGTACTGCATCTTAAGTTGGTAATAAATATGGTGAACCTAATCCCGTTCGACATGAACCAGGTGAGAGTGTCTCAGAGGCGTTCCTTCAGAACTAAGGAAAAGTTGGATATAAAAAGCATGCTTTTGAAGGACTCAACTAATTCCCTGGGATTGACCCTCCTCCTCAAAGGTTCCTCTGGTCCCATTCTCAGAATCCTAGACCTTAAACTAGTTTTATTTACAGTTATTTATTAATTTTATTTTTTGCTTGTAAATATAGAATTTTATTTTTAGATTGTAAGGCGATTTAATATATTGTGTGTACTTAATACAGATCCTGTTGATAGGAGAGAGAAACTCCTAACGGGACTCTGAGTAAGTTTTTCTTTGTAAATAAATAAATGAAATCAATCAACTATGTGGAATACAGACCCTTCGATTGTTTCTTAACCCCAACTTAGGCCAGTTCCAGCGCTACCAAGCACCCAGTAATAGCAAGCTAGCTAGCTTACTCACATACTCGTAAAACAACACAAAGAATTATTTGGTAAAAATATGCTTGATTATATCTCGTACAATTGAGAATTGCCACTGATGAATTTCCCATAACGAAACTGCTAGTTTTGTGAGTTTACAAACAGCAATAAAATTGCGAAGTTCGAAATTATGTTGACGATTTTAACTTGTAGATACCGTGACTCTTACTATCGGAAGTATACGAAGCTTCTCCTCTTCGATAGTGAGGAAACAAAATAATGAATACATAATAATCGCTACGTATATATTTCATTTTGAACTTTCTTGAATAATTGTGTCCATTAGTAATCTTTTACTGATCCGAGAAAAATAAGTCACTCTTCAACTATCGAAGATTATCAACAGATATAACAAATCTGGGAGAGTAAGGAGGAACCTGATTGGCTCCTGTGGACACTGTGATCTCCGAGCTGGGATTGAACCCACAGTCAAAATGGTACCATGATTTTTAGACTCTCACTCACTGATAGGACTAAAGCATTTCTTTAAACGACTAGATGCTAGTAACAGTGGCGCCTCCTCCAGGCAAACACAGCAAACACTGTTTGCCTTACTACAAAATTTGTCGTAAGCATATTCAATATGCAAATAAAAAAATTAATTTTTGTTGAGATTCTCCTATATTTCCATTTTTGCAAGTAATATTTAGCCGATTTCAGAAAACTTTTATAATATTTAGGGACTATTTCGTTATTATCAAGGAAGTTAGATTAAATAGGAGAATGGAATAAGAAAGTACGTATTTTGTCTTGGATACTAGCCCGCAACACACCAGAGAGTTGAAAATGTCGGTAACTACGACGGATTGCGGATGATATGCGAACTAGCGCAGGCGAGGCAAGGCTTGTCTCTGGTACTCTGTGATGCAAGGCAAGCAGTTCGAAAAAATGAATTTTTCAGGACCGTTTAGAGTGAGAGGCAACGATTGGCGGGGCAAGTATTGCTATACCCCCACTACCACGCTATCAGCTGTTGCAAACAGTCGGAAAACTGTTTCGTGACCTTGAATGCAGAAGACTTGGAAGATGAGCCATGGATACTAATTAACCCACGCATGGCAAGACATAACATGTCCATCCAATCACATTATCTCAAGAAAGGGAAGCAGTTCGTTCTTTCGCCGCCGCAAATAGCAGCTGTTTGACGTTGACTAGTGTCTCGTTCCCGATTTTATTGTATTTCTCTGTACCTAAGTTTTTTTCTAGTTGCTAGACACTTGGAAATAACTGCATACCATTGTAGAATGAAGGTTTCACGTCTTATTAGGTCTAAATTCAGAGTCTCTTTTTTGATTTATTATTTTCAAGAAGAAAAGTTTGAGCACCCTCAAAATCCGATGGTTTACGTTTGAGGTAGGAACGTGTAGATTTTGAAAATCGAATATAAAAAAAAATCCGTCCGTCTGCGGAACTTTTCTTAATTATTATGGACTGATTTTGATGAAATTTGGTTTATGGGATCCCATTTGGGGTCTAGTTGTTCCCAGAAGCTTTTGGTTGATGTCAGTTAGTTCTAAGCGGTGAAATGGAAGGGATGTAACTTCCAAAGGCGCCCTCCTATCTCGAAAACTCTCGATATGAAGGTATTGTTTTTTCACAAATTGAAGATAGGTACCTACCATTGCATTTTTAGAATCGAACGAGACCACCCAGAGCTTTTGAGGACTAATTGTTCGTTCCCTACGAGAACTTCAGGGTTGAACTTACGATAAATCCGAAAAACGACTATGAATCGCAAAAGAGGCCTGATTATCTTTCAAATTTTGGCTAACCAAAATGAGATCACCGATCGTTTCTTTGGGTTGTACTCGGTTTTGCTTCCTTAGCAACCAGTAATAAAATTTCTAAACGAAGGAATTCTTTAGTTCTTCGAATGGAGTGTGATGCGTGTAGATCTTCCAAATAAACTTGATTGTGAAGATAAAACGTGGTTGGTTGGTGGTGACAATGGCAAAGCTGAGTTCTTTGCTGGCACTTGAAATATACAGAAAAAAGAACCTTTGTGTAATAATTTGCAGCCTAGCTGTTTGCCTGAAGAATATTTTCACCCGACGCCCCTGGCTAGTAATAGGTTAGTACTTCGTAGAAGTAGCAATGTATCATACCAATTTGTATTTTTCAGGGAGGAATCAGTCGCCAGTGGTTTGGAGGAACATTAGTTCTTCCTGAGTACTGTTATGACGAGCTACATTCACTATTGGATTGGGTATGTTTCTCTTCTGGAGATGCGAGTGCGACGAGCATCCAGTTTACAATAGTTTGCAGAAGTTGTGTCAATTCATAAAACTCTGCAAATAATTACTTTAAGGTTTATTATTTTTCTATATAGATCACTCGCCTGCAAAGAACTAAGATTTGCCATTGTCACTACCTACCAACCAAATTTTCGCTTCACGATCAAATTTAATTTGAAGAAATAATAGGGGGTTGTGGGTGCCTTCATTAGAAAATTTGATTACTGATTGCTAAAGACGCAAAACTGAGTACAACTCGATGAAGCGAACAGCCATCGCATTTCGGTCAGCTAAAATTTGAAAGGCGAGTAGGCCTCTTTTGCGATTCACAGTCGTATTTCTGATTTATCATAAGTCCAACCCCTAAATTCTCATAGGGAGCGAACGGTTGGTCCTACAGAGCTCTGGGTGGTCTCATTCGATTCTAAAAATTCAATACTATTTTAAATTAATGAAAAAAATAATACTTTTATAACAAAAGTGTTTTAGCAAGAGCGATTGGAAAAGTCAGCTCTTATTTTTCAACCCTTAGAAGAGATCGACATCAACCAAAAGCTTCGGGGCTCAACTAGACCCCAAATGAAGCCGATATAGCAAATTTCGTCAAAATCGGTCCATGAAAGAAAGTGCCACGTACGGAGGATGGACGGCCAAATTTTTTACTCGATTTTTGGATTCTACTTACCTTGAAACGTAAATCAACAAATTTTGGGATATTTGAGAGATTATTGTTCAAATTTCTTCAACAACTTTCCTTATTTCACTCACCAACCTGGATTTTCTCTTTACGATTTTATTTTAAGACCAATCATCTCCTGAATTATAACAGTAGGCGGCTGTTCCTCGCAATGTAATTCAACTGAAGAATGGCCTGTTTGCTACATATTATACCTATTAGGTAGATGAACGATACTCATAGGTAGGTACCTTAAGTAGGTAAGCTCGCTACTTCACATCGCATTATAAAAAGCTCACGCGAAAAGGTTGGGAGATCTACTCATGCATATTAGACTAACAACAATGGAGGTGCTAAAAAAGCATACAAGCGTAGGCAAAGTTTTATTACAGCAATAAGACGAAGAATAGATAGGTAGGAAATAGGAGGAGGTTCAAAAACCATATTATAAGAAAATATGTGTTTATTTACAATTAGAAAATGGAGAAAGGGTGATAACTAAATTATTTACAGCACAATAAGTAGATAAGAATTAGGAAAAAGACTTGTAACAAATATCACGAAGCGGTGCTATAAGAAAACTCAATGCAAAGCAGTTGGATCCAACACCTCTAGAAGTGCGTGCAATTAGAAAAACAAATCAACACAATTGAGAACAAGACAACAAGTATTGAAATGTACGATATTTAGATTTAAGAAAATATTAAAATAATCATAGCAGCCGAATTTTACATACACATTTTTTTGAATTTAAGCATTGATCAAAATGATAACAACAATCCTATATTAATATGATAGCATTCACTCAACCAACCATTGAATTAGAAACACCATCGTTCAAAACACCACCCACACTGCACTTTCGTACTTGTCCACAATTTTAAATGCGTTAATAATTAACGCATTAATTATTAAGGACCAAAGCCCGTTATGGTGTATCATCATTAACAAACATCGTTTTGATAATTTAAGATCATGTCATCATGAATATTTTCGAGATTTGAACTTTTCTTTTCCAAACACAGAAATCGAGAAATAAGAAATTTTAGCCTGACATTGAGTCTAACACATGATCGTTTTTACCTGTCATATGGACTGAACGTTTGGTCGCCGACCAGCCCAAACTTCGTTGGACAGCCATCTTCCACTTCGTGTATCGCAGATTCCTCTCTGTAAGAAAAATAAATAAAAGTTATACCCGTTGTGTCAAGAACACATGATCTGATTTGCATAAAACCGCAGGTGCATATGAAACGCATAGTATGGAGACAACAGAGAGGAAAGATAACGTTAAATGGTGGCAAGAATGGATGAGTGAATACAATATGAGATGTATGAGCATGAGATACTTGGCTCATTACCTACCATTCTTCATCACTCAGATTAGAAAAACTTGTAGGATTTTTCAATTAAATCATCAGAATAGGAGTTATTTGTATACTGCTTCTGAATCTACCAAGGTAGTGGAAGCTTCGTTTTTACTTTTCAAGGAAAAGTGTTGAAAAAAATGTTCTCCAAAATCAAATTTTCCACACGCGTTTTACGTTTCAGAACTTCCTGAACAATTTTGGTTCCGTGTGTCATGAAACCCTTGCCACAGCCATAACTTCTAGATTTCTCATCTGATTTCGATGAAATTTTCAGGAATTGTGAGGGTTGGCGTGTTGATGGTCCCCTATGAAAATCATCACCCCCGGACTGATAGTAGCCGCTGCGCATGCGCAAACGTGAAATCCTTGCCATGGCCATTACTTCTACAATTCTCATCCGATTTCGATAAAATTTCAGGGACTGTGCAGATTGGCGTGTAGATGGTCCCCTATGAAAATCATTATTCCGGATTTATAGTAGCCGCTACGCATGCGCAAACTTGCATTTCCTTGTTACATCCAAAACGTCTACATTTCCCATCTGATTTCGATGAAGTTTTCAGGAATTATGAGAGTTGGGGTGGAAATGGTCCCCTACAAAAATCATGGCCCCAAAATTGAAAGTATTTTGTGCTCATGCGCAAACGTGAAATCCTTGTAACACACTCAACTTCTAAATTTTCCAACAATATTCAGAGATTGTGCGGGTTGACGTACAGAGTCCCCTATGAGGGTACTGTAAGAGAGTGTACATAGAGATTGATGCTTTGAGATAAACTACTATGCATCGGATCTTCTATACAATCGGTTTATGGATACAAGAAAGCTATGTGCCTCGCCCACTTGGCAGACTTTTTTTTTCTCAATGTTTCTCTAAAAAATAAAGGAAAAGCTGAAGAAATCTTTCTCCCATAGCTTGAAATGATGCAGTCTTTCAAGTCTTTCTCGAAGACTTGAAAATGATGCAGAAGCATTATTGATTAATGGGAATCCTTGATTGCTGCTCTCTCGTTAGATCTGCCTTAATTGCTCCTCGGAGAGTCAACCAATCACAACGCTTCTCCAGTCCTCAGCCTTGGCTTCCAAAGCCCCAGCACGAAGGTAATTGGGATTATGCTAGGAAGCAGAATTTTAATATTAGTTAAGGAGATACCTTTCAAGGAACTCTTATCAAGGTTAGAAGCATTTTAAAATTAGGTTAATTTTCATTGGCAGAGCGCTTGCCTAAAAAACGAGAAGTAGTAGGTTTAAGTTTAACTGCCACATTTGATTTGGATGGGACCGTCTGGATGGGACGGACGGGAAAACACACACTTGAAACAACCTACCTATTGGGCTTAGATTACGATTATTCTAAGAGGAACTGGCACAGTTGTTACAGTATCATCCATCACCAGTTTCCCTGATGTAACTGATCCGTTTCAAGAAGGAGGAGGAATCAAATTCATATCACTCATGAAAATTAATCATCTTAGAAAGTAATCTGATGGCTGAGGTTACAGGCAACTACAAACAGCTAGTTTTATTTTCTCTTAGTTTTATCCTTTTGAACTCACAAAATGCCCATAATAAAGAACATTTAACGATTAACACTATAAACATTCGATAGAATTAAACTAGTTTAGCCCTTTACCTTCTGAATCCGTCCTTGGCGAGAAAGTACAAGTTCCTTGAGTTTCGCCAAGTGAACCTGTTTCGATATCTTTCTCCCAAACTTCAATGCCGCTCGCCCATCCAGCCGTCATGGCACAGCCAAGAGTTGTAACGTCAGCGGAATGAGGAGCACGAACTACGAGTAAATGTAATAATAAATAGACAATTAGGAAAGTTTCTAGTATTAAATGAAAGGGCTGGATAGAAGTACTTTCTTTACAGGTAAAGATGTCTGTATATTTAATTGAAAGCACTCTCCTTCTATACTGAACCAGCTGTATTATGAATTCACAGAGATATAGTAGGTACGAAAATTCTGGTCTCACTACATTGAGTTATGTCATTTCAAAGATGCAAAACTTTAATAAAGCCGACTCATAACACTTGGAATTGAAAGAACTTCTTTTTTGGAGAACTGGCTGGCAGAGCCCTTAATCTTTGAGGAGATTGAGGGAGAGGAGGGGGTTAGTTTTAGGACAGTTGGAACTAGCGCTATTCAATTAATGGGGATACAATGAGGAATTTCACCATGTCGGAATTTTCTATTTTTGACCCCAAAATCGGATTCAGCACCTCGAAAAACCCCCTAAGGCAAACTTTCAGCCCGAACTTCCTAATTTACGAATAAACAAAACAGTGTAGAAAATACGAATGTTTAAAAAAACCGGGAAAATGACGTGATGCTGGAATAGTTCATTTATGGCCGCTTGAAGCGCTGAGATCGAGAAATCCATAGTCCCCAGATGCAAAATTTCATGAAACAGTAAAGTTCGAAATCGAAAAACTGAAGAAAAAAATCGAAAAAGCAAGATGGGGAAAATTAGGTTTCCTCTGTTTTTGTTTGATAACTTTTCTCTTAGAAAACACGATTTTGTCGTCCCACAATGGGCAACACTGGGAGGAGACGGCGATCCGAACAGCCCAATTAGCGAGCGTTCCCGCTGCACGTCTGTTTTCCCGGTTAGTTTTGAAATTAAAAATTTTGACTGTCTCCCAAAAATAACAGGAGACTTATTTTCCGAAATCAGCCCGATTTTCATCTATCCCACACCATTAACTATTCAGGAAAAATGCAAACAGAAATCGGTGAAATTCCTCATTGCTCTCATCACTCCTGCTATCTGTACAATCCTAGGTAACCGAATGAAACTTTCAAAACCTACGTTGAATGTGTTTAATTTGTATTTTGAGGAAATATACTCGTTTTATTCTTTTTGTGTGATCTCCCAATACCTGCATATCGGTTGGTTATTATTCAGACACTATGATTCTGACTTGAGTTCAGTAGCCAGGTATCCACTAGAGTGAGTGAGGGAGGGAGTGGATCAGGAGACAAAGTGGGTGTTGGCAGGTATTTGGGAGTAACTCCTACTGGGTTATCCATCAACTCCCCATAAGAGAGTATAGTCATTGAGGATCACTGCCTACCTTGAAAACATTTCCTTGCCACTTCTTCCACGGACCTGGCCTTCCACACAGAAGGAGGTAATGGCAACCACGGTGGGGACTCAAATTCAAGATTACAAAGCCTCTGCCACACAGTACTGACCAACTTATTTGAATACTGATATGGGAACTGTGACGACCCCACATTTTATACGGGACAAACCAATTGGTAGGTTCCCGATTTGTTGGAGCTATGCCTTTAGAGATATCCGATTCATAGAGATATGAATCAATATCCTCTTCAGGCCGGCTGATTAATCTAATCACTGGTTTGAAGGGGTAGGGTCGTCACACCCTCCTCTGACTAATTATGAACAATAAGGTGAGTTTCAATCTGAAATTCTTCCTATATTGTTACATGGTAGCAGAGCGTGATTTGGTGGAAATGCACTGAATTTAATTCATCATTTCCCCTCCACTTTTTCTTGGGTATTCCAGAAGGAATTACCCAAAGAGAATTCCAGAAGGAATCTCTATATTATTAAATTATATTAAATTCATTCCCTTATTATACTTCGCCAATCCGGCAATTAAATTCATTCATTTCGCCAATCCAGCAATTAAACTCATTCCCTTATTAGGCTTTGCCAATCTGGCATTTTATTAATTTCAATTACGTTTTTCCTTTATATAAGCCTTTTCTAAGTTTGCCTTTTCAATCATTATACTTGAATGTTTCGCCGTTCGTGTTCTTTATTTAGTTTGCTTTCTCCTCAGTTCCATTGATTTATTCTTTTATGTATAAATGGCCCATTCGTGGCATAAATGACCCATTCGTGGCATTCTTCTTCTTCTTTTTGAATAGTACCATTAGAATGGAGGAATTCCCTTGAAGCTTCCAGACGTCCTTTCCTGGGCTTCATGCTATTTTCAGTCCCTTTGACTTTTTTCAAACATACTTCTGTTTGAAACCCAGAAGTATGTTTTAGGGAGAGGAGTGTGACGACCCTACATTTTATACGGGACAAACCAATTTGTTTGTTCCCGATTTGTTGGAGCTACGCCTTTAGAGATATCTGATTCATAGAGATATGAATCGATATCCTCTTCAGGCCGGCTGATTAATCTAATCACTGGTTTGAAGGGGTAGGGTCGTCAAACCCTCCTCTGACTAATTATGAACAATAAGGTGAATTTCAATCTGAAATTCATCCTATATTGTTACAGAACGTAACAAGTGAAATTTGAACCGTACCAACTGGTATGCCGGAAATATCCGCCTGAAGCTGCAGTAGAAGTGAATTTGATGTCATTCTACCATCGACCCTTAGCTTCTTTAGAGGCACTCCGCAGTCCTTATGCATGGCTTCTAAAACGTCTCGCGTTTGGAAACAAACAGCCTCCAAAGCTGCCCGAATCAGATGGGATTTGGTAGTGAATTGTGTGAGTCCGCACAGAATACTGAAACACCGAAATAACATCAACATTATCTTATTTATTAAAAATTTCAGAATTAATTAGTAGATAGGTACTTTTGAAACAATTTAATTTAATAATTCAGTATAATAGTTTTCAATGAAGCACTTTTTTTGGAGGAGAAAAAGAGGAGCACATTTTTTCTCTGAGGAGTTTGTTGGTTAGAGAGTTGAAGGAATGCTAAAATCTACAAAGGATTAAGTTGGAAGGTACTGTGAGTAGTGACGTTTTGATACTTCCGATTTACACTGATATCTATACTTCCAATATTTGTATCGGATACCAGAGGATCGATATTATCGTGATATCAGTAGAACATAGTGCGATATCAAAACGAATCGATGTTCCTGATGAGAGTTGCTTAGTAGGGGCACACAAAACTATCCTGGGATTAGCACCCACTGAGACATTAACAATGGTCTATTCCATGCAAGCCGCTATAAGATTGACCTCGCTGGTGGTGGAGGATACTCATGACATTAGTCACCCAACCCATTACTCAAGTGGGGGATACGCTTATCAACAAGGTTGTCAACGCTTATATGTCCCTGAAAAAAAACGAGAAAGATATTTCTGGAATCTCAAGACTAATTTTGAGATAAAAATTAGGAAGACTGGAGTCATCAACAAACTCCAGATGACACAAAAGACTAATTAACTGTTATACTGACGGTTCCAAAATAGAAAACACACGGGAAACCACCTTTGGAGCGGCTGTGTTCATACCCGGCCTTGGGGTAAACAATTCCAATAGCTTACACAAATATGCAACAGTATTCCAAAAACGGAAATTCTTGCAATAGGGTGTGCGCATGGGTAGGAAAAACTGTTAATTGTTATTTTTAATCTAAGGTAGGCCTCATTCTGAGAATTTTGGTACCAACCGCGACCTTCTAGCGTGTGTAAATCTTTTCCTATGAATTTTTAAAGTTTCGAACGTTTATGACGACGTCACAGTGGGCTGGGGGGTCCCGCCCAGGCGAGAGGGGCGCGTGACATCATAAACGGTCGAAACTTTGAAAAATCATAGAAACAGATCAACTCACGCTAGAAGGTCGCGGTTGGTGCCAAAATTCTCAGGATATAGTCTACTTACGATAAAAAAATCTAAAAAAAATCAAAACCCCCCATTAATGAATGTATTACAACATTAATAAATAAGAGAAGAACAAGAAACTAAGCATCTTTACTGACAGCCAAGCTAGTATAAAAGCCCTTAAAAATCCTATCATCACTCCAAAACTGGCGTGGGAAAAGAAAAGGTTTATAAATAATCTGTTTCTTGGAAATAACAAAAGTTCAATAAAATGGATACCAGGGCCTACCGGCCTGGAAACGTACAAGCCGGCATTCTGGCGAAAGAGGGTTCAAAGGAAGAATTCACGTGACCCTCTCCGAAAATTGGCATCTCAAAGAATGCATGCAAAGAAAAGATCAAAAAAATGGGGATCCCAATACATTAATATAATCTGGTTCTAATAAACTGATAGGTACAGACTCACCAGAATGCTCATGACTTCATATGATCCTGAACAAGGCTCATGGCTGACTTCTGGAAGTCGAAATACCATCAGAATGGTGGTAGGCATTTTAACGGAACATTTTGACTTCCGTAGAATGCTAAACATCATGGACAATCGAATATCACCGATGTGCTCTTGTGAACAGGAAGTGGAGTCTATCGAGCTTTTTCTAAGTAGATGCAACTGCTTCGGTCACCACATCAAGGAACACACATCTTTGCACGAAACATCCTGGAAGAGGATACAAAAAATCGCTGATCTCGGGGGAAGATTCACTGACTCCAATATGGAATAGCCGGCGGAATCCTATTTTTAAATAAAGGGGCCTAATAAAGAGGGAGAGTAAAAGCCATCAGAACCTGAAACTCTTTTTCCAATGGCAACCCCAGGCAGTGAGAGCTGCCGATGGAGTAAGTTCAGATATGACGAAAAACATTAATGCAAGTCCTCTTTGCTGAAGGAAAAATTAGCGTATACCTACTGAAACATAACATATAACAAGCATATGATATGATGTTCAAGAATGATTGCTGATGTTCTTTCATCAAGATTTCTTTCAATGCTTACATCAATATGGATAATTTTCTTGCTATATCACAACTCAGGAAATACCTACTAGTGTCGGGAGAAATGATGGAATTTTTTTAACAAGAACTTTTCAAGTAGCGAATGATGCTCTTGGTAAAGAATACTTTTTTCGATATTTTATGGATATCAGTACCGATCTTTCAATACCATTTACCGGGTGTATGGAAGTATCGAAACGTTACTAACTAGTAGACATGATAGATATTGTCTCTCACTCACTACCTGGGGTTGCAATTGGAAGGATTTCAAGCACTGATGGCTTATACTGATGGAGTATAGATAGAGGCAGAGAGTGAGGAACAATATCATACCTCGTGATTAGTGACCTGATAAATCAGAGTACTACTCTCCCTCTTTCGAGACACGTTTATTGACACTTTATTGGGCTACCCCATATTGAGGTCAGTAAATCTTACGCTGAGATCAGCGAATTTTGTCATCAGTTTCCACGAGATTTCACGCAGAGATGCGCGTTCCACGATGCGATGACTGAATGCTTCCGTGTTGGATTTCCAGAAACGGTCGCAACTGAATAGTAAGTATTCAGCTGAATCCTCTTCATGTTCGCAAGGTCACATCGGTGATATCAGATTATCCTTAGCCTTATGGTGATGCGGTTTTTAGAGGTTAGCTATAATGCTTGTTTGGGGCCAAATGTGATGATGAGCATTCTGGTCTGTCCCAACAGACCAGAAGCCCGACATTGTTGCTGTCAAGCCCGACAGGTCTTGCGTTATCCTGGATGCCCAAGCTGTCAATGGCAGCTTGGACGTGGAGTAGACCTGGCGGGCTAAGATCAGACAGTATGATAGCAATGATTTACAACAAGCGGTGTCGAAGTTAAAAGTAATGGCACCCAACAGCATCAGGGTGATGGCTGCAACCCTGTCATAGCACGGGATAAGTGCCACGGAGTTGCGCATTTTGGTAGGTGATATTCCGTGGTATCACCATCCATGTCCTGCGTATCCCCGGCAAGCACACAGCGTGTTCTCAGGGTTTTGAGAAAGTAGCTTAGCATTATCAATAACTTTAGTTGCGTATGCTGAGTCGTAAAGTTTTTTCCAACAATGAATCCTCGGGAAGTTGTTTTCGTAGTTCCAGACCTAGGACAAAAACTCACCCTCTTGCATCTTTTCTCCAATACGGAGCGTACAATCCGTTGAAAGCTGGTACGAAGTACACATCACCGGTTGTCATTACTTCTTCAGCCAGAGACTCCGTTTCTGAGACGTCATTCAACACGTTCAGGTTGTCTCTGAGCCATTTTATCGAGTTTCCTGCAACTGCAACTGATCCTTCCAGGGCATAAACAACGGGGTCCTTGGGTCCAAGCTTATAGCTTACAGTTGTTACCAAACCATGAGTTGAAAATACTCTCTAAAAAATAAATAACAGATTAGTACTCCAATCTTAAGCGTAAACAAAACGGGAAATGTTCTTTAGAAAGTTAAATAGCACACTAATTTTAGTACCCGACAAGATTTTCGAGTTTGCACGAGTTTTCTGTCGACTATTTACATTTTCTTATAAATTCATAACATAGAATTGACTTATTCTAGGGTTGTTTCAAAATCCAGTTCCCATCTAAAGTCAAAATGCTCTTACTGGGACTATTGAATGAAGCAATGATGTACAACCTTCAAACTCAATAATTATTGTCAAATAGTAATGATTTACATTAAAAACAACGGGTTTTAAAACTGCACTTTGGAAATTTAAAAAAAATATACTTGAATATCTAAAAAAAAACAGTACGTAATTATTTATAAAGTTAATGTGACAAATTGGGATTATGAAATGATTAATGACAACTTACACTGTGGCCAGTGTTGTACAATAAGAAGCAACCACCTCGATAAGTATTCTTCGCAAGTCCTTCCTTCATACAGCGCTGACCAATCAAGGCTGAATGTTGGTTTCCGATCATCTGTAGGAAGCAGTAACAATAAGAAAATTGACGAGGAGAGATGAGAAAAAAACCAGAGACCTACTCCCATTTAAACATCTGCAGCAGTAACTCAGAACACCTGGAGTTGGAGGCAGAGGCGTGGCCTCCATAAGGCCACCAGGGTCTAGCCCCAGCATGATTCACCTCTCTGTAAGCTAGATTTCTACTTCAAAGTTGAAAAACTTCCCCAAAGTAGAAAAAAAAACACTGAAAAGTGTATTTTCCCTGAAAACTCACTGATGATCCATGGAAGCATGGATCTTTTACAATGGTAAAATAACTTTACTCTGACTTTAATCATTAATTGTCCATGGTGGAAATAGAAGGAGGAAGCATGGATGATATATACTATCCATGGGGCTCAAAATAACTTTGTATCTAGCAAACAAAAAATAACTAACTCATGATGCAACCCACCTGAATAAATACTAAATAGGCAATACTAGTAAATACATACTGACGACCCCTCCCAAAATTGACAAGTTAATGTTTCACTCCACTTTGGAGCATAGGACCTCAATGTTTTTCGAGATGTCTGGGATGAATCCATAAGGATGAAAAAATGCAGTGCTAGGAATAGCTCAACACCGGGAACCATTCATCGGAAACATTATTCAAAGAAAACATTATTGTTTATGCATACCGAAGATACGGGTAATCCTTCGAGCAGGCCTGTAGAAATGTAGCCGTAGATTTCCGAACAGCTTCTGATTTCCGGGAGAACATGGCGAGGGATTCTAAATAACCTGTAACCAACAAAAACGAAATACTTAGTACATTGGTGGACAAAAAGACGCCTTCAACTTGGAAATCTATAGTAGACGGTAGACAATGAGTATGAGCACATCACCATAGATTTTACTGCTACTTTTAGAGAATTTTTGAGAAAAATAAAGCTACTGCAGTAAACTCGAAATTTTTAGGATGGACTTTTTTTTTTAATTTCATTTTTCACAGAAATCTGTTTTGGAACATTCTAAAACGATTCCTGAAGTTTCTATTTGTGTGTCACTCCGGACGATAACTTGAGTAATTAATAAAAATAAACTTATTAAATTTAAAAATGTCTGCCAAATGGGTGTGGCACATAGCTTCCTCGTATCGATTACCCGATTGTATAGATGATCCGATGCATGGGAGCTAATCTCAAAACATCAATCTCCAAGTAGGTAATAAAGTAATTAAAATCTCCAAGTAAGTAAAATCTCCAAGTACCTACCACTACCCTCACAGGGAACCATCTACACGATAAATAAATTTCATCGAATTCGGGAGGAAAATGTTGAAGTTATATTACGTTTGCGCATGCGCAGTGGCTTCGATCAGTCCAGAGGCGAATTTTAATCCTCTTTTTAAATTTATTTATTAGTTACATTTTTGGGCAGCGGTAAGTAGCATGTAACAATTTTTTTAATCCCTGAAAAGTTCATCGAAATCAGACAATAACTTCGTATAGTTTTGCTTTTTAAAAGGAGTTCATGACCGATAACGGTGGAACTTCCAAAATTCTCCAGGAAGGCCTAAAACGTAAAATGCGAGTGGAAATTTTGATTTTGAAAAACATTTTTGTTCAACCTTGAAAAGTAAAAACAATGCTTGTGACCAAGAGGTTGATTGTACGTATAATTTTAACGATTCAAATTCATCCAGTCATCCTATGTGTCACCCACAAGGATTTCTACTCTGTCATATAGCTTCTTAACCATAACTTTGAAGATTTCTTTGAAAATTCGCTCATCAAGTCACACTGCATGAATGGGCTTTTTTTACAGTTGAAATTATTGTGAATGAAAAGGAATAAGGAGGAAAGCGATGTTCAACTAAAATATCATGACCGTATCATGACAATGTCATATCAAGATTTTGGCTGTTTTGAGTTAACTAGGTATTCAAAAGTATTTTGATCCAGCTGAACACGGTGGAACTAGTAGTTTCCTCGACAGATCGCTAATATCGGTGCTCATATTGCTAATAGGAGTGCTAATATCGGCAGTTTTCTGAAAACCTGCCAAAAGTTTGATAGAACATGATTTAACTGTCGAAATAGTATCGCATTTCAAAAATCGAATGACACCATCCAGTGCTTCAAGAGTAGGACCAACCTTTCGCTAACAGAATCAGTTGGTGTCTACACAGGACCGTAGACCGTATTCATACAGAAAAATAATAAGCCCCTGAGTAATAATTTGATATGGGGGAAGTATGGAATCGATCTCAGCCTTGACCTATTTTCATGATTCAATTATCATTTATGAGCACATAGAATGATTTTTGACGGACAAAGGTGAGACAAACCTGAGAAGAGTGTCATCCCACTGCAAGCTATCAATGTTCATAAGCATGGTACGAGAAGCGTTAGTCACATCGGTTAAATGAAGACCGCCAGATGGGCCACCAGTAAGGTTCTGAAATTTGAAGAAGAAAAAAAACCTAGGTATGTTTTTTTTATGTTTTGCTAATAATAATACCTACCATACTAACTTAATAAGTAATACATTTACATGGTAACATACAAGAAATTTCTTTAAAATATCAGAATATCATAAAATGTTACTGAGAGCAGCTTCTGTCCTTTAACTTGGCGGAACATATTTATGAGCTTAATCGTCTTGATAGATCAAGCTGCTATATTTCGTGTCTCATGAAAATAATTGATTGAGAACAGCGATTAGTTTCCAATTCAAAAGATTTTTCTAGAATATAAATTGTACAATGAACCAAACGCACCCAAAGCACCCAAGAGTCGACGGTGCCAAACAAGCACCGTTCTTCTAGAATAGCCCTTCTGACCGCAGGCACATTGTCGATAAGCCACAATAGTTTCAGAGCAGAGAAGTAAGTAGACACGGGAAGGCCACAGAGAGGAACTAGATGTTCTTTATTTTGATCAGGCAATTGTGCTAAAATTCGATCAACTGTCGAATCGTTTCGAATATCGTACCATACTGAAATAAATACGGAAGTTAGTACGCCGTTGGTACTTCATTTATTCAATTGTAAGGCATATTGTACAGGGTGCGGCAGAAAAACTTGTTTATTTGAAAAATCAATAAAACAAAAAATACTTCTCATATCAATTTATTATTATTTTTAGTTGTAAAGAACAGATCCTGAATTTTTGTTTCAAGTGGTTTTTACGTCGGGCAAATGATCTCACAAGTGATGCACTGCTCTACCCTAGTAGTGAAGTTTCGCTCCACTCTTTCCAACATATCGACGGGAATGTTGGCGATGGTGTCCTTGAGGTGTTGCAGGGTCCGAGGTTTGTCGTTGTAATGGATTTCAGATAATCACATTAAAAAAAAATCACAGGGCGCCAAATCTGGGGAGCGCTGATGTCGAGAGTTGCGATAATTGGGCCTTACTTTTTCGAAGAAGCTGATCGCGCTGTTACGGTCAATGTAGTTCGCTACAGAGAGATGGTTAAGGCATTTTTTCTTCCCCAACTTGAAGAAATGGATCTTGTGGATGTGTGGTTCCAGCAGGACGGCGCACACAGCAAGAACATCGATAGAGCTTTTGAGGGAACACTTCCACGAGTGCCTCATCTCCTTGAGGGGTGACGTCCCGTGGACAGCACGCTCCCCAGATTTCAATGGGGTTATCTGAAATCCATAATTTACAACGCCAAACCCCGGACCCTGCAACACCTCAAGGACAACATCCGCCAAGCCATCGCCAACATTCCCGTCGATATGTTGGAAAGAGTGTAGCGAAACTTCACAACTAGGGTAGAGCAGTGCATCACCTGTGAGGACCGCCATTTGCCCGACGTAATTTTTAAAACCACTTGAGACAAAAATTCAGGATCTGTTCTTTACAATAAAAAATAATAATTAAATCGATATGTGAAGTACTTTTCGTTGTTATTGACTTTTCAAATAAGCAAGTTTCTCTGCCGCACTCTGTAATACTATAACTCAAATTATATGAGAGGATTTAAGAAACTTACGGAGTGCGTTGTAAAGTGGTTCGCCAGTAAATTTATCCCATACGATAGTAGTTTCTCTTTGGTTAGTTATACCGATGGTAGCAATATCAGATACATTCTTTCCATCAGTAGCCATCTTGGATATCACGTTTCTACAACGACAAAAAAGAGAGTGCCTTTAAAGATACAGTAAAGTATACTTATAGTAAACTACGAAATGCAATACAAGAAAGAAGAATTTATGATATCAAAAAAGTAAGTACTTCCGCTCCAAAAGTTCAAATTTTTGTGATGATGTATATCTAATTACCTACCTACTAGAAGTTATCTATGATAATAGTGGTAGTGGTATATCATAAATAATTTCTTAGCAGTGTCGAAATTAATTGCTCGATAAAGAAGTCGGCAAATTCAAAAGCCAATAAGAGCTGATTTATATTCAAGGTTAACAAAAACAGCGGATTATACTGCACTGATTCACAAATTATAAATTAATTCAATAATAAAAATCATGAGGAGGCCAACAAAAACAACTGGTTGATTCACGATGACTGGGAAACGTACCGTATGCAGCCTTTGATGTGAGAGAGTATAGCCAAGGGATCCTGCTCAAACCATCCTTCTTGAGGACTTCTGACATCAATATCAGTTTGGTGCTTGTAGACTTCCTCTTTCGTTTCAGGAGTGAATAACTGTGAAAATGAACACATAATTAGATGGTTTTTGGTATATTTAGTAAGATGTAAGTTTCTTTATCACGAGAGTCCACCAAACACTCAAATAGTTTTTTCACTGAATTATCGAACTTCACCGATAGTTGGGATAGAGGGGAGGAAATCTTTCCAGTCTCTTCTCTCTCTTCTCTCCATAACATAAATAAAAATATCTAGCAAGTTCGTTGGGCAGTATAGCTTGTGACATAAACGTATAGAACTAGATGGTGTCAAAATACTTGATTGTATTAAAGATCAGTTACTGATGCTGTACAACTGTTGTACCACTAACGAATTTCCGATAAGAAACTGGAATCTCACGATCATATTGATGGTTTTCTGAGTTGACGAACAGCATCATGATTTAGAAATGGTTTTAGGGCCCAACCCCAAACTACCACCCAAATTAGAGACAAAACGAGCAATCAGGTAAAATCAGATTGCACGCTGTTTGTCCGATGCTGATGAAATTAGTAGGAGACCGACTGAATGGTGAAGTTATTTTCTTTCTAAACCCACTGTATCCCTCTCAAAATGTCCCTTAAGAGTCATGTTGCTTTCCAAAACTTCCATGTCCAATGGGAATGGAGTTCCGAAAGCCACCAAGTCCATCTTATTTCTCCAGTTTCAAAACTCACTTTGTCCCAAACTATTATCAACCCTCTTTATCATCGTGTTTCTAGTTTCTCCGGGAAACTAAATCCCATTCAGATCAGACATTGGCCAAGGGAAATCAATATTGAAAAGAGGGGAAACCCTTACCAAAAATCTTGGCGTAGATACCATTCACAAGAGTAACCCTTTCAAAGCCCTCCACAATTGGGTTGCAGATGAGAGGCTCGAATTATTACAAAATACCCCTTATTCCTTAAACCAGTAAATAATTCGATAATGGAAGATGAACCATCTGATGCTCAAAACGAAGATTCTGAAGATGAC
Organism: Apolygus lucorum; assembly: GCA_009739505.2. Taxonomy (NCBI): domain Eukaryota; kingdom Metazoa; phylum Arthropoda; class Insecta; order Hemiptera; family Miridae; genus Apolygus; species Apolygus lucorum. The sequence goes on along the minus strand of CM019176.2, from coordinate 71,846,542 downwards.
CTTGCAGACAGCGAAGTGGTTCTAGTAGACCAAAAAAGCCAAATCACCGACTTTCAGAACAACGTTGAAGAGATAATAACAATCAATTTAAATAAAGTCTATGAAATGTAAGAAAATTCTTAAAGCTTGATTGATTCGTACATGTCTTAAACTGTCAACGGGCTTTGAAGTTTTTTTAATTTTAACAATGTACTTACTAGGGCTTGTTCTTACTTCATTTGGAAAATTTGTAATACCTATGAGTAATGTGTATCTATTCTTTACTTTTTTTTATACATGTGTACATAATAAAAATGTGTCAAAGCTGCATTAGCATAAGGGTATGATTTGTTTAAATGTCCACGTTATTCAAAGTCAACTGTTCCAAAACCCATTACGTCCACCATACAGTTCCATAACATGTACAGTCAGTTCAACCAAGACAATCCCAAGAGTCCAACACCAAGAAAACCCACTGTGATTGGACCTTAATGGAGATTCTAATCTAGGCAATCAAAGCAATGGAAATAATTCAGACCGGCTCCAATCTCACCCATTCATGACCAGACCTCGAGCCCCATATCAACGGTAGGAGGGTTTCTCCTACTTTTAAATTTCTTTGTTTTTAGAAATGGTATGACGAGCCAGTCGCCTCTCCAACAACATGGTTCAAAATCATTGTAAGTACTTACCTGCTTGTGTCTGCCTAAAAGATGTTTTTCTCTCTTTCCTCTAACGTGATACCTACTGTTTTGAATTGATTACATCGTCTTTTAAAGAATGTAAGATAACCCTTCTCTGAAATAATATTCGGAAAGGATGAATTTGGAATTTCTAGCGATTTTTTCAAGTTCTTCTGTCAAAATCGTAACCGTTATCTTTGATTCTTATATGTACTATTAATTCCAGAGTGAGTAGAATTCTTTCACATAAATTCCAGTGGTATCAATACTTACAGCGAATCTAATAGTTTTGGATCCAGCGTCGATAACGCCGACCATTTTCGACGTCGAGAGTTTTTTGACCGCCGACGTGTTGCGGTCGCTCGGTAACGGAGCAGAGGGCGGCTTAGCCGAATTTCCATCGTTGATCACGGCGAAGGAATAGTTAGAATAAGGAACTTCATTCACTGGGTGGACTAGAGCCGTCTTGGACGGGTCCTTTGGAACCGGGCTGTGGCTGAACTCGGGGCGAATTGATTCGGTAGGGGGAGGCCCTGGTTCAGGCATTTCCTCCGAAAGTGACTGTAACAAAAAAGCAAATCCGTTCTCATTTGTTTCATTATAATGAGGAAGCCATACTACCAATACACATTTAGGGAGCTGAGAACTAGATTGGAAAGTAGGTGTATGGAAATCTTGTCGGAGCGTGATCATCCCAAAGACCTCGCTGTTCATATTAATAGACACAAGTATATACAATTAACTCCCTTTCTAACTATTTTAGTACAAATAAATCCCAAAAGAGCCTTGATTAAGGAATAAGACTTAAAAGAGTGTGTGGGGCGCTAGATACTCTGAGACTCAACTATTAAAATTCCCAAAGTTCATCAAAAAATAATATACCTAATCCTGTAAAGCCTCCTCGCGCCTCAAACCTCCGAAGTTTTCAAGCCTGTTTTCCCAGAGCGCGCTGCTGGGCGAACTTGGTTCTGTAGGGAACCCCTTTCCCTCGAAATGCCTTGAGAATGCAAGAGTGATTCACTCAGAAAACTAAATTACATTGGTACCTGAACACTATTTTCAATTAAATTAAGCTGAATACTCTCTTTGCACGCATAGGTATACCACCGTTAACTGGAAGACCACTTCTCAAAGAACGACTTTCGTTAGAAGTATACCTAGTGATGACAAGTGAGCTGATGAGCGTTATCACTTTAGAGAGTAACTCACTCTTCAACACAGTAAAATGAGTGAGTATTGGAATTACAAGTAAGTGAGCTGGTTGGGGGAAGGAGTTTTTTGAAGGGAAGTGGAAGAGTAGTTTAATGAAGCCTTTAGTCAAAAAGACCTTTGGTAAGAGACTGAGTGAGAGTCGATTGGTGTCAACTTCAAGAGTCGCTCTTTTCATTACAAGTTACAACATCCAGAAAAAGGAAATCTCCTTCTCAGAGCCAAAACAAAATTTCCTTCACGAAAGGTCTTTTGCCATCTAGTTCAGAAATTTCTAGTTTATTGAGTAGGAACCTACTCAACAAGAAAATCTCGAACCAAATCACTCCATAGTTAGTAGGCACGTAACAACTTCAATTGATTGATTTTGCGAGAATTGCCAACTGTAAATCACTCTCAAGGACTGATTATGATGATGATCATTAAAAATTATCCATTCAAGAAATTTAATGGTGATCATCATTAAAGAAATGATCACCATCTACTAACTGACCTCGTCCCTTGCAGAACGAATTTCTCATGATCTATGAATTTTGGAAAGCTTCGAAAAACTGGCATCGACAGTGGATTTAAATAGACTCAGATGAAGCGTATTATTGGATCATACGAATAAATATAACGAGAGGAATCAAAGATGACTAGAACGGTAAGACCAGCAACTACACTCGACGTACGATAACACTCATGTCATAAGCGAATAAATAATTATACTGTAAAACAAATGGAGAGAAGACCATTATTTATATTTATACAAGGTCTACCGTATCTGTGAAATAGACTGTTCCTTCACGAGGGAACATTTGTAGGTGTCTATCTACCTATGAGTAATTGCTATTAGACGTTTTATAAGATTCGAGGTAAATAAGGTATGTAAATGTTGGTCTTTCGACTGGCAAATTTATTCGAAGTTATCGTGAAAGAACAAGTAGACACGGAACTAACATAGTTAAATGTCAAAAATTTAACTCATTGTTACATTGTTATGATTGGATTTTCAATCATATTTCTCTATACACGGGAAAACATTGAAAAGTAGAGGAAGTGATTGAAATTGGAAATGAGAAAATTTCAATGATTTGACATATTAAATTAACCGCTTGATGACTTAGTACCATTACTGGACGGTTAATGACTGAAGCTGGGTTAATAGCTGTGGAAGCATTGAAATAAGCCGGTGTCGCCCATTCAAAGCGCATTACGGAAAGTACCATGTCATCACCGGTTTGGTACTTTTTTACCTGAAGACTACAATTTTATAGGTCTTTGAAAGGTAAGCGTTTTCAATCCCACACCTTTTGTGCAAGTATATTTACATGAACTTCTGTGAAAAAAATTAATAAATAGATAAATAAAATCCCTGATACTTGCCTATCAAGCGGGAAATTTCCAGCACATTTGACTATCTAGTTATATTAATTGAAGTGATTTGAAACAAGTGTGATTGAAAAACAAGCATTCAGACAGACAGAGACACACAATGGGGGGTTTTAATCGAAAGTAGACCTCATCCTGAGAATTTTGACACCAGCCGTTCTCTTTTTGGATGAGTAGATCTTTTTCTATGATTTTTCAAAGTTTCGAATGTTTATGACGTCACGCGCCGCTCCCGCCTGGACGGGACAACCTGAGACGTCATAAACATTCGAAACTTTGAAAAATCATAGAAAAAGGTCTTCTCACGCTAGAAGGTCGCGGTTGGTGTCAAAATTCTCAGAATGAGGTCTAGTTTAGATTAAAAATAACAATAAACAGTTTTTCGACCCACGCGCAGACCCCATTGATTTTTTATAAGTGGTCATAAATAGATGAGTTTAGCGTTTTAATTAGGTAATACCTATCAGATTTTATAAATTCGGTATTTTTTGTTACTTAGGAATATTTGAGTGTAATAATCTTACCTAACGAACTAAAAAATGACGGGTACCTAAGTGAAGAAACACGTTGGGAGCGTTTTCAGAAATCAGTTTAGATGGGCATTACAACGAAAACTGTTGAGATTCCACCGAGGCCGATTAGCGCATGGGTTAGCTGATAAAGGGGCTCCAGGGGGCACGGCCACGAGAACTCTCGCGATTGGCTGATGGGAGGTGGTAGGGATTTGGACAGACATGGACGCGAAGTGATGACGACGTCGAACAAAAATATTATAAAACCTCTCAATAAAATCGCCACTATCGGATGACGTTTGGGGCCATCAGGATGCCGCTAACGAGGACGGATACGATGAGACACCTTAGGCGAGGGTTGAGGGGGAATGACGGATCCGTTTCCCGCTGCGCGACAATGACCCTCGCGAATGGGGAAAACTGCGTGGCGTTGAGGCCAGTCTTGGCGTGCTATTTCTGGTTCGAATTGACGAACTGATGCCAACAAACTCCCATTTAGTGCGGACCCACGAAGAGTTTTTATTCTGTCCCGTGTTGAACTTGTCTATCTCAGTGAAGGCCATACCAGCACACACAGAGGAAAAGACTGCTTGTTTCAGAAGCCTCAACAACACCCTGACTTTCCCCAGGTTTCCAGACCATTTAACGAAAATTTCCAGGATCTTTTCTTACGAGTAACCCAGAGTCATCAGTCATCTTGTCACCAATTATGTGTGACTAGCTGAAAAGCCTGCTAAAAGCAGGCAAAAACTGATCTAATAATTAATTTAATTTTTTTTAATGTCACGGCCTGGAATCGAACCCGGGCCGCCACGTTCGGGCGACATACGTACATACGGCTGGGGTTTTATGTATACAGGGTGTTTCTCGAAAAGGTTACACCCCCCTTCATTTTCGCAAAATACAGCGTAAAAAATTCCGATCAATGCAATTCTTAATGAGTTGTTGTGAGGATCTCAGGAAAAACACTTGCGCAAAAAAAGTTGCGCGCAATCGACACTAACTTCATTTTTTCAAATGGAACCCCCCCTTTTTTGTTACAGATTCGGATTCTACGTCAAATTTCATGAAAAATTCATACCCGAATCGATTTGTTTTATTGCGCCCAACCTGGCTTTTTGAACGCTCCAAGTTGCGCAACTCCACAAAAATTAGGTTTTGGAGAACCCTAAGTGTGGCACATCTTTTTTCATCATTTTTTTTACGCTGAATCACATGTGTCATCCGCTTTTCAATTTGACTGGAATTTTTCTAAATGACGGCCAAAAATTCGGTTTTTATCAGTAAAAAATCGCTTTTTTTAAATCGTGGTGAATTTTTAGGCAATTTTATTCAGTTCAAGCATGATCGTGCTGCCAGTTTTTATTTTTAACTCTACCGTAGACGGCCAAGCCCGTGGTTCAAAAGGAGGTGAGAAAATAAAAAATAAACGTGATTTCGACCACAAAAGTGATGTTTTCGTGGAAGACATGTTAATTTTTCCTCTTGAAATCTTGGTCCTCCTCAAAACGGATGACACCATGTGATTCAGCGTCAAAAAATGATGAAAAAACATTTGCCACATTAGGGTTCTCCAAAACCTATTTTTTGTGAAATTGTGGAATTGAGCAACTTAGAGCGTTCAAAAAGCCAGGTTGCGCGCAATAAAACAAATCGATTCGGGTATGAATTTTTCATGAAATTTGACGTAGAATCCGAATCTGTAAAAAGGGGGGTTCCATTTGAAAAAATGAAGTTAGTGTCAATTGCGCACAAGTATTTTTCCTGAGATCCTCTCAAAAAATCATGAAGAATTGAATCATTGATCGGAATTTTTTACGCTGTATTTTTCGGAAATGAAGTGGGGTGTAACCTTTTCGTGAAACTGTATAGATAAGATAGTGTGGATTCTCTGGAGCAGAAAGGAGAGGGCCCCATGGTAGTCACGGGTCGCCCCAGAGTGGGACCAAATGAATCCTCGACATGTATTTTGGCAAAATAGGGAATTTTTGTAACACGGGGTCTCATTCCTCTCGTCTCGTTCCTCGTTGCGGGTCAGTATTTAACCAAATCAAAGGGCCAAAAACTAAAAAAAAATCGTACTTAAAATGGAAATTTTAAAGGATTTTATAAATTCATTAGTGCACGGCCCTAGGGAATTGAATAACTGAAATATTGCCGCTGGAATCATCAAAGTCAAACAATAATTGCCAGAAAAAAATGGGAAAAACTGTTAATTCACATTTGTTTTTCCCATAAAATGTAGCTAAACTTGACATTTTCAAGGATTTTAGAAATTCATTACTGCAAGGGCCTTGGGAATTGAAAAACTGAAAGATTGTCGCTGAAATCATCAAAATCGAACAATAATTGCCAGAGAAATAAGGGGAAAACATGGAAAAAACTGTTTATTCAGTAGTTTTTCCCATTTTTCTTTGGCAATTATTGTTCGATTTTGATGATTCCAGCGTCAATATTTCAGTAATTCAATTCCCTAGGGCCGTGCACTAACGAATTTCTAAAATCCTTTGAAATTTCAAATTTAGGTACAATGTTTCAAGTTTTCGCCCCTTCAATTTTGCGAAATACTAAGAACGGACGGCGACCGACTGAGATCCCCTTAATAGCTATGTTTGTAGGACGTATCACTCTGATTCTGAGAAAGTGGGCTATCTTGCGGTATCAAAGTAGCTGTTACTTGGATTTCCCCCCCTAAACCATAATTTTAACACATTTTGCTTCATAGTCAACCAAGGTAGAGGAAGCATTGCTTTTTATGTTCTCCAAATTCAAAGTTTTCTCTCTCATCGTACGGTTTAGACCTTCCAGACACTTTCGGATCCTTATCTGTCAATCAGAAAAACCTTGTAACGGGCAAAACTAAACGAAGTTACAGTCCCATTTGGATGTAATTTACAGAGATTGTGTGGTCAGCGACGTAAACGGCCTCTTGAAATAAGCAAAATTTCGATACTTCCGATTCAAATTCGATGACTTTTCAGGAAATCTTCGGTTTGGGACTGTGAGTTCCATCCTAATCGGAAACTTGGCAGCAGCCACCGCGAATGTATAAAAATAAAATCAATTCAAAAAACTTTTCAGTTTCCGTCAGAATAGGATTGAGTGGTTGAGACTCTAATTTCCCTATCAAATTTACGTATCACCTAAACCCTCAATGTATTCTTGATTTTCTCACTAATTCGATTTCACACAAATTTTATGGATAAAAGTTTTGATTATCCATACATACATCGGACCATCTATACAATCGTGTTAAGCGAGAAAGCTCATTTGGATTGATGACCGCACGTGGGCGGGATCGCAGGTCCTGATAATTTTTTTGTTGGGTCGTAGGTGAACCCCCTCCATTTGGGTGAGGAAATCAGTAACCATGAGCAAAACCACCAGAACCAATTCTGGTCAATCCTTTTCGTGCAACAACAGGAATGGCAGTCTGACAAAAATTTAACCTGCGATAGTTGTTTAATTCCTTTTTAGTTACTCATGTGCCACACTCACTTAGCAAACGTTTTAAATTTAAATCCTCCAGTGCAATGGTTTTCGTCATGAATGGTCTAGATAAATAAAATCAGCATTGATTGCTTGGGAGAAACTGCGATATTCGTCGTGAGTGACAATATAAACCGTTTACAACAACTAATCAGTTTTAAAATATTTGATACAGTGAAATAATTACCAAAAATTAAAATTAAATGATCTAGTCATCTTTGAGACAGCTAAAGAAGGCTCAATTTCGGTATAATTTAGGGGGCGTAATAGTAGCATTCATTTAATAAAGCTAACAGATGAGTGCAAAATTAAGAAGTGCAGGCGACCGAAGTCTCTTATCGGAGCAACTTCCATTTTCAAACAAACCATTTTCCAAGACCTCTCAATTAATATAAATTCCTTAATAAGTATAAAATATTTCAAAAATCTAAAATACTGACTCGGTTCAAATCATTTGACATCCTTGAAGCACGCGTCGAACTGATGATCATAGCGCTGGAATTCATCTACGTGAAAGATACTCTTGAATTTATATAATTACACTTCAATTCACGATAGGTTCTCAATCAACTAGAAGCGCGACGGAATACTAGTCGAACGCGAATGATAATGAATGTTGAAATTGCACGTATCCGAGGTTTGAAAAAGTAATTGTTGACGAGAACAAGGTTCCTCAGATTAGATTAGTCAAACGCTGCAAATTATTACTCAACGGTTTATTATTTTTCTCTGTAGTTGACTCGTCTGCAAGGAACATGTGTTTTCGTTAATAGTAGGTACCTACCAACCATTATTATCGGAAGCAATTATGACTCCTATTTCTTCTAAGAAGTCCAAGTTCGTCTGTGATCCTCTTTTGGGCGAAGAGCGGAGTGAGCTATGAGGATATTTTCGGTCATAATCTTCAGACTAAGTGGAATCCAACAGCCCGTTATTTCATTTCAGTGGAGACCACGCGGTTCATCACATTGGTAAGCGGCACGTTCCTCAATTACCATGAACCGATTCTGATGAAATTTTGTATATGGGTTCCATTTGGGTTCTAGTTGTGCGTCGAAGCTTTTGTTAAGTGCCAGTCATTTCTAAGGGGTGAGAAATAAGAGTTTTAATTTCCAAAACGACTAAATTCGAGAACTCTCGAAATAAAGGTTGTTATTAGGACGTCCCTCAGTAAGACTACTGATCAATTAATACGTCCTTATGCTATTGATCTGCGGTGAAGGAGGACAACACTCAATGGAGAAAAAAATAACCACGTACAAATCCGTTTTAGAAAATTGAATGAATCCGAATCCGCGTTTTTCGTTCGCCTATGGTCCGTTGTATTTTAAATAAGATGACATTATAATGAATTTAAAAACTATTTTAGTAACTCTATGAGCTGCTGGGCAAAAATAATTACTAATCCACAGTGTAACGGAACAACTGGATAACAAGGGAAAATGTGCAACGTACATCTAGTATCTAAATCATGTTCCTGAGATCACCAAACAAGATACTGTGAACAATTATAAAGCAATAGGTACCTTAATGATTTAGGAAAAGGAACACTCAATAAAGAGATCGCATGGACTCATACGTTGCAGGGATTGGTTATCAAACTGTGAACGGTAGTGTGATGTACAGAGTCAAGGGCGTGAGAGCTGCGAGGCAGGTAGTCGACCTTCCATTGACTACAACTTTTTCTAGCATAAATTCAAGCGGTTACAGAGTTCTCGTAATATTAAATCGAGAACGTATCTACATCAACCAAACGCGAAATAACAGAAATTTATATTCACAGAGATTCAGGTGTTAAGTATGAAATTTAAATGTAGATACAGAGATTAGAGATGATGTGGAACGATTGAGAAATTGTTGAGTCATGCGTTCTAATGGCCATTTTCTCGGTACCTAGAAAAGCTAATGGTCGACACGGAGAATATTACGACGAAAACATGCACATAGCTGTCCAGCGATGTTAGATCACACTGATCAGTATTTCTACAGATTCTACTGATCACCCATCCCAGGTCGGAAGGAACGTTCTAGGAGCCATATTAATTATTCCTGGATCATAATAATGATTACATAATATTATTATGTAATCATTATCATGATCCAGGAATAATATTATTATGTAATCATTATTACATGTACATAATATTATTATGTAATCATTATTATGATCCAGGAATAATTAATATGGCTCCTAGAACGTTCCTTCCGATCTGGGATGGGTGATCGGCTGCCATACTAATACATTCACAATAATCTGATGATGGATCGAAATTGGTGGAGCAAGAATTACGTCTAGAGATATACAGATAAGTTTGCAGGTTATGTTGACATTGATACGGTGTACGAGCATATGAACCCTCCAAGTCTGAGTAAAATCGGAAAAATAGAGAGAAAACTATGTTCGGTCGGTTTTACGTTTGAGCAACCGCAGTAGCTACCATAGATCTAGTAGCAATAGGTAGGGGACAGTTTTGGGCTCTAACCTGACAATCCCATGAAATTCATCAAAATTGTACAATAATTTAGTACCTACAGTAAGTACTGCTCGCAACAAGGCTCACAGAGACACACGAAACAACATTTTCAGAAAGGTCTACAACGTGAAATAGAAGTGGACATATTTTGATTTTGGAGGAATTTTTTTTACCACGCAAAAGTGGTAAAACTCGAAGATTCGAAAGCAAGTGAAAGTAGCGTGTGCAGCGAAGCTTCACCGAAGATTAAAAAAACCAAGTGGTTGAGGCACATAGCTTTCTCGCAGCCATAACCCGATTGTATAGATGATCTGACGCATAGTAGTTAATCTCACAGCATCAATATCTAAGTACCTACCTTCCACTAACCTTACAGGGGACAATCTACACCCCAATCCGCATGATCCTTGAAAATTTCGTCGAAATCGGAAGAGAAATATAGAAGTTGTGGTTGTTTAAAGGAATTCACGTTTGCGCATGCGCAGTGGGTAGAAATGATTTTCTATCCGTCTGGGGGAAACGATTTTCGAAGGAGACCATCTAAACGTCAATGGGGGGGGGGGGGCTTGATTTTTTAAAGATTTTTAATCGAAAGTAGACTACATTCTGAGAATTTTGGCACTAACCGCGACCTTCTAGCGTGAGTAGATCTGTTTCAATGATTTTTCAAAGTTTCGACCGTTTATGACGTCACGCGCCCCTCTCGCCTGGACGGGACCCCCCAGCCCACTGTGACGTCATGAACGGTCGAAACTTTGAAAATTCATAGGAAAAGATTTACACGCTAGAAGGTCGCGGTTGGTACAAAATTCTCAGAATGAGGTCTACGTTAGATTAAAAAACGTCTGCCAAGTGGGTGTGGCACATAGCTTCCTCGTATCCATAACCCGATTATATAGATGAGCCGATGCATAGTAGTTAATCTCAAAACACCAATCTCTAAGTACCTTTCACTACCCTCATAGGGGACCATCTGCACGCTAATCTGGACAATCCTAGAACATTTCATCAAATTCGGATGAAAAATATAAATGAGTAGATGTATGTGATTGGATAAAAAAAAATGCTTAGCCTCGGCAGGGATTCGAACCCGGGACCCCTGGGGTATAATTCTATGCGCAACCTCTGACCTATTGAGGCCTAGTGATGGAATTAATAGGATTTGAGATTCTCACAGGGGACCATCCCTCTATGAATGAATCCCTCTATGCAAAACCATTCTCTATGATTTTCATAGGGGACCATCTAAACACTACTCAGTAACATCCCTGGAAATTTCATTGAAATCGGATGGAAAATGTAGAGGTTAAGGCTGTTACAAGGAAATTCACGTTTGCGCATGCGCAGCGACTGCTATCAGTCCGGGGGTGATGATCTTCATTGGAGACCATCTACAACCTAATCCGCATAATCCCTGAAAATTTCGTCGAAATCGGGTAGATAAGGTGGAAGTTATGGCCGTTACAAGGAAATTCACGTTTGCGCATGCGCAGCGACTGCTATCAGTCCGGGGGTGATGATCTTCATTGGAGACCATCTACAACCTAACCCGCATATTCCCTGAAAATTTCATCGGAATCGGATGTAAAATGTATAAGTTATGGCCGTTACAAGGAAATTCACGTTTGCGCATGCGCATTGGCTACTATCAGTCCGAAGGTTTTGATTTTCATAGGGGACCATCTAAATACTAATCTGTAACATCCCTGAAAATTTCATTGAAATCGGATGGAAAATGACACACAGACAGACAGACACGGAACCAAAATTGTTTAGAAAGGTCTAAAACGCAAAACGCGAGTGAAAATTTTGATTTTGGAGAACTTTTTTTTTCGTCTTTGAAAAGTGAAAACTAAGCTTTCGCTACTCGGAAACAATAACAATAAACAGTTTTTCCTACCCAGTCGCACACCCTATTAGAACAATCCTACAAAATTTCATCAAATTTGAAGGAAAAACGTAGGCGTTATAGCTGTTACAAGGATTTAAGTTACAGTGATCATAGGGACCATCTACACCCCAATCCGCATGATCCCTGAAAATTTCATCAAAATCAAATGGAACATGTGGAAGTTATGGCTGTGACAAGGAAATTCACGTTTGCGCATGCGCAGTGGCTAATAACATTCTGAAGGTGGTGATTTTCATAGGGGACCATCTAAATACCAATCTGTGTGAGCTATGAAAATTTTATCGAAATCGGATGGAAAATGTAGAAGTTATGGCGGTGGCAAGGAATTCACGTTTTCACATGCGGAGCAGCTACAATCAGTCCGGGGGCAATGATTTTCATATTGGACCATTTGCACGCCAATCCGTATGATTCCTGAAAATGTCATCGAAATCGGATGGAAAATGTGGAAGTTATGGCTGTAACAAGGAAATATACGTTTGCGTATGCGCAGCAGCTACTATCAGTCCGGGGGTGATGATTTTCCTAGGGGATCGCCTACACTCTAACCCGCAAAATCCATTAAAATTTCATCGAAATCGGACAATAACTTTGTATACTTATGTCAGTTACAAGGATTTCAGGACAGAGACACAAACAGACAGACACAAAACCAAAATTGTTCAGGAGGGTCTAAAACGTAAAACACGAGTGGAAATTTTGATCCACTTGGCCCGGAAGCAATAATGTAGGGCTATTGAAAACTACAGCAGATGTTTTCACAAAGACTCTTTTCTCTTCAGTTCTGACTTCCTCAAGTTTGGATACAGAAGAATCATGAAAAATACTCACAATATGCATGGCAGCGTAGTTCTACCAGCGATTCCACAAGCGGCAGTAAATGGTCCAGAGCTACCGGGTCCCTTTAAAACCCCAGGACTACTCAAACAGGACGACTATCGGGAACTGGTGAGCACGGGGGGTCGACGAAAACCTAACATTCGAAACAATAATTATACCGGCCTATCAGAAAAGAAGAGAAGGGGGCCTCACCTCAGTTCTGTTTGAAAGGTCTCCAATCGGTCGTTCAACGGAAGCTGTGAGATCGGGATAATCACATGGGACGGGCTCGTCATGCTCACGTCTGTAAACTAGAACGCACCAGAAGGATATCTCAAGTACGTATTTTACATTATTGACATAGCTCGGAATCAAATAAGGTACAAAAATGGTATTATAGATTGTACTTGTATAACAGCTTAACAGTGGAATTGCACCGCTGGCTTGTCGTCAACGTTCCAACTGACTGCTCCGATTGTTTCCTCCACGTAAAACATCTGTCAAGTGCTATAAGCAGTAAAGCTTCCTCACTGATTGACTCGAGGACTTTATATTTCAATTTCCAAGATAGTGTTTTGTTTTTTCGACAGGTAGATGGTGAATGCTATCTACAAGGGAACAAGTAGACTAAACAACCCAGACTTCGGAGATGGAGCGACTGCGCAATTTTCGAAGAACTAGACAAAGAGAAAGAAGCTAATGAACCAACGATACCTCAAGTCTGAAGTCGTGGAGACATCTCAGGAACGAGAAATCTAAGACCTCAAGGATATAAGAGCTTTATTATATTTCCTTTTTGATGAAATATTATAGATAATTTTAATGCCATCATGATCTTCATAACCGTGTTGATAGATCGTTTTAAGCTAGATTGTTGATATAGAGCAGAAATAAGGTTAGCAATAGAACTGAGCCTCGTTTTACACCGCAAGGGATGGTGATAGCCTCAGAGCTTGGAAGAAAAACAACCGAAGAGAACGGGTCTACTTTCGGCCCACCAAAATGCCATCCAAGAAACCTCGTTATTCAATCGACTTCTGAGCGGGCCAAGTTTATATATATTATTTATGTTTGTGGGGAACCAGATAAAAAAAATGCCCTATTCAGATTATGAAAGTGGATTTTAACGATCATGTCTCACGCTGATGATTGTCCGATATTGATTAAATTCAAAGGGACCAAAGTTCAGGGGATTCAAAGTTGATTAAGACGCTCTGATATAATCAATATAACAACCTAGATAGATACGGTCTCAATTTAAAATTATCTATCTGACAAAAATCCATGGAATTATATGTTAAAATTTAATTATACTACATGGAATGATAATATCATAACATATTATGTTATTTTTTACTAAACCTACAATAATTAAAATAAAAATTTGGAAGAGAACTACCAGAGAAATATTATCGCTGAATGTGTAGGCCTGGATCATTAATGTAAAGGGTCAGTGAAAACTAGTTTGTCTGAGGATATAATCTTTTATTGAGTAGGTTGAACCTACCGGTTTCAGGTAGTTAGTCTTACAAAATGCCAACCGTAGGGAGAGCATGCTGAGTTACCTACTCAACCAACAGTTGGCTATTGACAACACCCAACTGTCATAATGTTCTATAAATTTGTGAATTGATGCTGATGGGCTGACGACGGATTAACTAGGAGTTTCTGAAACCGGTACCCATTAAAACAAAATAAACATCTTATCAGCAGGCGACGCCTTTTTCACTAACTTTTTAACTAACGTTGGAGCAGAGCCTACGACAGGACTGAGGTACGAAAAATACCAAACGAAAAACGTTAGGAACCCAAAAGAATTCCTGAGCACATGATTTTCTTATCATTAAGACTTTCAGCTACCTAATGATGCCATTAAAATTCATGATCTATTTTCTTCTCGTTGGTAGGATGAAGCAAGGATTTGCCCAATGACCGTTATTTTGCTTCCGAGTCTACCAAGGTAGCGGAAGCTTTGTTTTCACTTTTCAAGGATGAAAAAAAAAAGTTCTCCAAAATCAAAATTTTCTCTCGCGTTTTACGTTTTAGACCTTTTTGAACAATTTTGGTTCCGTGTCTGTCTGTCTGTCATGAATTCCTTGTAACGCGCATAACCGTACGAACTTATTGTCCGATTTCGATGAAATTTTCAGGGATCGTGCGGGTTGGTGTGTAGACGGTCCCCTATGAAAATCATCATCTCCGGACTGATAGTAGCCACTGCGCATGAGCAAACGTGCATTTCCTTGTAACGGCCATAACTTCCACATTTTCTACCCGATTTCGATGAAATTTTCAGGGATGTTACAGATCAGTATTTAGATGGTCCCCTATGAAAATCACTACCTTGGGTTGTTGGGGTAGGGTAATAGAGGGTGTTTTTATCTCTTCGGAGCCCTTCATATCCCTACCCAAGTCAAGGTCATGCGTCCCCGTCGCGCAACCCGGGCCCCCTGGGATGAACAGAGGTGGCCCCATTGATTTCCCTGGTGGACCCCTCTTGAAGTTCCAGGGGTGGCTGAATGACCCTCTGGCGATAAGGGAGGGGACCCCTGTCAACGGGTTCCCTGACCCTTAAATCCCGCGCTTCCCCGTTATGGAAATTAATACAGACCGGCCTCATAACCCCCGCCAGCCCATTGGCTCGCGGGGTATTAGGGGAGGCGCTCAGAGGCGCCCCAGGCAGGGGCGTCGGCCATCCTCACCCTCCTCCTCTTCCTCATCATCCCTACCCTCTTCCTCTTCCACTGCCTCTTTAGACCACCAGTGTGCCCATTGTGAGCGGGCATTCACCACCAGGTCTGGCCTTGGTGTCCACATCAGACGGAAGCATCCTGTTGCTGCAAATGATGGAATTCATGTTGAACGAGTGCAGCCTAGGTATGCTTCCGAGGATTTGCGCAGGATGGCGGCAGATGAGGTGGTGGCTGTGCGCAATGGGGTACTTAATATCAATGTCTATTTAAGCGAACGTTTTCCCACGCGCACAGTCATTGCCATCAAGAACCTCCGCCTGAAGCCCCACTATAAGCAGCTTGTCCAGGAAGCTATCCTGGCAAATAGCAGTGGGGCTTCTCCCGCATCTCCTATTGCTGGTGTGGACCAGCAGTCTGCCATTCAGTATCCATCCCCCGGGACCTCCGGTCTTCTCGCCGATTTGAAGACCGAAGTCTTGAGGCTCGGGGGGCAGGTAGGTCGTATTGAAGGCTATGAAAGCACCTACCTGCAGGATCTGGCGAGGCGGGCTGCTGAAGGGCTGGACAACCTGGAAGACAAGGTTGCAGCCTATCTAGGGAGAATGTTCCCGCGGGTTGGGGATGCGACCGTGACGCAGCACCAGGGGGGACCTCCCCCCAGAGTGGTGTTGCGTGGAGGTCGCAGAGCAGCTAAGCAAGCAAGACGGCGGGAGTACCACCGGGTTCAGAGTTTGTGGAGGAAGCATCCGGCGCGTGTAGCTGCGGAGGTACTGGAGGAGCCTGGGGAAGATCAAGTTAAGCCCCCTCTTCAGGAGTTTGTGGATTTTTGGGAGCCACTTTTTAGTGCTCCCAGCCACAACCCTGGAGAGCGAGTGGTTCCCCCAGTCTCCACCAGGGATTCCTTACGCGGCATCTTGTGTTCGCCGGTGCTACTTGACAAGGCACACAAGTGCCGTGTCAAGAACTCCACATCCGCTGGACCGGATGGTGTTTCCGCCCGTCGCTGGAATAAAGTACCAAATACGATTAAGCTGCTCATCCTCAACCTGCTCATCCTTGCGGGAAGACCCCCGAAAGCGTTAACCCGTACCCGAACCGTATTTATTCCCAAGAAAGGGGGAAGTGGGCCTGGAGGCTATCGACCGATCTCAGTGTCCTCGGTAGTCTTCCGCCACTTCCAAAAAGTACTGGCATCTCGCCTTCAGGTGGCTGGTGTCATTGGTGACGTCCAGAGAGCGTTTCGGCCAGCAGATGGCACAGCAGAGAACCTTACGGTTCTCCAAACTGTCATCTCGCTCACACAGTCAGTCACCTTGCCCTGACCGATTGCCTTCGTGGTGTCGGGGCCCCATCTCGATTAATTGAGTATGTGGCCTGTCTGTACCGCGAAGGCGTGACGGTCCTCGAGGCAGGAGGTGAGGTGTCAGGGGATATACGGATAGGGCGTGGGGTACGCCAGGGGGATCCCCTATCGCCACTCCTCTTTAACCTGGTCGTGGATACGGCCTTGGGTAAGCTGCCCACAGAAGTAGGGTTTGATCTCGCCCCTGGGGTGCGAGTAGGAGCATTGGCCTTTGCCGATGATGTTATCCTACTCGCAGAAACCCGCGAGGGCTTGCAGATTGCCCTCAATGCATTTGCTAAGCAGCTATCCAGGTGTGGACTCGTGGTCAACCCCGATAAATGTGGGTCGGTCTCCTTGGTCCCGTCGGGTCGCCAACACAAAGTGAAGGTTGTGGATGGGGGTTTTGTCATAGGACAAGCCCCCATTCCTTCTCGATCTGTGTTGGAGGTCTGGCGGTACCTTGGAGTCGACTTCATGGGGGTGGCCACCATCACTGCCAGCCGTGTGGACCTTGGTAGAGCGCTAGCTCGCGTTACCAAGGCTCCACTTAAGCCGCAGCAGAGGCTGCGCCTCCTCCGCACATACTTACTGCCGAAGCTAACCTACGGGTTAGTCTTCGGTAGGCTTACGGCGGGGAGGCTGCAGGAATTAGATCGAGAAGTCCGCTCTGCTGTGCGCTCTTGGCTGAGGTTCCCACCTGGTGTCCCAAGTGCCTATATCCATGCACCGGTCAAATCCGGTGGGCTTGGCATTGTGTCTCTCTCCGCATGTATCCCTTCTCTGCGCCGCCAGCGCCTGCTAGCCCTTCAGGGGTCGAGCTGGGAGGTCGCCTGTGTTGCTGCTGGTCTTGATTTTGTCAGGCAGCAGTTAGCATGGTGCGACCGAGCAACACCATCTGCTCCAAAACCCAGTTCGTATGCTGAGTTCGCTGCTGCTCTGCATGAGTCAGTAGATGGTAAAGAACTCCGACAGTGCTCCGAAAGCCTTATCTCATCCCAATGGGTGGATTGGGCTTCGGAGGGCATTGGGGCCCGCGACTACCGGAACTTCCACGCCGTCTGCGTGGCAACACTGCCAACAGCGGTACGGTGTTCAAGAGGTAGTCGTGGGATGACAGACACCCTTTGCCGTGCCTGTCGGAGTGGAAATGAACACCTGTATCATGTAGTGCAGCAGTGTCCACGAACTCATGGGGGCCGCATCCTACGTCATGATGCGGTCGCCAAGCAGATAGCAGGTGCCTTGTCATCTAGCGGCTGGGATGTTGAAAGGGAGAGATTATACCACATGCCAAGTGACCAGGGCAAGAAGCCTGACATTGTTGCCGTCAAGCCCGACAGGTCTTGCATTATCCTGGATGTCCAGGTTGTTAATGGCAGCATGGACATGGAGCAGACCTGGCGGGCTAAGACAAGAAAGTATGATAGAGATGATTTACGGCAAGCAGTGTCAGAGCTAAAAGGAGTGGAACCCAACAACATCAGGGTGATGGCTGCGACCTTGTCGTGGGGCGGAGTGTGGTGCGGGAAAAGTGCCACGGAGTTGCGCGAGTTGGGCATCTCAGTAGGTGTACTCCGTGGTGTCACCCGCTGCGTACTGCTCAGCTCATATTTAAACTGGTGGTCATTTTATAGAGGCACTTCCCTTCATCCCTCTCTCCCACCCCCAACTTCCTCATCATCCCTCATCCCTAGGGCCGGCGTCGGGTGAGTCCTGGGCGTCCTCCCCATTATATTTGATTTATTTATTTATTTTGTTTGTATGGCGTGCCCCCTCCGTCACAAAAGACATTTTGTCTTTGAGGGGAGTTAAAAAAAAAAAAAAAAAAAAAAAATAGCAGCCATAACTTCCACATTTTCTACCCGATTTCTTTGACATTTTTAGGGATTTCGCGGATTAGATTGTAGATGGGCCCCAATGAAAATCAAGGCCTTAGAATTTACAGATCCTCTGCGCATGCGCATACGTAAAATCCTTGTAATAGCCATAACATTTACATTTTTCATCCGAATTTGATGGAATTTTCTAGGATTGTCCAGATTAGCATGTAGATGGTTCCCTATGAGGGTAGTGAAAGGTACTTAGAGATTAACTACTATGCATCGGATCATCTATATAATCGAGTTATGAATACGAGGAAGCTATGTGCCACACCCACTTGGCAGACTTTTTTTGTCTTCAAACTGGTCCCCAAGGTAGTCAGTCACCTTTTTATAACTTGGCTGGGTGGTCATTTACGTTTCGTTCTTTTCGTACGAAGAGAGCGAACACGTTGAATGATAAAATTCAACATGTTTTGGCAACTGTTACAGTAAATTTTATTCAGTTTCAAAACTGTCAACACAATTAAAACCATCAGCTCTATTTCGGACCCAAAAATCGACTCTTTGTAGGAACGAACTGACATAGTTCATATAATTGAGTAATTATGCCCCTATTATGTAAACTTCGATCAGAATATTTAGAAGCTGAATAGAAAACAGTACATACACTCAATGGAAAAATAAAAATAGGAATATCAAACAACTCAGTTGTGGGTTAGGTAAAAAGAAACACAACAGATACAAATAACTTCCTGGAAAGAGAACGATTTTACTTATTAGGTTTGTACACCCACATTTCTTCAAAACTAAACAATAATAAATATCGCATTCTGAAATACGAGAATACCTCATGGATATTGTGATGTAAACTTGGATGACAAACCTAGTCCACGGTATCATCTCTTGAGTAGACGAAGAACAGAATGTTTGAAAATGACACAAGATTAGGGGGTAGAGACCTAATGAAACCGTTGACTAAATATTTGACTTCATTATCTCAACTCTGTGAGTGAACCTTTATTAGTTTGTCCAGTTTGTTGTCCCAACAAAAATCGAAAAACCACGTGAGATCTATATTAAAATCTAATTTTACATCGTATTATAAATATTATCATGTTGATGTAACGTAATCCATGAATCATAGAGGGCGGTCTTTCATATAAGAAATAAGAAACTTTCTTTTGAACAGTGTACATTTAGCACCACCTCAAGATGCCCTAATTGGCCTAACAAACAATACATCACACATTTGAGGACCAACGAAATCAGTATTTTCTGGCTCCTTTATTGACTCCTTCCCCCAATGAAATTTTTAAAATTCTTGCAACAGAAACGATGAAAATAATTACACAACGGTTTATTATTTTTCTGTAAAGTTCACCCTTCAACTATCTTCCAAAGACCAGATGGGATCTTTAAAGCTAGGCTTGAGGAACCCACGTGTTAGGATAAATTTAACAATAAACGAGCAATGAACAATTATTGATCGTCAGGATAGAATCATTCGTTCCTTAAAATTTAATCGTACCGTCAAACGGGGTCATTTTGCTCCCTTTGAGGTAACTTTGCTCCAAAATCCGAAAATCTTTGAGAGTGACGTCACTCTTTTGTCTTCATCCGACCGTAGCGCTCCAATGATATTTTTGTTGGGCATAAATGCAAATAACTTCCATGTGAAGAATAATCTTCCACAACCGTTTCATACTCGTGGCATTGCCGTTTTTGTAGTGCAGTTGAAATCTTGTTCTAAGTCGGTCCCGCAAATTTCTCAGCTGCACGCCAACGTATTTATCACAGCAGGTTAGTAACACTATTCTCTTATTATAATTTTTATGCTGATTCAGAATTTCAGTGAGTTTTTCCTTTTTAACCGGTTTCTGTGGTTGCAATCAACAAAAAAGACGGACGGGGTAACTTTGCTCCGAATAGTGGGGTGACTTGGCACCAATGTTTTAGAGCGAAGAAGCCCCATTAATTCAGTTGGAATTTACTAGAAAGTTTGTATTTTTTTGTAACCCTGTACTGAATTTAATCCCGTTTTTGTTTGTTCGTTGTTGACAAGATGCCTTAGGTCGAGGACACCAGGTGCTAGACCCAACAAGGATTACATGGACGAGATTTTACAATTTGAAGTTTTTTTAATGGTTTACCAAAGTGCCTGAGTTATTGAGTTACCACTTGCCTGCCACATTCCAAGTGTTTTTGGTGTGTTCCTAATTTTAAGTAGTTCTTTCTATCAAGGAACATAAATAAGTTTTCTTTTTTCACGGAAGCATCATTTAAATGATACAATTTAGATAAGTAGGTACCATTTTACTAGTTGAAATGTTCCTTCCTTTGATCTTATTTACAATTTAATAAGTATTTTGTTCGCTTGAGCTTCACATTAAACTATGAAAGTTATACTTTTTTGTAATAGAAAAAGATTTTGCATACAAAAATTGAAATTTAATTGGAAAATTGTTTTAAACTTGAAATTTTTAAGAAATACATTTTTGTTCGTGTTTTCCTGTGTATACATGGCCCAATTATTCCAATGGTCGGGGTTAAAATGCTCCAAGATTCATTCCAGGTTGGTTTTCAGTTACATTCTAAAATTGGAGCAAAGTCATCATACCCCCGGGTAACTTTGCTCCAATTTTCAACAAAAAATATTCAACTTTTAAAAGATGTATCAACATTTGTGACGTCAGGTTCTGTTAATAGGAAGTACCTACTTGACTTTCATCCAAAAATGGAATTTTTTCAAGAGAATCAAGTAAAGAAAAAATTATAATTTCTGAAAAAATTCAAAAAACCGGAGCAAAGCGACCCCGTGTGACGGTAACTCAAATTAATGAAAAAACATCATAGAACATTCATTGATTACGTAATTAATTAAGCGAACGGTTGGCGCCAGAAAGCTCTGAATGGTGACAAGAAATTCTTAAAAATTTGGAATATTTAAATTAATTAAAAAACAGAATTTTTGTAATTCGAAAGATTTTGAAACCGCCGGACTGATAGTAGCTGCGCATGCGCAAACGCGAAACCCTTCTCATTGCCATAACTTGCACATTTTCTACCTGATTTCGATGAAATTTTCAGGGATTGTGTTTTTGCTTCTGAACCTAGCACGGTTGCGGAAGCTTTGTTTTCACTACTTTTCAAGTTTGAAAAAAAAGTTCTCCAAAATCAAATTTTCCACTAGCGTTTTACGTTTCAGACCTTTCTGAACAATTTTCGTTCCGTGTTTGTCTATCTGTGTGCGTCTGTCATGAAATCCTTGCCACAGCCATAACTTCTACAATTCTCGTCCTATTTCACTGAAATTTTCAGGAATTGTGTGGATTGGCGTGTAGATGGTCCCCATGAAAATCATTGCCTCCAGACTGATAGTAGCCACTGCGCAAGCGCAAACATATGTTTCCTGTATTATATTTGTTTTATTTATTTATTTATTTTGTTTTATGGCGTGCCCCCTCCGTCTCCGTCACCAAAGACATTTTGTCTTGAGGGGAGTTATTAAAAAAAAAAAAAAAAAAAAAAAAAAAAAATTACAGCCATAACTTCTACATTTTCCATCTGATTTCGATGACATTTTCAGGAATTTTGCGGATTGGGGTCACTCCCGGACTGATAGTAGCCATTGCGCATGCGCAAACGTGAAATCCTTGTTACAGCAATAACTTCTCCATTTTCCAACAATATTCAGAGATTGTGCGGGTTGATTTGTAGATGGTCCCCTATGAGGGTAGAGCAAGGTACTTAGAGATTGATGTTTTGAGATCAACTACTATGCATCGGATCATCTATACAATCGGGTTATGGATACGAGGAAACTATGTGCCACACCCACTTGGCAGACGTTTTTTTCTTTGCTCGATTCCAAAGGTTCATCATAGAAATAGTAAACCAAAATTGAGGACGTGCCTCGATGATACTCGTACGTAAACCTTCGCTGCCTTTTGCATAGGATTAGAAATATCCAAGAATTATTCCGTCATATGAGCCTCAAAAGCAGTCATTTGCAGAACCTTTTCATGAGCAAAAATTCAGTTTTCAAAATTCCTGCAAAATTATATATTGGCAATGAGGCTAGTCCGCAAGCCGGCAATTCTCCCCATAATTACTATGTTTAGTCCCACAAAAATCGTTCTGGTACGGTTGGAGTCGACGCTAAAAGTTTTAACAAACGGTATCACTCCGGCCCTAACGTGGTGACTTGACTTGTCCAATGGTTATCGTAGGTACCAAATAATTTGGACGCGAAGAGAAGTCTGGTTCAGGTTAAAAGAGGGATTTTAGGAGATTTTTCCCTAGCAATATTCAATATTCAGGAACTTGCTGATAACGCCAATACCACCCACATTTAAACAGTTCAAGTCGTTTGAACGTCATGTCAAACGCTTAATTAGGACTTTGTTTTAGGACGTCCCACAGTAAGATGTGGCCGTCCTTATGCGATTAATCTGGGAGAAGTAGGGCAAAACTCAAAGAGAAAAAAATAACCCACGTACAAATCCGTTTTAGAAAATGAATCCAAATCCGCGGAAAAATTTAGTTGCATGTATGCGTGACAAAATCTCGTACTCTACCCGCCTTAATTTTCCAACAATTTCCAACAGGTTGATGTTTCGTTCGTCGCAGAAATCTATTTAGGTGTGCACTACGTTGCCGGAATTTCGAAATTTGAGTTGGGTGGGGGGGAAGGGAGGAATGGAGGTTATTTACTGAAAATGAGGTGCATACTGACGATACCTTGAACGCGCGACCCCATGTGGCGCTTTTTAAAACTCCATTTCCAAATTCTAATAGATTGAAAAAAAAAAAACACATTAAATTGTAAGGGGAATTAAAATATTTTTTTGTAGATTCAGAAGGTTTATTATCTTTGATTCACTCGGAATTATTGATAAGAGCAACATGTAAGAGTAACATGTTAAGAAAATCTAAAGATATCTTGCCCCTCGATATTTATAGTAAATGGGTTATAACGACGAATACCTAACATTATGATAAATCAGAGAAAAAGGGGCAAATATTTACCATTTTGCCGGCAGATCTAGCAATATTAAATTTTTATGAACTGAAACGAACGACACGCTACGTTGGTAGGATGCGTAAAGGAAAGTGGGAGAAAATAAGCAAATTATAATCATACCACGTCAGATGTAGATTTGGCGATCTGACTCTACCTTTTTTTTTATCCCGTCATCCGCGTGCGCGAACAGAAAAACACAACGCACTCACAAGGCACTTAGTCGACTGACTACAACACTGTAAGTCGCCAATAGCGAGCGGCTACCAAGGACGTTACCACTACTGTACAGGCTTGCCAACTTTCATTCATAACATTCAAATTTTGACTGAAGAACGAATCACAGAAATTGAAATTCATTGATTAGAATAACGCGAGCCAGCCAAAAGTTTAGTCAGCCGGTTTCTATTCTCTCGTCGGTAGAGACCATGAGCCAAAAACAGTTGTTCGTATTATAGCTGAGACGTATAAACTATTTATTGTTGATTTATAAATGATTCAACTGAGGGGATCCAAATGAAAGATATGTATTTTTTGATTTTAGATCTTACTTCTAAAGGTAGGTCCATGCCGGTGCTAAAAGAATTTTTCTCCTCTTCCGTTTTCTCTCAAGTGGTGCTATTCTGATTAGAGATTTCCTTGGTCATACTGATAATCTCCATCAATTGACTCCTAAATCGCATAAGGAGAGTCTATAGTTGGAGACCGAAAGAGATTTCTTTCTAAAAAAAAACTCCTTTGACATATTTGACATACCTATTATGAAGGAAGATGGAGTTTGCATTTTAGATTGCGTTCAACAAGTTTCAAACTTTAGTTTTGGCAGAATTGGTCAAAGCAAAAAATACTTCCGTATTTGCAATGGAATCAACAATTCCACAACCTGCACTAAAATACATAAAATTGTTTATTTGAGTCTTCAAAAATGTAACTCTGATGTCTGATAGCTATCTACAACTGCTATACTTGGACATAGGAATCCCAACCGTTCAAGGAGTTCTGCAGATTTCATTCACACCTCCAATAACCAAACAGAGTGTAAACGCGCACCGTCGGCTAGAGATCGATTCTACAACTAATTTCCAACAAAAAATGTCTCCTAGCAATTTTTTTAGAGGCTTAGTTCTCGAGTTATTTCACTTTCAAGATTTTTTAAATGTTTTCGACCTTGATCGCTAAAACTGTCGTAGCTCCGTTAATTGATGAAGTAAATTCAGATTTGATCATACCATTGGAAAGAGTATCAAATTTCCTGTCACAATAATGCAAGTTAAATTTTTTGTAAAGAGGTTTAAATGTAAAAAAAATAAGCCCAAAGGCTAAAATCTGTAAATTAGTAAACATTTTCAGTTTTTTCAGTCGTTTTTACATTTAAAACTCTTTACAAAAAAATGATAATAATAACTCCCATTATTGTGACAGAAAATTTAATGCTCTTTCCAATGGTATAATCAAATTTGAATTTACTTTATCAATGAACGGAGCTATGACAGTTTTAGCGAACAAGGTCGAAAACACAAAAAAAATCTTAAAAGTGAAATAACAAAATTGCTAGGAGACATTTTTTTTGGAATTTAGTTGTAGAATCGATCCCCAGCCGATGGTGCGCCCCTGTTTACACAGTTTACACCCTGTATATGTCCAACATCATAATATTATATTACGATACAATAATTACAATGTGGTGCATCAATGGTTTCTCTTAGTATTGCCTTATTTCGTACTCTTGGCGAGCTAGCGGTTATCAACAAACCGTTTCAGAGCCACGGGAAAATCAGACTCCCAAAACCTTTGTTGGAGGAGATTCGTATTTTTCAAAATATCTCTTCCAATACTTCTTAATTCTTCCAAGTTGAGGGTCTGACAGAGAACTTCTCCAAAATGTATAATACCCGTATGATGGATCGGAATGATCGGAAATGGGTGAATCGGAGAGAGGAAAAATCTAGTAAAAACGTTTGGATATAGGAATGAACAGAACTAGGAATTCCTTTTCCGAGGTCAGTCAGCAAATTACCACCCAGAAAAATAGCACCACTCGCTCGCAAAGATTTGTAAGAAGGCGATCGCACACTTAATTCAATTATTCTAATTCCAATAGCCATTAATAATAATTTGCAAAGAATGATAATTCCAAGGAACTATGTGAATACTTCAATTTTTTAAATAGAAGGTAAAGATACGAGAGCATCTTAACCATTCAGAGAACCTAATCTTGTCGTGTTCGATTGAAAAGAGAAACTGCTTATCGTACATTTTGTGTTCAGAATCGCTAGTCAGAATTTTTTGAGAGGTTCTGGGAACGTCAAGGCGCGGAGTTTCAAGGACAACCAGCAGAGTGCCTGAGAGGGGCCACGGCCTACCCGGTCCACCATATCAAGAATGACTCGTTATTAAAAATTTTTTTAACCCACAGTTAAAGCGTTACGTATAGAGGGAATATTGCACATACCAGAAATGTTGTACAAACACAGGCAAGTTTCTGCTTAGATCACTACTAATATTTTTCTATGGAAGGTGCCTCATGCTTTTTCAAGTACCCATGAAAATGTTGATTCATCATCCGTCAATAAGGAAACTAGACAGCTCAGTTGATTCTACCTTTTCGTCAAGGTGGTTTGGTGAGTGCTTTGATAACACTAACTACCCAACATCTTTCGCTCCATATAGCTTCTTCAGTGACTAGGAAGGGAGTGGGAGTGGAAAGGAGTGCTTTGATAACACTAACTACCCAACATCTTTCGCTCCATATAGCTTCTTCAGTGAATAGGAAGGGAGGGGGAGTGGAAAGGAAAGGAGCATCATGAAGTAACAGTAAAGTTACTGGGAAGCGGTTAGTTAGCGTGAGAAGTGGAAGACTTCACCATCTCGAAAGTAACTATATGTCTTAAGATACAATATTTATAATTTACGTAGAACAGGAAGTAGGTACCTACTCTGAAAAGTGACACTAATCTGGTTTTCAGGTTTGGTGGTACACGGAGGCGGTTTAGGGAAAACTTCCTCGTGTACACATCTATTCAACAAGGGTATCTTTGATAGAGCTTTCTCTACACTTTTTGATTCAATTGAACGAAGAAACAATGCTCTTATCGGCGTTCCTCAAGAGTAAATCAACTAAAAAATTCTGATTACGGGTGATACCATACTACTAGTTCAGAAGATGTGAATTATGGGAACTTAACGTATTTATAAAAAGAATGTGTTCATGGAATGTGTTTAAGGAATGTATTTAAGGAACGTGTTTATGGGAATTTCCAAGTTTATAGCTGATAACTGGCAAAAACAGCAGAACATAAGGGTAATCACAAATTGAGTTGACTGCATGACACAGACTAGTCCGGAATAGTGCCACGCGACACTATCAGAAGGGTGATTGCTAAGGAACCTTGGCACAGATCAACCTTATTTGTGGGATGGCCGGCCCAAATCAGATTCCTTAGTAGCGCCAAATGTTTTAGAACTCGTCTGCGATACTCTTGAAACCAACCAACGATATATTTCAAGAGATGTGGAACATGCATTTGAGTGATGGCTCCAGAAAATTGTTTATGGATGGTTTTTCGGTACCTAATTTCGAGGTAGGAATATAACCTTTAAATAGCCAAATAGGTAAATAACCTTGTTTACTCCTCACGACCGTACTATTCGCCCAGTTTATATACTGAAAATCTAACATAATTTTAAACATATTGTTTAGTAATGCATGCATTCCAGGGGTCGTCCCATTGGATAAGCATTAGGTCAATTAATACCGGTTGGTATGCGAAAAAACTTTTTCACTCGATGTAATTTATTAAGTAAGTATTTTATGTAAGAAAAATTTGACAACCCCCCACCATTATCTACCACAACATTTCTAGCGGCATGGGAGCCTCGCATTTGAAAAGCATTTTGAAATCCATGATCTACGACACCCAAAATGCGAATTCGAGCCCCCCCCCCCCCCACAATCACAAATGGTGCCAGGCTGGCACCAAAGCGATGATACTTCGTAAAGTTGAACTTTCATCTATTTGTTTTGGTAGGCAGTCCGTCGAAGTTCATTTCCGTATTCAAGTTGATACACAAAAAAAAAAAAAAACCCACGAAATATGCGGTTTATGGTGTCTTGGCACCATGGTAACACCACTATTAGTTCCATGGTGGTACAGAGAATAATCCATGAAAATCCGGAGGTTTGATGAGAATTTTTTCTCAATTTCAAAGCTTGGATACAATTAATAAGCTATATAAAAGAACCGAAATATTGGAAATTGGATATTTTGTGAATATTACTCCCCCCCACCTACCCCACACCTTGTGAATTTTGATACTCTAGTGAAATAATGAGCAATTTGGAAGATTTCTGAGTGGAACAAAAAAAGAAACTCGCAAATTGGTTAGGAATTGAGGCCTGGGCAGAGTTTACAAGATTATGCCCGAATACGCTCGTTTTTTGAGCATCGACCCCCACTTTCCCCCCCTTAAAAGGCAAAATTCGAAATTCAGGCGACGTAGTGCACAACTAGATAGTTTTCCGCGACGAACAAAAAAGAACCACGAAAATTGGTTGAGAACTAAGGCCTGTGCAGACGACACAAGATTTTGACACACAAACACACACATGTACATTCACCTATGTTTTTTACGCGGATTTGGATTCAGAATGGTCTAAAACGGATTAGTGTGTGGTTATTTTTTTCTGTTGAGTATTGTCCTCCTTCACCCCAGATCGATCGCATAAGGACGCCCAAGTCTTACTGTGGGACGTCCTAAAAAACTATAGAATGGCACATTAATCACATTACAAAAAAAAAAAAAAAAAACAATTATAGAAATAATTTAATTTCAATTTTAAAATTCAAATTGAATGTACTTCAGACTGTACTTATATCATGAGTGCAATGCTGTAATCAAAATTGAACTCAATCGCAAAAATATGATTATAGAATAATTGAATAAAAATAATAAATAAATAAAATATAAATAAATTAAAATATAATTATAGGGCAGAAAATAATCTTACTTTATTATTTTCCGAACAGATCAATATGCTATTACGTGATATACATCATACTGTGGATCATAATTCTCTATCCATACTACTTTTATACTTTTAGATAGTAAGTTTTACATTTTTAGATAATAAGTATG
This sequence comes from Apolygus lucorum, assembly GCA_009739505.2. Taxonomy (NCBI): domain Eukaryota; kingdom Metazoa; phylum Arthropoda; class Insecta; order Hemiptera; family Miridae; genus Apolygus; species Apolygus lucorum. The sequence continues at coordinate 71,818,074 of CM019176.2, read as the reverse complement.
GTCGGAGCACTGTAGGACGAACCGCTCACGCCTGAAATATTTATCTACGCTATAGATTATGTAGCAATGGGGAGTTTGTGTTGTCGAATCGAGATTCATGTCACTGAGATACCGACAACCAACATTCCTTCATTTGAGGCCTACAAATGCAGGTTGGTTCCATAATACGTACCTGTAATATTCTTGAATTAGATCGGTCACTTTAATTTAATAAAAAAAAAACTATTGAAGTTGCTACATTACCTACCTTCTACTTTCATATTAATAATAATAAAGGTATCCACTAACTCTATTCAAGAAAAGTGATACTTTTGCACATTACGATATTATGTTATAAACATTGAAGAGTTTATCATACTAACGGAGTGATTGACAAAAGGGTACCTGGAGAGGGGTGGGTGACATCACCACCGAACAATAAGGTGCTGTGAAATAATGTGAGGAGTTTACTGACTACAACCACAAGTTTTTGTGACTTGTAAAAGAATATTGTCTCACGTTAGGATTCTTAAATATTGGTTTATAAAAAACGCCGGATTATGATAAAGGGAAGGCAGTAGGTTAATCATTCGATAAGAGATAAACACGGATTGTCGTAGGACGAACGGGGTGAATTGCAGAGTACATTCCAGATGGGAAAAACAACAAAGAAACGAGAGGGTAAAGATTACGGCCAATGTCGTAAAATGTGGGGCCAGAGTACGATAGATAAAAATACCTAATCTGGTTGATGATGGCCAGGAAAGTTGAATCAGACGAATTATTTCGATTGGAAAACGTTCATAAATCGGAAATTTACTGTTTTGCTTCAGAGTCGACGGAAATCGAAATTTCCTCTCTCTTACGTTCTAGACCTTCCTGAACAATTTTGGTTCAGGAAGGCTCGCTGTCAGTCGGTATGTGTCCGTAAATCCTTAAAACGGGCAAAACTATACGGGATGGTTCCTTATGAAAATAATTGTGATTTTATCATTGGTAGCCACTGCGTCAACGTGGAATCCTTTAAGCATAACTTCAAGAGTTTCCATTCGATTTCCATAGGATTGTGAGGAAGGTACTTGAAAATTAAAGTTTTGATTATCTACAACTCATTGCAAGTAAATGCAATCGTTTCATGGATAAGAGAAAGCTACGAGCCCACTTGATATACTTCAATCTCAAAACATCAATCTCCAAGTACCATACACTACCCTAACAGGGGACTCTACACCCACTCAATCTCTGAATATTTTTGGAAAATGTAGAAGTTGTGGCTGTTACAAGGATTTCACGTTTGCACATGCGCACAAAATACTTTGAATTCGATGACCATGATTTTCATAGGGGACCATCTCCACGCCAACTCGCGTAATTCCTCAAAATTTCATCAAAATCAGATGGGAAATGTAGAAGCTATGGTTGTAACAAGGAAATACACGTTAGCGCATGCGGAGTGGCTACTATCAGTCTGTGGACAATGATTATCATAGAGGACCATCTACACGCCAACCCTCACAATCCCTGAAAAATGGGCATCGATGAGAATTGTAGAAGTTACCGTGACAAGCAGTAGAAGCAAGAAGTTGCTGTGGCAAGATTTCATGAGAGACACACAGACAGACAGACAAACACGGAATCGAAATTTTGATTTTGGAGAACTTTTTTTTCAACCTTAAAAAGTGAAAACGAAGCTTCCGTTACCTTGATAGACTAGGAAGCAAAATGTATATCGACACCTGAGCGCCCAAAGGGCCAAACTGCTTTCGGAACTACTTACTATTCTAAAACGCAAGCGATTGTAGCGAGGCCAGTGTACCTATATGAAGTCAAATAGGTTTTTTTTTGTAATGGGGAATTTGCCTCAATTTTAGATTCTGGAATTTCAAGTCAAATCCTATAATAGGGCCCTAGAATAACGTTTAACACTAGGAATAACCAAGGGGAAAAAATTACCGTAGGAGAAAATGCCTAAACAAGTGAAGCCTCTGTTACAAAACACCGCCCCCCCGCGTTCCATTACCTCGTCGTGGTGGGGGGGCTCGATCTAGGTCTCCACCAGTCACTGCACATGGGGCTGTGATCCTTGGACTGCAGATCCCATCGGCTGGTGGCACCATTGCACAGGTCGCTAAAAATGGAACACAAACCCTCAAGACCAGGTTTCGAGGGTCTTGTGCCATGGTCTTGTGTTGGTCCTCCAGCTCTGGAAACAGGCCTGGGGGGTCTTCATGGGTGCAGAGGGTAAAGTGCACTCTTAGCAAGCGAACTCCTCAGGGCACCTGCCGAACCCTGAGTGTAAGTAGGCCTAACCATTCATGCGGGGCTCTGAATGGGGTCCAGTGACTTCGGTTACTGTGACTGACCTTTTAATTCCCTAGCTTCTCGTGGGACCAATAATGAACCAGACAGAAAACTTACAAACAAACCCAAGTGCTCAGGGCTCAACTAACCCTGACACACAGGAACTAAGAACACTGAACACTAGGAACCGCAGGAGGTAAGTTGATTTATGACCACAGGAGTGAATCCGCTCCTGCAAGAACATGCATTTACTTTAAGAATGATGTACAAGCACTAAATGTTTCTGAGTTCTGTTTCAGAGACCTCGTCGCGATAAAAATCACCATTAGTCCAGTCAAATTAGCCAAAAAAGGGGGGGGGGGTTTGCATTAATTCCGGACAAAGCGAAACTTTTATGGGTGACTTGTGGGTGCCTATGGAACATGTTTTTAGTATATTCTACTAGATTCTCCTTGTGCTAACTTTTTGGTGCCCGAAAAACCGCGATTTTTCGGCACTTGTTTCAGTTTTTTGCCTATAACTCGTACACGATGCATCCTACGGAAAATTTTACTCGTTCCTTTATTAAACAGGATGAATTTCTGCGTCGAATGACCACCTGAAACGTTAACATCGGTTCAGCCGTTTGGCCGAAATCGATCGTTGAAGTTTGGCGATTTTTCCCAAATTGGTTGAAAAATGGGTTACGCTCAAGTTTCAAGGCCTGTACATCAAAAACGGCGTATCCAACCAAAAAATGTCACATAATCAAAGTTGTAGAGAATCAAATTTTGTGTAAGAAAAGCATCCCCCCTTCCTCCCCCCTCCCACCCGCCCCTACCAAATGATAGAATAACGAAACAACTTCTGAGTAAACGAAATTATGAGTATTGAAAACGGTGTTGCAATAAAAAAATGTAATATAATCAAAGTGAAACGTCTGTTGTTCAACTTACTAAGGCACTGAGGTACTTGTAATACTAGAAAAGGCGAAAGAAAAAACATTCTCCTGGTCCTAACTTTTTGGTGCCCAAAAAACCGCGATTTTTCGGCACTTGATTCAGTTTTTCGCCTATAACTCGTACACGATGCATCCTACGGAAAATGTTACTCAATCCTTTATTAAACAGGATGAATTTCTGCGTCGAATGACCACCTGAAACGTTAAGATCGGTTCAGCCGTTTGGCCGAAATCGATCGTTGAATTTTGCCGCTTTTTCCCAAATTGGTTGAAAAATGGGTTACGCTCAAGTTTCAAGGCATGTACATCAAAAACGGCGTATCCAACCAAAAAATGTCACATAATCAAAGTTGTAGAGAATCAAATTTTGTGTAAGAAAAGCATCCCCTCTTCCTCCCCCCCCTCCCACCCGCCCCTACCAAATGATAGAATAACAAAACAACTTCTGAGTAAACGAAATTATGAGTATTGAAAACGGTGTTGCAATCAAAAAATGTCATATAATCAAAGTGAAACGTCTGTTGTTCGACCTAAGGCACTGAAGTACCTACTTATAATAATAGAAAAGGCAAAAGAAAAAACATCTCCTAGATTCTCCTTTTGCTCAATTTTTGGTGCCCGAAAAACCACGATTTTTCGGCACTTGTTCCAGTTTTTCGCCTATAACTCGTACACGATGCATCCTACGGAAAATTTTACTCAATCCTTTATTAAACAGGATGAATTTCTGCGTCGACTGACCACCTTCATTTTTTAGATCGGTTCAGCCGTTTGGCCGAAATCGATCGTTGAAGTTTGGCGATGTTTCCCAAATTGGTTGATCGCCAAAACTTCAACGATCGATTTCGGCCAAACGGCTGAACCGATCTAAAAAATGAAGGTGGTCAGTCGACGCAGAAATTCATCCTGTTTAATAAAGGATTGAGTAAAGATAGATAGATTTTCCGTAGGATGCATCGTGTACGAGTTATAGGGGAAAAACTGGAACAAGTGCCGAAAAATCGTGGTTTTTCGGGCACCAAAAAGTGAGCAAAAGGAGAATCTAGGAGATGTTTTTTCTTTTGCCTTTTCTATTATTATAAGTACTTCAGTGCCTTAGGTCGAACAACAGACGTTCCACTTTGATTATATGACATTTTTTGATTGCAACACCGTTTTCAATACTCATAATTTCGTTTACTCAGAAGTTGTTTCGTTATTCTATCATTTGGTAGGGGCGGGTGGGAGGGGGGGGAGGAAGAGGGGATGCTTTTCTTACACAAAATTTGATTCTCTACAACTTTGATTATGTGACATTTTTTGGTTGGATACGCCGTTTTTGATGTACATGCCTTGAAACTTGAGCGTAACCCATTTTTCAACCAATTTGGGAAAAAGCGGCAAAATTCAACGATCGATTTCGGCCAAACGGCTGAACCGATCTTAACGTTTCAGGTGGTCATTCGACGCAGAAATTCATCCTGTTTAATAAAGGATTGAGTAACATTTTCCGTAGGATGCATCGTGTACGAGTTATAGGCGAAAAACTGAATCAAGTGCCGAAAAATCGCGGTTTTTCGGGCACCAAAAAGTTAGGACCAGGAGAATGTTTTTTCTTTCGCCTTTTCTAGTATTACAAGTACCTCAGTGCCTTAGTAAGTTGAACAACAGACGTTTCACTTTGATTATATGACATTTTTTTTATTGCAACACCGTTTTCAATACTCATAATTTCGTTTACTCAGGAGTTGTTTCGTTATTCTATCATTTGGTAGGGGCGGGTGGGAGGGGGGAGGAAGGGGGGATGCTTTTCTTACACAAAATTTGATTCTCTACAACTTTGATTATGTGACATTTTTTGGTTGGATACGCCGTTTTTGATGTACAGGCCTTGAAACTTGAGCGTAACCCATTTTTCAACCAATTTGGGAAAAATCGCCAAACTTCAACGATCGATTTCGGCCAAACGGCTGAACCGATCTTAACGTTTCAGGTGGTCATTCGACGCAGAAATTCATCCTGTTTAATAAAGGAACGAGTAAAATTTTCCGTAGGATGCATCGTGTACGAGTTATAGGCAAAAAACTGAAACAAGTGCCGAAAAATCGCGGTTTTTTCGGGCACCAAAAAGTTAGCACAAGGAGAATCTAGTAGAATATACTAAAAACATGTTCCATAGGCACCCACAAGTCACCCATAAAAGTTTCGCTTTGTCCGGAATTAATGCAAACCCTAACTGCTAATTTGACTGGACTACATTAGGGAGGGAAATACGAGGGAGCACTTTATCGCTGCCTCTGCCTACCTCCCTGGTGACTCTCCGCTGGGCCCCCCACCTCCTGAGGTGGCTCACCTAGTGGAGAAATGTCGGGACGAAAACGTGCAACTGCTGATTGGGATGGATGCCCATCACCTTGCTTGGGGAAGCACCAACACCAACAACAGAGGTAATTTATTGTTTGACTTCCTGGTGACTAGCAATTTAGATATAGTGAACCGGGGGAACAAACCCACATTTATTACATCCACCAGGCAGGAGGTCCTGGATGTCACCGTAGCCAGTCCGAACCTCGGCCAGAAGATAAGTAAGTGGTATGTGTCCGATACACCCTCCTACTCGGATCACCGGTACATTGTTGTGGAAGTCCAGGGACTGGCCAGAACACAGCGCGTGTACCGGGACCCACACAGAACGAACTGGCTTGGGTACCGGGAGGAGGTTGATGGCAGGGTACGGGGCCTCCAAACCAGGATTCATAGCATTGGAGATATAGAGGTGGTCGCAGGAGAGCTCGAGCAAACCCTACTAACCTCCTTCAATGAACACACTCCCCTGACGGCTGTCTCTTCCAACAGGGATGCCCCTTGGTGGAATGGACAACTTGCTGTTCTCAGGAGAGAATCACGCAGATTATTTAATGCAGCTACTCGCAGGGGAAATTGGGACGAATATAAAACCAAACTTGCTGAGTATAAAAGGGTCCTTAGGAGATCTCAAAGAGACACCTGGAGGAAGTTCTGTGAGGATGTGGAGAGCACCTCAGAAGGAGCACGACTCCAGAGACTCCTCTCCAGGGACCCACCCAATCCCATTGGAACTATGGTTAAAACCAATGGGGAATATACCACAACAGCCACGGACACTCTAGCATTTATGCTGGAGACTCATTTTCCAGGGTCAGTGGTAATTCAAAATGGTCAGAGGGGTAACCCTGCACCACCTGACAGACCAACCAGAGGCATCGCCTCCCGGGAGGACTGGAGGGTGGCTAGGGAGATCATAACCTTCAACCGCGTGGAGTGGGCAATCAACTCATTCAAACCACTCAAATCACCTGGGCCTGATGGTATCACACCAAAACTCCTTCAAGAGGGAGGTCCATCAGTCACTAGGATTCTGTGTATCCTCTTCAGGGCGAGCCTGGCTACCGGGACAGTCCCCCAGAGGTGGAACAATGCTAGGGTTGTGTTTTTGCCTAAGCCAGGGCGTCCATCCTACAACCAAGCAAAGGCATATCGACCCATATGTCTAACGTCCTTCATCCTGAAGACATTAGAAAAATTAGTTGACAGGCACTTAAGGGAAACAGTGCTCCTAGTGAGACCTCTACACCCCAACCAGTTCGCTTATCAACAAGGCAAATCCTGTGAAACGGCGTTGCACCACCTGGTTTCCAGGGTAGAAGCAACCCTAGCTCACAAAAAAAGTGCTCTCATGAGGGCCAAACGCTCATGTGGGAAAACCTGGGGACTAAAACCAAGTATGGTCCGCTGGATCTATACTGCGGTAGTAAGACCCATTCTGGTGTATTGCTGCGTTGTATGGTGGCCTAAAGTTGGACAGGTGGGAGCCTCCTCCACTCTTACCTGTGTTCAGCGGCTGGCCTGCCTCACTATAGCGGGAGCAATGCACAGCACCCCAACTGCCACTATGGAGATACTCCTGGGGCTCCCCCCCCTCGATATCTTCATAAAAGGAGAGGCTGCCATGGCGGCCTTGAGGCAGAAATGGAACAGGACGTGGAGAGAGTCTCATATCCACGGCCACTCCAAAATCCTGGGTCTTCTATGCGAACCCATGCTTGACATGGTAGCAGACATTATGCCCAGAACTTACGCTGAAACACACCCCTTCAAATCGATCATAACGACAGAGGGGCGGCGAGTCTTTCAATGCTGTTCCAACGACCTGTTCTGGTATACAGATGGATCCAAAATGGGGAATGGGACAGGGATTGGAATTTATGGGGCAAACTCTGGATGGAGCCACTCAGCTCCTCTGGGAGCGTTTGCCTCAGTTTTTCAAGCCGAGGTACTTGCAATCGATGTCTGCGCTGGGGAGAGTCTGCGGAGAGGACACAATGGTGTACACATCCGCATTCTCTCGGACAGCCAGGCTGCGATCAAGGCCTTGGCAGCTTCCACCATTAACTCTAAGTTAGTGTGGGACTGTTACCATAACCTCTGCTCCCTGTCACAACGCAACAGGGTTTCCCTGGAGTGGGTGGCGGGGCATAGTGGGGTAATGGGAAACGAGAATGCTGATGCGCTGGCCAGAACAGGCTCACTGACTCCGTTCATTGGTCCGGAGCCGGCCGTCGGCATTCCCAAATCCTCCTTCAGAGCGACCATAAATCGGTGGGTCACAAACCAAACCACAAGAAGATGGTCAAACCTAGGAGGACATGCTCTAAGTAAGCGCATGGTGGCCAAACCTAACCCCAGCGCCTCTGAGGAGCTGCTGCGGCTAAGCCGCAGGGAAGTCAGGCTAGTGGTTGGTCTGGTAACAGGCTTCACCCCACTCCGATTCCACCTTAATCGCATAGGGGTGACGCAAGATACAACCCTATGCAGGCTATGCGGTGAGGCTGAAGAAAAGGCCTCCCACATAATTTTTGATTGCCAAGCTCTATCAACCCGCAGGTTCCAACTCTTTGGGTCACCCACACCCATGGAGGCATTCCCCTGCACTAATCTAGCCAAACCACTACTGGCCCTTACTAAAGGGCTGGGACTGTTTGACTAGACAATAGAATCTGCGGAGAAGCACAATAAGCCACCAGGCTTCAGTGCTTTTGGGCTCCCCTCACCCTGATCCGCAGATTCAGGTACAATCTACAAAACACCGAGAAAATCGAGGAATATTGTTGACGTCATACGAAAAAAAACGACGCGAAAACAACTCCGACAACAGACAGAGCTCTAGCACCGCCACACAAAACGATCCAGTGAAATGGCTACTCGAATAATGTGATTCAAATCTTGAAACTAAATGAGAAAAGATGAAGACTAATAATGCTTGATAAACTAGTAGGTAGAATCGTATTGTAAAAAAGTGAGTAATATTGTTGCTTTTGGTCACTTTTGTGTCTGGGTTCTTCCTGCCAGTTCGCGGCGCACTCTTGTGCGCACTACTTGTAAGCTAAAAGTTCGTGTATGTTCCGCTTCTGTGGTAAGCGCCACAGAACCTCCTTTGAAGTCAGATTGGTAGAATATCAAACATGGCTGCCTCTTACACATTGCCACCACATTTAAAATTTCCATCTTCCTTAAATTCTCTAAATTTTTTGGATGCGTTTTCGAGCAGCTCACTATGGTTTTATTCCATAAAAAGAAAACCCTCATTCGAAAAAAAAAAAAAATTGAGGCAAATTCCCCATTGGTCCGAAAATCTATGTAAGATTGAATTCCAAACCGTTTTTGAATCATGGCCCTTCGGACTTCTGACATTGAAACCGATTTCAGTTTGGCCCTTTGTACAAGAAACATATTGTTTAGTAATGCATGCATTTCAGGGGACGTCCCATTGGATAAGCATTAGATCAGTTTAACCAGTTGGTAAGTGATAAAACTGTTTCACTCGATGTAATTTATTTATTACTTAGGCAAGAAATACTGACCCCCCCCCCCCCCACCACTATCCACCTTAACATTTCTGGCGGCATGGGAGCCTCGAATCTGAAGAGCATTTTAAAATCCATGATCTACGATACCCAACATGCGAATTCGAGTTCACCCCCCCCCGGCCCTTTAGGCGCTCAGTAGGTCGATTCTCTAACTCGTTATGGGATAATAGCGACAACGAAGTGTCGTTATGATAACAATAACGATTAATAGCGACGATCGCGATTCTGCAGACGCGAAATAGCGACAACTGTCGCTCAGTCGTCGCTATTTCGGCCGAAAAGTATCGTTACCATCTCGGCGGCTCGAAACCCCCCGGTATGAATTACGACAACCGTCTTTATGAAAAAGTAGCTTAAAACGCTCTTAAATTCCTAACCTATTAGAAGTCATATTTCAGTTTCCGAGTTGCTCTGTTCATTTCCGTATTGTGGGTTATTAGTTTTGTTAATCAAATCATTTTGAGAATAAAATTTATACATTCGTACATAATTTCTGGTGAATATTTAAAAAATAATATCCGACCCTCATAATGAGCAGTTTATTCGCCGTTTTAATTTGTGTCTTACTTGATTTTTTTCTACAATAATTGTAGAAAAAAAACCCTGTGTTGTTGCCTGTAAAGTCGGTATACGGGCGAAAGTTTTACGTGACAACGACTTTGAGTGGTAAAATAATTTTAATGTTAATATTCATTCGTATAGTAGGAAGAAGGATAAAATAAAATTCTTTGTCAAGTTGCACAGAGTAGGTATTTCCCGTAGGTAGTAGGTATTTCCCATGGGTGGGGGGGGGGGGAGTGAGTGCCAGGGAAGGGGGGCGGAGCGCTCCCGCTTTTGTGAGCGGGGGAAGGGGAGGGGCCGCCCGCCTTTAGGGAGCGCCGAGCTGCACCCCCTCCGTGAGCGGAGCGTAACGCAGTTTCTTGAAGTGTCTCCCGGTAAACCAATTTATAAGACGTTATCACGTCAAAATCAAGTAAGACACAAATTAAAACACAAAGTAAGACACAAATTAATACAATTATTGTATTACTTAAACAAAAATCGTAGTATTTATATTATTTCAAGCTGTTAATTCGTATAGAAATTCATGCACTCTGTTGATCATAGTAAAGGGAGTATTTTCAAAGGAATTGAGTTTTTGACAAACTATCAACAGCATTTTTTATAATATAAATGTTGATATTATCAACATTGAATGATGATAAAAATAATTATACTGTCATTTTCGGAAATTGGTAGGTAAGTACATAAAATTAAAATAGTTAGCTTATAAAATAGGTAGATTCTATTTGAATTTTTAACTATTTTATTAAATGTGTGCCTGCATAAAAACTTCCTAAAATGAAGAAAACCCCTAAAATTGATAATTGTTTGCTAAAATAATTGTGATGATAATGCTCTTTTTTATACCAACTTTACCTTTTATACCTGCTATTACCTGAGAAAATATTTACCGCGAATTTACGATTGTTTATATCCGTAATCGACGCCGACGGTAGGAGAGAATATGACGTGGTAGATGAAAATTGTAACATAAAATTGAATCAAAGAAATATGAATGTGAAGGTAGATAAATAAATTACGTCATGAATCTTACGTTTTATTGAATACAATAATATTATGTTCATTCAGTCTTATAACATACATGAAACTTTACATGAGTAAAACAGCGATTCATAAATTTTGAAGTGATATTAGGTTTTTTTTACCCTTGATAGTGAAATACATCTATTTTGTTCTGAAAAGACATCGAGAACTCCGAAATTTTCGTGAGTAGGGGTTAGGTACTTGTTTCCCGGAATCTGTAACAATAATGTATACCGCACACGATTAGGCAGCTAGCTATGGACTTCTCACTCAAAGTAGTTGAAGGTACCGATAAGTATGAATGTGTGAGTATGAATAAACGATAAATAACAAGACGATTCAAGACGATTCTTACCTTGTAGTAAGATGGACAGGCAGTTGATTATTCGAAGCATCGTGGACGGACGAAATTCATACCAATGTGACTGATGAATCCGATTTATGAAAAGTAATTCTTTCCATTTATCATTATTCCATGATACAAAAGCACGAATCACGAGAAAAACTCCGTTTTTACGCGTCATTCCTTTGTATAGTCATCACGGCAAAAAATATGAATCCGACATTTTGCAAACTGCAGTGATCTTCTACCCGTGATAACAATTGGAAACTATTATCAATACGTCTTCCCATTGGCTAAAAATCACGCGTTGCTACCTTTCGCTCGCTCTAGACCGAAATATTGTCGGATCACATAGCGACGTCGTTATTTTGAAATGCAACGACCAAACTTCGCTATGCCCGATTAGAGAATTCCAATGTCGTTATCGACCTGTCGTTGCACGGGAGGGATACCGAATCCGACGCGATAACGTCAACCAAATAGCGAGTTACAGAATCGACCTGCAGGTGTCGATATTTTATCGCTAACTGGTTGAAATTTAACTGATCCTCGTCAAATGGAAGTCCCCTGGAATGCATGCATCTCTGCACATGATCTATAAATATGTTTCACGCTAAATGACGTGGTGATATTAGTTTTTCGATGCGCGATCAACCTGTCAAAAAGAATATGTACCGTTCTTAGCTCAAAAACGTCGACAAATTCAAAATTTCGACCAGCGAATAGAACAATTGAAGTTGCCTCTGTATTTAGAATGCTATACCCATCGAATCGCACGTATCACGAGCTGAAACAAAATACACGAAAATCTCAACAGGCACACTATGATTTGGTTCTTGCGTTCTGCGAATATTTAGAGAGTACTGGCCTTCGCCGAAAATCCAACAATTTGGGGTGATGAGTGTATTGGTAATGTAATTTCACCCAGAATCCGAATCTGGAATTACGATGGGATTTTGAAAAAAGGAAATGAATACGTTTTTCGCATGCGCACTTGCTCAAACCTTGCTTATTCACAGTGATAACCAAAATCGCGTACCTAGTAGGATTTTTTCGAAGCACCTGATGTGCATGAGATGAATTTTGATTGGTTCCCTCCAATTGTATTTCTCGGATAATAATTATTACATTTCTAGGTAAAGGTACCTATTTTGAAATTTTCGTAGATACACCTCAATTTTGAGCACATAGGTAGGTAACACACCATAACCTGACTTGTAGGTAACCGTAAGTAAGGTTCTCATCTAATTGGAACTCTCCATCGTCGCAGAACTTCTATCGATTCTCTCTTGAAAAATGAGTCAGGAATCAGAACCGATTGATCATGTGGAGGAAATGTTGAGGAGAACAGGCTGCATTGAGCTTCACTACAAAGTACAGGTAAGAGTTTCATGCCACTCACCTTGGATTGCACGGAGTTCGTGAGCCCTGCGTTCAGCTATCTACCGAATAAGTAGACTATCTCTTTCGCCTCCACTTTTTAATTTCCTTCATTTTGGGACTCGGAAAATCGTCCGACTTTATAGTTTGAGACAAAAACACGCACATTCTACCACCGGTGGAGATACATTTCATCGACGAGATCACAAGATAACCTGCTTTGATGTAGTAACCTTCTACGAACCTACCGGCAACACGTGCGCTGCTCGCGGCTTTTTATCGAACTCAAGAACGTAATCGATAGTGCTTCAAGTCCTTCTGCCGCTGGATTTCAAAGTTCACGAGCAAAATTTGCAAATTTGAGTTTTATCTCGATTGATGACTGTAAAAAAATAGTTTTTTTCCGGCCATCATGATTCATGATTAGCCCTTTAGTTAGCGCAGCTCGGTGAAATTTATTTTTTGTTTCATGAAATTTTTGGAAACTCTCAAACATCATTTTTTTTGCGTCCCAAGTTGTCCAAACCCCTAATTTTAAGATCAATTTTGTCACAAAACTTGATAAATAATAGGTACCTACTGGAATCTTCCAAAATTAATAATAGAATTTTGGTTTATTATTTTCAATAATGAACCTTTGGAATCGACCAAGAAACATTTTTTTTAACACCCCCTCAAAATTTGATGGTTTACGTTTTACGTTTTAAGGTAGGTACGTAGAATCCAAAAATCGAATAAAAATTTGGCCGTCCGTCCGCCGTACGCCGTACGCGGCACTTTTGCCACTTAGCATTGACCGATTTTGATGAAATTTGGTACGTAGGCTCCATTTGGGGTCTAGTTGTGCTCCGAAGATTTTGGTATGATGGTAATTTGTAGCGTTTTTACAATGGGGTTTCTTCTGTCAAAAAATGTGGGTCCTCCATATCAAAATTTTTAATTTTGCGTTTTAAAGATTGCTGAACATTCTTGGTTCCCAATCTGTTCGTCCAAAATAAAACCACTTTTTCGGTATGAACCGAAAAATAGTAATAATAGTTGGTCCTTCAATTGTATTTTCAGGTAACTTACGGGTTAGCCCCTGAACAATTTCATTGCTGTTACAATAAAATTAGACACGCAAACCTATGAGCACCCGGAAACGTGAATTCCCACGATTTCTCAGATTCTAATGTATTGTAAGTAATATCGCGCGGATGAAAAAATTAGTGTTGTATGGATCGTCTATGGATTTCATTGCATTTCGAATAATAGGAACCACAGCATTGATGAAAATAAAGTCCGTTGTGGCACAAGTTTCCCCGATCCATAACAAGATTGTACGCAAAACTTCAAGAGCCGTTTCTAAAACTAGGTACCTAATTTGTCCTAGACCACTTTTTAGGACGTCCCACAGTAGACTTGGGCGTCCTTATGCGATTGATCTGGGGTGAAAGAGGACTATTTTCAACAGAAAAAAAGTCTGCCAAGTGGGTGAGGCACATAGCTTCCTCGTATCCATAACGCGATTGTATAGATGATCCGATGCATAGTAGTTGATCTCAAAACATCACTCTCTAAATACCTTGCACTACTTTCATAAGGGACTCTACACGTCAACCTGCACAATATCTGATGTAGAAAAATCTGTTCTGTTGGAAAATGTAGGAGTTATGACTGTGGCAAGTACTTCACGTTTGCGCATGCGCAGCGGCTACTATAAGTGTGGGGGTAATAATTTTCGTAGGGGACCATCTACACGCAATCCCGCAGAATCCCTGAAAATTTCTTCAAAATAGGATGAGACTTGTAGAAGTTTTGGCTGTGGCAAGGATTTCATAACGGACACAGATAGACACGGAACCAAAATTGTTCAGGAAGGCCTGAAACGTAAAACGCAAGTGGAAATATTGATTTTGGAGAACTTTTTTTTTCAACGATGAAAAGTGAAAACAAATCTTCTTGGTAGCCTCTGAAGCAATAACCACTCCTAATCCGTTTTAGACCATTCTGAATCCAAATCCGCAAAAAACCATAGGTGTATGTCTGAGTGTATGTGTGTGTGTAGCCTGCCCAGCCCTTAGTTTCCAACAGATTTTCGTGATTCTTTTTTGTTCGACGCAGAAAACTATCTAGTTGTGCACTACGTCGCAGGAATATCGAATTTTCCCTTTTAAGGGAGGGGAAAGGGGGGTGTACTCTGCCCAGGCCTCAATTTCCAATGCGGGGTGCACCTGATTAAAAAAAAATTCAATCGAAAATAGACCTCATCCTGAGAATTTTGACACCGGCCGTTCTCTTTTTGGATGACTGGATCCTTTTCTATGATTTTTCAAAGTTTCGAATGTTTATGACGTCACGCGCCCCTCCCGCCTAGGCGGGACCCCCAGTCCACTGTGACGTCATAAACATTCGAAATTTTGAAAATTCATAGAAGAAGGTCTTCTTACGCTAGAAGGTCGCGGTTGGTGACAAAATTCTAAGAATGAGGTCTAGTTTGGACTAAAAACGCTGCAAATTATTACACAATGGTTTATTATTTTTTATTTTTCTATATAGATCACTCGTCTGCAAAGTCACCAACCATCCAACATGAAGAAAAACATCGATCGCATTTCGGTCAACTAAAATTTGAACGAAGATTAGGCCTCTTTTGCGATTCACACTCGTGTTTCTGATTTATCGTACGTCCAAACTTTAAATTCTCGTAGTGAGCGAACGGTTTGTCCTACAGAGCTGTCGCAAAAGGCGAGCTAGAAGTAGGGAAAGGGTACAACGTCGGAGTGGGGGTAGCCCAAGGGAGGCTAGCTGAAGTGCTCCGAGGCTAGAAGGGTCTAGTGCGTAGTATCGAGAGTGACTTGTGCTCTAACCTGGCGGTCGTAAGTTCTATATGCCTAATAATGATTTATAACTAAATTCCTTGTTGTTTTACCTATTGTATGTTGGTTGTTTGTTTCTATTAGTTTCTGCTCAGACTTTATGGATTGATTGGTTAACTATATGATGATCAAGCTATAATAGGATCATCTTGGATGTGCAAATGTGCACTTGGTTTGATGCTAACAAAACTATCTAGCGAGGTTCGGGCCAGCTATAAGGGGCGGTTGGAGGCTGGTTGGGGGAAAACTACACCCCCGGGAATGGGGGAATAACTACCCCCATTCAACTACCCCTAGGAGCGAGGGAAGAGCTACCCTCTGGTATTGTGGAATACCAACTCCTAGGAACGAGGGAAGAGCTACCCTCTGGTTTCGGGGAATAACTACCCCAAGTGTCGAGGGAAGAACTACCCTCTGGTTTCGGGGAATAACTACCCCAAGTGTTTAGGGAAGAGCTATCCTTTTGTATCGGGGAATAACTACCCCTAGAGACGAGGGAATAACTACCCTCAGGAGTAGGGGAATAACTACCCCTTTGGAACGAGGGAATAACTACCCTCTATAGTTTTAGGGTATCAAATCAATTATACATACCTTTTTCATAATTGCCTAGTAATTAATAACATTTCAGAAGCGTAAAAAAATATGTCAGTTTTAAGGGTAAGTTCAAATTAATCTATCTTTTCCACTTGCATTAATTAGTTTCAATACAAGATAAACAAATAACTCGTAAATATTAACAATTTACGACAAGAGCTTCGGGTGGTCTCAAACAATTCTAAAAATTCTAGAGAATCTTAAATCGAAGGAAAAACAATACCTTTATATCGAAATTTTTTGAGTTAGGGCATTTTCAAAATTGATTTTGGCACCCTTAGAACTGACCTACATCAACCAAAATCTTCTGGGCACAACTAGACCCCAAATGGAGCCTACATACCAAATTTCATCAAAATCGGTCAATGCTAAGTGGCAAAAGTGCCGCGTACGGCGTACGGCGGACGGACGGCCAAATTTTTATTCGATTTTTGGATTCTACGTAGGTACCTTGAAACGTAAACCATCAAATTTTGAGGGGGTGTTAAAATTTTTTTTTCTTGGTCGATTCCAAAGGTTCATTATTGAAATTAATAAACCAAAATTACAATAAACAGTTTTTTCGACCCATGCGCACTCCCCATTCATTTGCGTGTTTCTTTTGGTTTATTAATTTCAATAATGAACCTTTGGAATCGACCAAGAAAAAAAATTTAACACCCCCTCAAAATTTGATGGTTTACGTTTCAAGGTACGTAGAATCCAAAAATCGAATAAAACTTTTGGCCGTCCGTCCGCCGTACGCGGCATTTTTGCCACTTAGCATTGACCGATTTTGATGAAATTTGGTATGTAGGCTCCATTTGGGGTCTAGTTGTGCCCCGAAGATTTTGGTTGATGTGGGGTCACTTCTAAGGGTTCCAAAATCAATTTTGAAATTTTGAAAACGCCCTAACTCAAAAAATTTTTATATAAAGGTATTGTTTTTCCTTCAATTTAAGATTCTATAGAATTTTTAGAATTTTTTGAGACCACCCGAAGCTCTGTAGGACAAACCGTTCGCTCACTACGAGAATTTAAAGTTTGGACGTACGATAAATCAGAAACACGAGTGTGAATCGCTAAAGAGGCCTAATCTCCGTTCAAATTAAAGCTGACCGAAATGCGATCGATGTTTTTCTTCATGTTGGATGGTTGGTGGCTTTGCAGACGAGTGATCTATATAGAAAAATAAAAAATAATAAACCAATGTGTAATAATTTGCAGCGTTTTTTTATTCGAATCAGATAACTTCAGAGTTGCACATTATTTCACCAGAGTATCAAATTTATAAGCATAACTTAACAATCGGTATGCGTTTAGAGGGAAAGACTTATAGGAATGTAGCTACCCCAATAGAGATTCACTACACTGAATATAATTTCAAAAATATCATGCAACTACCTCATTGCACGTTGATGTTTATTGGAATCGCTTCGCTTTTTAGGACGTCCCAGTGTAAGACTTGGTCGTCCTTATGCGATTAATCTGGGGTGAAGTTAAACAACACTCAACAGAAAAATATAACCACATACTAATCCGCTTTTCTGAATCCAAATCCGCGAAAAAACTATCTGTCTTTTGTCTGTGTGTGTGACAAAATCTTGTATACTCTGCCAGGCCTCAGTTTTTAACCGATTTGAGTGTTCCTTTTTTTGTTCGACTCAGAAATCTTCCGAGTTGCCCACTATTTCACCTGAGTATCAATATCAGCATGGGGTGGGGGCGAATTAGGGGATAATATTCACAAAATATACGATTTTTCAATATTTCGGTTTCTTTATAGCTAGCTTTGAAATTGAGTACCTACCCAAGCTTTGAAGCTTTGAAATTGAGGGAAAATTCTCAATATACCTCTGATTTTTATTATTTATTCTTTGTAACATCATGGAACTAATTAGTGGTACCACCATAAACTGCATATTTTGTGGGTTTTCGTGTGTTTCACCTTGAATATTAATATGCGAACTTCTACGGACTGCCTACCAAAACTGATGAAAGTTCAACGTTACGACGTATTTCCGCTTTGGTGCCAGACTGGCACCATTGTGGGGGGGGGGGGGGGGTGTTGAACTCGAATTTGCATGTCGGGTCTCTTAGATCATGGATTTTAAAGTGCTGTTAAAATTCGATGCTCGCATGCCGCTAGAAGTGTTATGGTGGCTAAGTGCGAGGGGGAGGTAAATAAAAATGCGTGTTCTATCGCTTTACGTTTAAATTGGCCAATACTAAACGCTATGTTTTCCGTTTAACAAAATTTTTCATGATCTCCAGTGGCAAAACGTAGGTATTTATGTTAAATCGACATTAATTGGAAATAATTATTAATAGTGAATGCTTAATCGGTACCTTCTTACTTACGCATTTGTGTGAAATAAGTTTTGTTCGTTGTTTCGCTTCCAGGAATGTATTGCCGAGAAGCGGGACTGGAGAAAGTGTCAAGAGGAAGTTCAAGTATTTCGAAAATGTATGAACCGTCATCGGCCACCTACTGAGATTAAACCGGATACTTGAATTCAGCCCTTGAATTGAAATTTGAGTTAATGTTAGAAAGAAAGTGCCCTTGAATTAAGAATTGAGTTAATGTTAAAAAGAAGATGTTCCTAAACCTCATTTTGTTTTGTACAGCATTCAAAGGTTACAATAAACTGCATTGATGAGATTTGTTAGTGAGAGCACTTTTGTTTGTGTTATTTTATTGTAAACTCCTATCTATCGTAGTATTATTGATAAGTAGGTGTATAAAACTGTAGAGATGAATACTGACTAATGGGAGTTCTAAAACATGGTTCCTTGGTAAGTCTTGGGTAACGTGTCATACCTTCAAAACTGATTATTTCTATTTTGCATTGACCGCTGGAGAGGACGAGATGAAATAAGACGACCTTCGTTTTTTGCATAAGGACAAAAAAGAGTGAAATCATATGCTAATGTCAGTCGCAGTGTGCAGTGTCTGGATGAACCAGTTAATTACATTAAATGTAATTTTGTTGTTAATGTTGATTGTTGTCCTGTTGATTGGAGGAATGATCCTCTTAGCTGTCCCCGCTTCAACGCCTGTCCTTCACGGTTGATTGTAGTTCTCGCACGCTGAATGTGTAAAGCCTTCGCGCAAACTTCCTCTCGCCTTTTAAAAAATTGTGAATAGGAATTTGGGTGAATTCCTTGTTAAAGCGACTTTCCTACGCTAGAGCCACACCGCCTATCGAAGTTCTTCTTTAAAAGCATCTACGGTTTGGTAGGTAACTCAACCCTCTGGTTTGCGTCCGGACTTTCGCGCTGTCTTTTTCACTCGAACAGTAGGTAGAAAAACACATATCTCAAATCCCTATCCTTCCTACACCTCTTGTTGTGTCTCTCAGGAACGTCGTAATTTCCAAATAAACCAACGGTACCTTTCCCTCGGAAACCAGGTCACCAGACAAAAACCTCAACGGACGTCTAGTCCACTCTCCGGGGAAGAATAGAGCCCGGAGAGTAGGGGGACGCTATATAAGCCTGTTTCCCGAGGAAAAGCTACACTTCGATTCCAAATCTCAAACTGTTGTCCTTATTTCAAACCACCGACTCAAACCTTAAATCTCAAACCAAAAACTTCAACACTTAGAAAATAAACCTAAGTAGTAAGCTGGTTTCCCATAAACTAGAGGCTACATATCTGCAATCTCCAATCCACTTAAATTCTCGATAAGGTAAAGTCATTCCAAGGTAATCTGGTTTCCCATAAACCAGGAGCCTTCTCCCTCAATAGTTTAGTAAGCCGGTTTATATTATAGCCCGGGCCTAAACTATTCAACAATTCCCTCAAAACATTCAGAAACAACATCTATCAAAATTTTGAGTATATACTTCCCGTAGATTCATCAGTCATTAAATTTTAGAGTCAGATCTTTCACCAGTTCAAATCACAATAGTAGTGACCCGAAACACAACACCTCTATTACCCCCTCCACCTATTCAATATAAAATATTATTGCTTCGGGAACCAGGAATCCTACGCATGCCAGCAAGGTGAGTTCTTTTTCCTTTATTTTTCCTCTTTTGCAATAATTTTCTGCCGAATAAATTCGCTTCCCAGGAGTCAGCTGGTCCTTCAAGAATTATCCCGCACACACAGTGTTGATTTCACCCATTTTGACAAGGTAAGAAGCATTACCTACTCGGCAAGAATTTTCATTGTTAAATAAAAAGTCCGTTCATGCTACATGAGTAAATAAGCAAATTTTCAAAAAAAAAAAAAAAATCGTTGATGTTACGGTTAAGAAAATTGAAATTATTATCTGTATGATAGAAGCCTTGTGAGTAAGGCGTATAGCACGAATCGTTACAATTATACAACCAACCCCTTGGTTAAAAATGGAAAAAATACTCTTCTCGTCACCCCCAACTGATAAAGTTGGTACACTCACATAAATTGTTAATATTTCCTATTTTCAGTGTACCATACCAACGTGCACAAGGTATATTTTGAGATGTTAAGAGTCCATATTCTTGTTCCACGTGTCTCCACGAACTCGTGGAGTACGCAGTCGGCTATTCAATTTTTGGGTAGGTACAAGGAATTTTTCAGATTTTCATGACGTTTACAATTGTTACATTGTATGTAAATTACACAATATAACAATTATTATATGAAAGATTGAACCTCAGAAGCGTTTTAGAATGTTCCAAAATGGATTTCCATGAAGAACGTTTTTCAAAAATTTTCATCCTAAAAGTTTTGAGTTAAGGAATAGCTTTTTTAAAATTTCATTTTTTTTAAATTTGTGAAAAAAATTGAATTGAGAATAGAAGACTTTTACAATCCAAACTACTACTCCTATTGGTTTCTATCTATCGATGGAAGGAACAAAAACAATTTGGATCCTCAAAAAAGAAGGTCAGTATAGTAGTATCACTCCTTCCAAAAAGTAGTAGTATGAACGTTTCACTTTGCGTTGTCCTCCCCTTCTAACAGAAATCTTGCCCCTTGTTCAGCCATGCTAAACGGCATTTTGTACGGGAAGCTGGTATTATGGGGGCGATGAATCCGAATTTGGAATCGTATCGTAATTCCCCATTGCTCGTTTACCTTCCTGATCACAGGGACATAGTATACGGACTTACATATCTATCACCCGGCTCATGGTTAGTTACAGCCCCAATAACTTCAATTATGCAAAATTGCTCAAATCTGTTTTATTTCAATCGCCCAATTTTTTGTTGAGTACTTATTATTTGTCAGAAATTGTGGTAGGAAGGATGAGGTATTGGTGCTACTTCTAAGAAATGAAATGAAGGCCATAAACATTATATTCTAACAATTTTTATTGACTTCCCTCTCCCTCTATTCATTAAATATCTTATTGACAAACATCTATCGATTCACGTTTCCGTAATCACTTAATTACAATAATACACCTATTCACAGTATTTTTCAAACCATTTTGGATGCGATAGTCTTACCAATAAATAATTACAATTTAGATTCGACTGCGTTGGAAACAATTCGTACGACGAATTGCTTTCGTATCATATTATTCTTATCAGACTACTTCTTTTAGATTAATGTAGTGTATTTACGACAGAAAGATAATCAAGGAAGAATTTAACAACTGAAAACAACAATATAAAAAGTATAGAACATCAACTGATCAAGAGTTAAAAATATATACCATCTGTACTCAATAATTTTTATGAATATATAATAGAATTCAAAGGAAACCACACAGCCAGTACATTGAGAATCATGAATGGTCTAATTTTACACAATAAAAATTTTTACCTTGCGAATAATTCATCCGAGTTTTCATAGACACGAGATAAAACCGTTTTAAATGGAAATGACCTATTATTTTGTTTCGTAGGGACCACCTAGATTTCGAATCCAAATTTAAATGACAAAAAATGTTTAATTAGTTTAATATTTTGAGACTTTTTTTTTTCAAACGGATCCCCTATTTTTTAGACATTAAGGAAAATTTAAAGTAGTAAATGTAAATTCATTAGTAGTTAATGTAAATTCATTTCTCTGGAATTTAACGTAGATATGTCAAATATGAATGTGCAATGAAAGAGAGGTTTTCAACTTGAAGAAAAAATTAGTGTCAAAATTGTTAGCTCGACTTGTAGCAGTTCCGCGAACTGCTCCGTGAAATAGGCCTGAGGAGGCGTCGCTACTCTCCTAGACCGGGAACGAGCTTGGCATTCGACGTAACGTTATCTCGCTTGATCGTCGGTCTCAGAGAGATAAGTCAAGTAAAGTCAGTTTTATTTGTCACCTTGAATTAAAATCTGTCAACGGATACAGTGAACCATACATATTTGACAAGGTACTACCTATCGCCGGTCACATACAGACCGGCAAACAAAATAGACAACGACGACGTTAAGACACAACACGTCAGTCAGTTGAAACCATTCCCAAGACCATCATGATATGACATAACAAAAACAAAAAAACGTAATAATTAAATTAAAAAAAAAAAACATTACCTAAGTTTATTTGTAAATGAAAATAACAATCATAATATTAATCACGTATATCATACTGTGTTACAAGCCCAAGAAACAAAAAACGGGAACATGGAACAAGATTGGAAGGCCATCCAGCCGAACGACCCACCCAAAGTCATCAAGTACGCCGGGAGCCTCAAGCAACAATCTTAAGAACTTAAAAAAACACATAACAAAAACAAAAACAAACAAAAAATGTTAACATAAACGTTTGAAAAACAT
This sequence comes from Apolygus lucorum, assembly GCA_009739505.2. Lineage (NCBI taxonomy): Eukaryota > Metazoa > Arthropoda > Insecta > Hemiptera > Miridae > Apolygus > Apolygus lucorum. The sequence goes on along the minus strand of CM019176.2, from coordinate 71,795,508 downwards.
TCAAACAAGAATGAGAACGTCTACGACGTAGCCAGCAGGTTTTGTCCAGATTGAACTTCCATGGCAGCCAACCATAGCGCTATGGGTGCGCGTCAGGCACGGTTTCCCTGCCGAGGGTCCCTAGGATTGATTTAGATTTACTGAATTATTTTGTACTAACCACCACCCAACCTCTACCTATCCTACCACCTGCAAAACTTTTGTTCCAAAATTTTAAAAACCCAGAAGGGGAGTGTAGCAGTTCTGCGAATTGCTCCGCAGAATAGGCCTGAGGAGGCGTCGCTACTCTCCTAGACTGGGAACGAGCTCGGCATTCAGTCACTTTCCTGCCTTGCTCCTGGTAAGTGATCTCTTCACACATTTTAATATTTTGCGGTTTCCTTTGATACCCAAAATCCATTCTCATTTTAATTCGGAACTATATACGATTAAAGAGTCAATCGATATAAACCACACTCCGTTTTGTTATTGAATCATACCCAATTCATATCTATATTATAATTATTTAATTAATAAAATTAAATTACATTCTTTGGATCATTGGGTAGAAATACGAGCTGGTTATTCCATCAGAATATTTCCAACTCTATTTCACACTACCATTTTTATTTATTTTTTCTATTCGCTTTCAGAAGAAAAATGGAAAGGGTGATTTGAGTGACGAAGACTTGTGGAACAACCTGTACATCGTGAAATGATGTTCTTTAAGTATAAATTATGGAGTGAAGAAAAGATCCTCAATGTACCCACTCTTAGGAGTACAAAAATTCAAGTGCAGGCTTACTTAGGTAACTATATAATATATCAACAAACACCAACAACCGAATCTTCAATAGAGGTTGGCAGACTCCACTAAAAAGAGTTTTTCGATTCATCAACTTATTGATCAAGCATAGAAACTTTTGAAAGCCATTGAAAGACCATTCATAGCACAAAGTTACATACAATTCGGTTCGAAATAGAAAACGTTCTATTGCATTTTAGTTTCAGGCATCGGCAACTACACATTGGCTGGATTATAGTCATCAATAATAAGTCATTATTAATTAATTTTTATCATTGACCACTGAACTATTCGTTATCCAGTTCATTCTACGATTTGAGCGAGTTTTTCCAACTACGAGCTACTTTGTTCTTGGGCAATATTTTTAAAGTTAAAACATTCCTCAGTGTACCTAACTAATGAATGATCGGCCAAAGTTGATTTCGACTACTGAAAAAAAAAAAAAAAAAAAAAATTCGATAAAAATGAACTAGGTTAGACAGGAAGTCATTCTGCGCAGGCAACGCTGTCCGCGATTGTTTTCCAAATTACAAACGTACATAGAATTGGAACTAGCAAACGTTTTTGGTAGATACCAGAAAGTGAATGTAATAATTATATGTTAACCTTGGAATACGTTGATGAAATTCACAGACGTCCCTTTCGTATGATCTTCCAATCTAAACAATTTTTTGCTGTATCAGTTAAAGATACCGATTTGAAACATCCTTAGGCTCAGCGCCAGAAGGACAACACAAATCTGATACTCCCCACCAGAACCAAAAGAGAAGCACTTTCAAAACCACCCAGCAAAATACCTAGAGAAAACGTGGTTACTTTTGATTTCTCACTACAAAAGGTATGTTGAAATCTCTGCATTCGTGCAACAGGTCGAAAACTGAATAATGTTTGTAGGACTTTTTGATGAATTATGTTTTCTGCCCGTCGGGCTATCTTTCCTAGGTCCCTTTTTCCCGTCAAATATAATAAATTATGGTACTACTAAGATCTTGATGAAATTTTCAGAGGAATCAGATTTTGGAAAATTAATTCAATACATTTTTAGAACAAATATACAAGGTGTCCTATGTTAAGGACCGAAAAACTTCGGGAGTCGATTCTACAACTAATTTAAGTGAGAAAATGTGTATAAACAATTTTGTTTTAACCCCTTGTTTCTCCAAGTTTTTCATATTTTGAGATTTTTCTCGTGTGTTCGACCTTACGTCACTAAAATTAGAATGACTACCTAATTTACCGTAAAAATGAAAAAATACGGGCACCGTTGGGAAGGTTGTCAAATTTTCAATCTTTATAGTGCCAACAAAAAACTATTTTTGGGCTACTGATGGGTGAAAAATCAAGAATAATTTTTGACAAATTGGCTAAATTTTCTCTTTTTTCTTTTGGTCGTTAGGGTGTTCCTTCGCATGGTTTTTCACGTACCTCATTATCAAAAACTGCGCAAAGATCTTGGCTTTCCAATGGTATAATCAAAAACTATTTTACAATTGCGTTTAAGGGAGAAATTTGTGTTTGAACGCGGAAAAACGTGCATTTTGTTTAACGAAATCGATGGTTTGACGGGAGGATTCGGTGCTTGAGAGGAGCGGCGGCGGAGTCCTCCAGTCAAACCATCGATTTCGTTGAAAAAAAAGCACGTTTTTCAGCGTTTAAACACAAATTTCTCCCTTGAACTCGATTGCAAAATGTTTTTTGACTATACCATTGAAAAGCTAAGATCTTTGCGCAGTTTATGGTGATGAGGTACGTGAAAACCCATGGGGAAGAAAAACACTGACGACCAAAAGAAAAAATAGGAAATTTTGCCAATTTGACAGAAATTACTCTACGACTTGATTTTTCACCCATTAGGAACCCAAAATAGTTTTTTGTTGGCACTATAAATATTGAAAATTTTACAACCTTTCCAACGGTACCCTTTTTTTCATTATTACGGTAAATTTAGTTAGTCATTCTAATTTTAGTGACGTAAGGTCGAACACACGAAAAAAATCTTAAAATGGGAAAAACTTGGAGAAAATTGATTGTTTAAAGACATTTTCTCACTTAAATTAATTGTAGAATCGAAGTTTTTCGGTACTAGACATGGGACACCCTGTATAAGAAGGTATACTCATATTGAATATAGTGCGCTTTTTCGGGTGGGCTGAAAAAAGTAAGTGAATTGAATTGAAAACTATACTCGTATTTCCATTTTTGCAAGATCTAGTGGTACACACCCAAAATTAAAGTTGTTTATTTACTCACCAAATTTGCCTTTACTTAAATTTGAAAAATTAAAATGTCCTCCTCCCAATCTGAGTATCAAAATCGCTGGCCTTTTGGCGAAGTGTCCCTACATTTTTGTAACTAAATAAACGTCCAGATTTTCTTAAGTAGAAATTGTTCATTTGTGTATTGATTCCTTAAACATGTAATTTAATGTATTCGCATGTGTTTGTTTCAATAGTCGTACGCTCGCTGTCAATATCCGAGTATGATCGTGTGTGACTTTCAGCAACTGATATGCTAAAAGAGAACTGATAGTAATTTGACACAGATTAAATACGTATTGTTCACATTTTGAGTTTAGACATTGATTCCGAGTAAGGCAATTATAATTATAATAAGTAATACAGATAATAGATTTGGTCAAACGTAATACAATGATTTACATGCTGATGCTATTTTAACCGAGCACTAAATGCTGTTGGTACCTACTATTTTGTTAGGTATTAGAATATCAAATATGAGCACTTCTTAACGCAATTCCTTCTTTCATGCTTCGCGATGCTTTTCTCTTAGAGTATGAGGCAGTGCAAGTGGATGACAATAATTATCATGATTTTCGATTGTATTTCCAACATTCAAAATCTAATTCAAAGTTGGAAGATGATGTTATGTTGTGTTGGAAGACCGCGTGATTAAGAAACTAGAGAGGAAGTAAAGACAAAAAAAGTAAATAAATGAAAATGTAGATTCGATTGTAAAATTTGAATTTGAGCCTATTATGAGTTTTCCTTCCTTCTTGCACTGCATCAATAAAAGCGACACTTAAGAAATTAGGTGCAGTATAATACTTGAATAAATATTGTCCTTTTACAACATGTATACAATATCATAATCAATATTTGAAGGTTTCCAAAATTTGCCAAATAACGATTTGAAAAATATAATATTCGCTTGAATTAAATATATACATTTCTTTTTACAATAGTTTAACTCATAGTAACGAAAGGGTCGTATTGTTATAAGATTTATGTCTAAAGTAATTGGGTATCACTCTCGTTAGTTAGGTAGGTACTGTTCAACTTCCGGGTAACAATTGCAGTTTAGGCCCATATAAGTGTGAGTGCTCGTAGGTATAATGGAAAGAAAGGAGACCAAAAATTATTGTATAATTTTAGTGTTAAGGGTCTGTTCACACGATAATATTTAGTAAGATATGCCTGATCGGACCGCTCAAACAAAAAGGGCACAGGAATAGGGCAAAAGGAATAGGTTTTCTAGTAAACACCTAATAGCATATAGAACAAGCACGAATCCTACCACAAGAGCTGAAAAGGCGTCGCAAATTTCACAATCATAATGTTTTCCAACCATCTTTCACAACATCCAGTTTCTGATACTGAAATACCTCGTGCCAAAAATGTAGATTTTTTAGGAATTGGATCGTGATGAACGCGAATGATTCCAAGTCGGAACATCTTCAGTAGCCTCACAAAAACATTGTCTGTAATACAAACCTCAGCCCAGAATTTGAAGAAAACTTGACAAAGACTCAGTTTGAAAGGGCTTTAAAAATAATCTTTTAAATGTATCTTCGAAAATACTCGTAGGTTGGATTCGATCCTTGAAAGTAAATCACAAAATTTTCCCCATGAAATACCCATGCTTAGGCCCTTCAGTGGAGTTCTAGAAGTTATCTTTCATCAAACACAAATCCAACAGTATAAATAAGAGAATTAAGTTTTGAAATGCAGGTTTCAGGGGTCTTCAGAGGCCCTTGGTGAATGCCGACAGTCGATCTGGCTTCACCACCTCTGGCAGCTTACGAGGTATCAGGGCCCAAAATAATAAATCAAAGAAAAGTTGGTGTTTTTTTCTCTTTGAGTTTTTATTCTTTTCGTTTCAATGTAGCGAAGGCTTTTGCTTCGTTGAAGGCAGAGAGGTAGGTATTTGAGAGTGAGCTATTTTTTAGTATCCGTGGGATTCATATAAGCCCGTGGAAGGACGGAAGGGCAACCCGGAAAGAAGAACAGTAACGTCCAAACAACAAGGCTGACTCGATCTTTAATATTGAAGGTAAGCAATGAACGTTTACTATGCTAGAGAGGAAGACACAGTTTGATCAAAGAGAATGTGCATACTGCGCTACAACGATACGATATAACAAAACTCTACCGCGATGCACTATTTTAATCACCTTGGTTCGAATACAAGACTATCTTATCAGTAAATTGATAAATAAATATTTATAAAATCGACGACCTGGTTGAGGTCAATATCGCTATAACAAGTAGTTATGAACTTCTCGTCACTATTAGCTTAAAGCGCGTTTTCAACATCTAAGTTGCATTCTTACTCAACATTAACATTGTCTCGTAATACCTAGGTTCCTAACTAATTTTGAGCACCTATGTCAATTCTCTTTGATCTTTCAAAAACGGTAGATTCTGCTATGAATTTGAGGAAGTATTGTCTGAGATAGAAAGATTAAAATGTAAGTATCCATTCAAATTTAAATATAGAGACCACATAAGGTTTGATCAGGGGACGGTGGAGATTTCAGCCCACAGTTGTAGGCTCCAAGATGAGTTCTATAGCAACTGAAACATGAAAATTAATTTTTATAAAGTAATAAGTTGAGATATTGCTGCTTAAACAATAATCAACGTGGTATTAATGAATTAAATAACCCTTAAGAACATGATGTAGTAAATGGAGTAGTCCTATAACCGATACTTCCACAACTAACACTTGAAGAGTTTTCTTTCAAACGGGCTTGTATCCATTTTATATTCTTTTGGTTTATTATTTTCAATAATAAGCCTTTGGAATCGAGCAAGAAAAAAAAATTTTTACCCCCCCTCAAAATTTGATGTTTTACGTTTCAAGGTACGTAGAATACGAAAATCGAATAAAAAAATTTCCGTCCGTCCGCCGTACGCCGTACGCCGTACGCGGCACTTTTCTTAGCAACACTGGACCGATTTGGTTCAAATTTGGTATATGGGCTCCATTTGAGGTCTAGTTGTGCCGCGAAGCTTTTGGTTGATGTAGGTCACTTCTAAGGGGTGAAAATTAAGGGTTGAAATTTTCGAGAGTGCCCTAGCTCGAAAACTTTCGAAATAAAGGTATCGTTTTTTCACCAATTTTAAATAGCATTGAATTTTTAAAAATTTTTGAGACCACCCGGAGCTCTGTAGGACAAACCGTTCGGTCCCTACGAGTACTTGAAGGTTTTCCTTCGATAAAACAGAATCATGAGTGTGAATCGCAAAAGAGGTTTAATCTCCATTCAAATTTTATCGGACTAAAATGCGATCGCTGTTCATTTCTTCAATTTGTTTACAGTTTCGCCTTCTGCGTAACCAGTAATCAAATTTCCATATTAAGCTTTCTATTTTTCCAATCGAGTGTGAAGCGTTTAGTTCATTCTAATAAACTTGATTGTGAAGGTGTGAAGCCAGTATGGTGTGGTAGGTAGTACCTAGCTGGTAGGTAAAAAAAGTTGGTAGGTAAAAAAAATGTTGGTGGGTAAAAAACGCTGCAAATCATTGCTCAAAGGGTTCTCCACTCTTCAGATCACTGATCAGCTGAGTGAGCTCCAAAGCCATTTTTACTCCTATTGAATAGAAGTGCTCTTCCAGGCGTCTCCAGCATTCGAGGAGATCTTCTTCACTCTTCAGATCACTGATCAGCTGAGTGAGCTCTGAAGCCATTTTCAATCCTATTGAATGGAAGTGCTCTTCCAGGCGTCTCCAGCATTCGAGGAGATCTTCTTCACTCTTCCGATCACTGATCAGCTGAGTGAGCTCCAAAGCCATTTTTACTCCTATTGAATGGAAGTGCTCTTCCAGGCGTCTCCAGCATTCGAGGAGATCTTCTTCACTCTTTAGATCACTGATCAGCTGAGTGAGCTCCGAAACCATTTTTACTCCTATTGAATGGAAATGCTCTTCCAGGCGTCTCCAGCATTCGAGGAGATCTTCTTCACTGTTCAGATCACTGATCAGCTGAGTGAGCTCCGAAGCCATTTTCAATCCGATTGAACGCAGGAAGCAGAAATTTGAGAGGGGAGGTCAAGGGAGAATACTGATGGTGGTAGGTGCTATTGATGGAGAACCAGTGATCTATACAGAAGGGTGATCTATACAGAAAATAATAAACCTTTGAGCAATGATTTGCAGCGTTTTTTTCACGGATTCTAAATCTTTGGGATAAGGCCTATCACCCCACTAGTCGAATTCCTTCCGAAACGGTTTGTATCCCGCTTTAAAAGCCTGCTGAAAATCGGGTTTTGCCGACCAAACGGCTGATATCCATCCCATTGTTTTCATTAACCTTTTTTAAAAATCGGTGTTCGGATTCTACATACCTACCTTGAAACGTAAACTATCAAATTTTGAGGGAGGTTAGCATATTTTTTCTAGCTCGATTCCGAAGGTTCATTATTGAAAATAACGGGTAAACCAATAAAAGAAAATGAAAATGATATTTTTCTTGGCACAACCAAAAACTCGCTTTTTTTCAATGTGGCTCATATCCATCGTTTTTCATCAAAAGGGTTTATGTCCAAATAAGAAATGGTCGTGTCTCCCTCAAAACGCATGCGAAAATTTCGAAATTCGGTCTTACAATCAAAAGTTTTATGAACAAATTATTTGGGAAATTTGGGAGCCCAAGACAACTTCCTTCGCCATGAAATTAATTTTCCTCAGTTTCCCACGAAAAATTCCAAGTTCCAAGTGGATATAAGCCCGTTTAAAAGAAAACTCCTCACTTTGAAAGTGGCTGTAATAAGTAAGCAAAGATAAAAATAATTTTAACTTCTCCTGAATTATACTTGGTTGTGGGTTGTTTGGTGGAAGGTTGATTTTCAAGGTAGAAGGAATGGAAACTGAGTACAGCTCCTCTTCAAACCAACCTTAATCTTTTCATCAATCAATACTCAATAATTTGATTAATTAGCTACCTCAAGATGAAATCGTCGAAATCGGTTCCATTTGTAGGTCGTAGGTCTCCCGAGGACTGATGAGGTACAGCTGTTCTTGAAGGAGTGCTTGCTCGTCTTTGGATCCCGGATCCTCATAAAGGAGATCCTCGTCGAAATCATCGTCGTAGTCCTCGTCTTGGGGATCCGAGCGCCAACTCCTTTCATCTCCCGGGAGCCACCAGATGAATATGAACCAGTTCTATGGAAAACAATAATAATTGTTGTTTATCAGTAATTATTACTGGTTATGAGTGATTGCTTCATAACATATGAAGTATAACAGGTATTGAACTTCTAAATTAGAATGGATAAATATGGAACATTCCATGATTAAGATCATGGGTAATAAAAATAACGGATTAGCATTTCAAAATTGATTTTTTTCCCCAAATGAATTATAAACATTATAAAAATAGAATTGAACTCTTACCAAATTAGGCTTTTTGTCTTCCGGAAATTGGTTTTAAAATTTCCCTAAATGCATTCAACGTTACATTAATAAAATTTTGATAATTGTAAAAAAAGACATGCTAAAGAATTTTTCCAAAAAATTATTCTTTTCTCGAATAATGTTGATAATTTGGCACCATTTTGGGTTTTTCAGATCGTCCCTAGGGCCAGATAGGTTGTGAAATAATACGAAAGCATCATAATTAATGTAAAAATTTTCCAAATTGTGGCCTTATGGGCGTTCTTAGAACATGTCACGGTGTCTAACGGCCCCATTACACAACTCAAGGTTCGGGATCTCAAAAGTATACAATATACAAATAGTTATGTTTCGGGAAACATGAGCTATGGAATTCCCACCAGAAATGCATTGGTGGCCACGTAGAGAAGTGGGAAGACCAAAGATTCAGCGTTGTCCAGAGCAAGGATGCTGAGAAGCCAGACGAGGGAAAACATCGGGAGAAGAGCAGCAGACAGCCGCAGCGTCTTGCGATCTGACTCCGTTTCAGCAGCGCATTTTGACGGACTCTTCTGCCCTAGTGCAACCAGCACACAGCTCGCCTGCAAAAAACAACCGATCAGAGATTCGGTAAAACGATTTACCGTACAAGTACAGGTATCGTACCTGGGAATATCGAGCAGGTAATAGCAAGAAATAGATGTCCGCTCTCAACTAAAAAAAAAACTGTCCTCAGATGCCAAGCCTGCTTCTTAATTTTTTCCGCTTCAGAAGACCTTGGTTTTGATGTTAAAAGAGTTATTGGGTGGTATTTCACTTGTTTTCATTTAAAAAAAAAAAAAAAACGCTGCAAATCATTGCTCAAAGGTTTATTATTTTATGTATAGATCATCCTTCTGTATAGATCACTGGTTCTCCATCAATAGCACCTACCACCATCTGTATTCTCCCTTGACCTTCCCTCTCAAATTTCAGCTCCTGCGTTCAATAGGATTGAAAATGGCTTTGGAGATCACTCAGCTGATCAGTGATCTGAGGAGTGAAGAAGATCTCCTCGAATGCTGGAGACGCCTGGAAGAGCAATTCCATTCAATAGGATTGAAAATGGCTTCGGAGCTCACTCAGCTGATCAGTGATCTGAGGAGTGAAAAAGATCTCCTCGAATGCTGGAGACGCCTGGAAGAGCACTTCCATTCAATAGGATTGAAAATGGCTTTGGAGCTCACTCAGCTGATCAGTGATCTGAGGAGTGAAGAAGATCTCCTCGAATGCTGGAGACGCCTGGAAGAGCACTTCCATTCAATAGCATTGAAAATGGCTTCGGAGCTCACTCAGCTGATCAGTGATCTGAAGAGTGAAGAAGCCTTTGAGCAATGATTTGCAGCGTTTTTTACCCACCAACATTTTTTTACCTACCAACTTTTTTTTAACACAGAATGTGTTTTTGCGATGACCTACCGAAAAAAAATCGTCACGAAAAAGCGACAGAAAAACTCGGCGCTTTGCGCCTCGGCGGGGGGCTCCGCCCCCCTGCACCCCCCGGTTTATTTCTTTTTCCATACTCTGTATGAAATCATAGGAACACAGAATGTGTTTTTGCGATGCTAGTCATCCGTTAAATAAAAAACAACAATAATAAATGTGGAGTCTTTGGCAATAATAAAATAAATAATTGTTTATTTTATTTTCAATCCACTCAGGCGCCTTCAGCATCCTCCATTGACCCGCCCTCTCAAATTTCAGGTTCCTGCGTTCAACAGGAGAGAAAATGGCCTTGGAGCTCACTCAGCTGATCAGTGAGCACTCAGGCGCCTTCAGCATTCTCTATTGACCCGCCCTCTAAAATTTCAGGTTCCTGCGTTCAACAGGAGAGAAAATGGCCTTGGAGCTCACTCAGCTGATCAGTGACCACTCAGGCGCCTTCAGCATTCTCTATTGACCCGCCCTCTAAAATTTCAGGTTCCTGCGTTCAACAGGAGAGAAAATGGCCTTGGAGCTCACTCAGCTGATCAGTGACCACTCAGGCGCCTTCAGCATTCTCCATTCACCCGCCCTGTAAAATTTCAGGTTCCTGCGTTCAACAGGAGAGAAAATGGCCTTGGAGCTCACTCAGCTGATCAGTGACCACTCAGGCGCCTTCAGCATTCTCCATTGACCCGCCCTCTAAAATTTCAGGTTCCTGCTTTCAACAGGAGAGAAAATGGCCTTGGAGCTCACTCAGCTGATCAGTGACCACTCAGGCGCCTTCAGCATTCTCCATTGACCCGCCCTTTCAAATTTCAGCTTCCTGCGTTCAACAGGAGAGAAAATGGCCTTGGAGCTCACTCAGCTGATCAGTGACCACTCAGGCGCCTTCAGCATTCTCCATTGACCCGCCCTCTAAAATTTCAGGTTCCTGCGTTCAACAGGAGTGAAAATGGCCTTGGAGCTCACTCAGCTGATCAGTGACCACTCAGGCGCCTTCAGCATTCTCCATTGACCCGCTCTCTCAAATTTCAGCTTCCTGCGTTCAACAGGAGAGAAAATGGCCTTGGAGCTCACTCAGCTGATCAGTGACCACTCAGGCGCCTTCAGCATTCTCCATTGACCCGCCCTCTAAAATTTCAGGTTCCTGCGTTCAACAGGAGTGAAAATGGCCTTGGAGCTCACTCAGCTGATCAGTGACCACTCAGGCGCCTTCAGCATTCTCCATTGACCCGCCCTCTCAAATTTCAGGTTCCTGCGTTCAACAGGAGAGAAAATGGCCTTGGAGCTCACTCAGCTGATCAGTGACCACTCAGGCGCCTTCAGCATTCTCCATTGACTTGGTTGCACGTGACCACATTGACCCAGCATTCCATGGCTTGGTTGCACGTGAATATCATTATAAAATTCGCGTAACGGTTTTTTCTGTCGCTTTTTCGTGACGATTTTTCTTCGGTAGGTCATCGCAAAAACACATTCTGTGTTAAAACCGTTACGCGCCTTTTATAATGATTTTCACGTGCAACCAAGCCGTTGGTAAGGAAATAGAACTCCCGCAGTGTTCATTGCACAGAAATTGTTCACCATTCGTTGGAAAGCTCTCAATTTATATAGTATTTTTCTTGTAGTTACATATTTATTTATATAACATTTATAGGGGTTTAGACCAAATTAAATGTCTAACAATTATTTATTTTATTATTGCCAAAGACTCCACATTTATTATTGTTGTTTTTTATTTAACGGATGACTAGCATCGCAAAAACACATTCTGTGTTCTATGATTTCATACAGAGTATGGAAAAAGAAATAAACCGGGGGGTGCAGGGGGGCGGAGCCCCCCGCCGAGGCGCAAAGCGCCGAGTTTACCTACCAGCTAGGTACTACCTACCACACCATACTGGCTTCACACCTTCACAATCAAGTTTATTAGAAAGAACTAAACGCTTCACACTCGATTGGAAAAAACGCTGCAAATCATTGCTCAAAGGTTTATTATTTTCAGTATAGATCACCCTTCTGTATAGATCACTGGTTCTCCATCAATAGCACCTACCACCATCTGTATTCTCCCTTGATCTTCCCTCTCAAATTTCAGCTTCCTGCGTTCAATAGGATTGAAAATGACTTCGGAGCTCACTCAGCTGATCAGTGATCTGAAGAGTGAAGAAGATCTCCTCGAATGCTGAAGACGCCTGGAAGAGCACTTCCATTCAATAGGATTGAAAATGGCTTCGGAGCTCACTCAGCTGATCAGTGATCTGAGGAGTGAAGAAGATCTCCTCGAATGCTGGAGACGCCTGGAAGAGCACTTCCATTCAATAGGATAGAAAATGGCTTTGGAGCTCACTCAGCTGATCAGTGATCTGAGGAGTGAAGGAGATCTCCTCGAATGCTGGAGACGCCTGGAAGAGCACTTTCATTCAATAGGATTGAAAATGGCTTCGGAGCTCACTCAGCTGATCAGTGATCTGAAGAATGAAGAAGCTTTTGAGCAATGATTTGCAGCGTTTTTTACCCACCAACATTTTTTTTACCTACCAACTTTTTTTTACCTACCAGCTAGGTACTACCTACCACACCATACTGGCTTCACACCTTCACATTCAAGTTTATTAGAGAGAACTAAACTTTTTAACACAGAATGTGTTTTTGCGATGACCTACCGAAGAAAAATCGTCACGAAAAAGCGACAGAAAAAACCGTTACGTGAATTTTATAATGATATTCACGTGCAACCAAGCCATGGAATGCTGGGTCAATGTGGTCACGTGCAACCAAGTCAATGGAGAATGCTGAAGGCGCCTGAGTGGTCACTGATCAGCTGAGTGAGCTCCAAGGCCATTTTCTCTCCTGTTGAACGCAGGAACCTGAAATTTTAGAGGGCGGGTCAATGGAGGATGCTGAAGGCGCCTGAGTGGTCACTGATCAGCTGAGTGAGCTCCAAGGCCATTTTCTCTCCTGTTGAACGCAGGAACCTGAAATTTTAGAGGGCGGGTCAATGGAGAATGCTGAAGGCGCCTGAGTGCTCACTGATCAGCTGAGTGAGCTCCAAGGCCATTTTCTCTCCTGTTGAACGCAGGAACCTGAAATTTTAGAGGGCGGGTCAATGGAGAATGCTGAAGGCGCCTGAGTGCTCACTGATCAGCTGAGTGAGCTCCAAGGCCATTTTCTCTCCTGTTGAACGCAGGAACCTGAAATTTTAGAGGGCGGGTCAATGGAGAATGCTGAAGGCGCCTGAGTGGTCACTGATCAGCTGAGTGAGCTCCAAGGCCATTTTCTCTCCTGTTGAACGCAGGAACCTGAAATTTTAGAGGGCGGGTCAATGGAGAATGCTGAAGGCGCCTGAGTGGTCACTGATCAGCTGAGTGAGCTCCAAGGCCATTTTCTCTCCTGTTGAACGCAGGAACCTGAAATTTTAGAGGGCGGGTCAATGGAGAATGCTGAAGGCGCCTGAGTGGTCACTGATCAGCTGAGTGAGCTCCAAGGCCATTTTCTCTCCTGTTGAACGCAGGAACCTGAAATTTGAGAGGGCGGGTCAATGGAGGATGCTGAAGGCGCCTGAGTGGATTGAAAATAAAATAAACAATTATTTATTTTATTATTGCCAAAGACTCCACATTTATTATTGTTGTTTTTTATTTAACGGATGACTAGCATCGCAAAAACACATTCTGTGTTCCTATGATTTCATACAGAGTATGGAAAAAGAAATAAACCGGGGGGTGCAGGGGGGCGGAGCCCCCCGCCGAGGCGCAAAGCGCCGAGTTTTTTTTTTTTTTTTTTTTTTTTTTTAAATTACGCCAGTAAAGCTTTTGACAGCTAGGTCATGTGGCTTCTAGCGGCCCAGTATAGTTTTGCCATCATCTGGCGGTCGTTGTTTGTGTCAGATGACCTGACATCAGTCAAGGCGGGACATTCTCGGATATGGTCCATGTCCATCTCTTCACCCAGTTGGCAGAGGGGGCAGATGGTTGAGTCGACAACTCCAATCCTAAAGAGGTGTTTTTGCAGGTAGTCATGTCCAGTTGCCATGCGGAAGGAAGCCACGAATTCGTCGCGTAGGAGATTGGAAGGGAGTGGTGAATCCAGCAGCGGTCGCCATAGCTTGCCTTCAGCTTGCTCGGTCCACCTTTTTCTGACCTCCCTCCCCAGACAACCCCTGATAATGCGTCTTGCCGAGCTGAATGGTACAGGAACATCTGGCTGTGGTGCATTTGAGCCCTGCTTCGCCAGTGCATCTGCACGATCATTCCCATTCAGCTGGCAGTGGCTCGGAATCCACTGAAGAACAATTTTACTGCCCTTTTCCATCAGTCCATCAATACGGGATCGCGCCTCCTCGACTCCATCATGATCAGTGGGTGACCTGGACGCAATGGAGAGAATGGCAGCCTGCGAATCAATGAGGAGAACAACGCGAGGCAAGAAGTTCTCCTCCAGCTTCCTCAATGCCAGGCAGACCGCCCTAATCTCACCATCAAAGCTCGTCGCAAGGGAACCCACAGGAGCTGAAATCTCGAAGAGGCTACAGTACGCCCCAGCCCCCGCATTCCTGTTGGCTTCACAGGCTGAACCATCCGTGAACACGTGTAGCCAGTCACTTCCAGGGTACCTAAGGGCAATGGTTTCCTGCGCTAGACTCCTGAGTATTCCGGCTGAGGTTTCGCCCTTTTTTACCTTCTCAGTAAGCTCCAGCTCGAAGGAAGCTACATGTTTACATGGAGGCTTTCGTTGTGGCAACTGCTGCCTGGGTCCTCGATCAATTCCATACTGCTCGATTATGTCTTGCACCTTGGCACTCATTGGCTGCTGGGTACTTAAGCGCTGGGTGGACGTTTCCTGGGTGTCCCAATAATCCACATTAAGGCTCTTCACACGGTCATAGAACTTGACAGCAGCCAGTTCTCTTCGGATTTGCATTGGCTCAACGTTTGCCTGCATTTCCATGGCACCAATAGGAGCAGACTTTGCGCCTCCGGTAACAATCCTGAGAGCCTTATTTTGCAATACATCGAGCGGTCTCAGAGTGGCATCGCTTGCTGTAACAAGGACCTCAGAGCCATACTCTAGGCAAGGGCGTACATAGGTCTTGTATGTCATGGCCAGCATGTCTTGACTCGCACCCCATTTTATGGCTGCCAGCCGTTTCAGGAGAGACAGCCGCCTCTTTTCGCCCTGCTCCACCAGCTTGCCTACGTGTTTCTTCCATCCTAGCCTGCTATCCAGCTTTATGCCGAGGTAGGTAGCTGAATCGGTGTCAGGCAATGAGTCCTCGCCATACTTTATGTCAACCTGAGGACGTCTAGTAGACAAGCTGAAAACCTGGAACTCAGATTTCAAGGGGTTGACGTCCATATTGTTATCCCTCACCCACTCCTTCAGGGTTTGCAGCGCTCCATTCAGACAAGTCTCAACAGCACTTAGGTTGCTACTGGAGGCCCAGAGAACGAGGTCATCTGCGTACAGCAGAGCTCTGACCCCCGGAATCGCTTCGAGACGGGCAATCACATCATTGATCATTATGCTGAAGAGAGTGGGGCTAAGGACCGCTCCCTGTGGGACACCCAGCCTGGTCTGCTTATATGGAGAAAGAACGTTGTTATATTTAACCCTGATCCAACGCTGAGAGAGGAAGGACTTGATGCTTTCGAACATATTCCCCACGATGCCAAGCCCCAGGATCTTTTCCAGCAACCGCTCCCTCCACACGCTGTCAAAAGCTGTTTTGAAATCAACAAACACAGCAATTGTACCCTGTTTGCGGTGGAATGCATTTTTAACCTCTTGAGACAGGTAAGCCACGTGCTCCACAGTGTTACGAGACCTCCTGAACGCTGCCTGTTTCTCTGATAAAAGCTGGTTATTCTCCAAGTAGTGCTGCAGCCTTTCAAGGACCATTCTCTCATACAACTTTGAGAACATACTCGTGAGAGCAATAGGACGACAGTTTTCTGGAGAATTGGTTGCTTTTCCTTTCTTGGAGAGTGGCACGATATCCGCTTTTCGCCAGTCACTCGGAATCCCAGTGGCCCATACTTTATTGACGAAGATGAGAATCTTTCCTCGTGCAACAGGTCCTAGATGCTTTATGAACTCAGGTAAGATGTTGTCTGAGCCAGCACTCTTTTTCTGTGGCATGTTATCAATGGCTCTTTCCAGCTCCGCAAGTGAGAACTTTGCGTGAAAGAGGTTACTTTCATGTTCATTGGGACAGGATGTGGGTTGCCGGATCTGAGGTTTGCATTTCGGCTTAGGGCGAGGTTTACTTACATTGGCATAATGAGAGCAAAAATACCTGGCAATGTCAGCATAACTGGTAAGTGTTTTTCCTGACGAGGTGACCACTGGCTTGTTCTTAGAAGAACCGGACCTACCGCTCAGTTTCGAGATATATCTGTGAGCGTTTATCCCATCTCTCCTGTAATCAAGCTTCTCCAAGAAACTCCTGGCTGATCCTCGTTTTGACTGCAGGATTTCGTACTTCAGTTTTGCTGCAGCTCTCTTCATCTTCATTTTGTTGTCTTGGCAGGGATGGGCTTCGTTTTCTTCACTGGCCAAGATCTTTGCAGCCCTCAGATGTTTGAGTTTATCGCTCCAGAAAGGCTTGGCATTTTTAACCCAGCCCCTAGGGATAGTCCCCATGGCGCATTCCAGGATCACCTCCTTGATTTGTTGATAGTCCTTGTCGGTGCTGCCCTCAAGGTTAACGTTGCAGATTTTCTCTTCAGTTCTCTTGGTAAATGATTTCCAATCTGCCTTTTTCAAGTTCCATACTGCAACCTGCGGCTGGCTATCTCGTTTCGAGTTTCCCCTCCACGTTAAATGCATCAGCTTGTGCCCAAGGACGCCCGGGGCATGCATCAAATAGTGATCCAAAGAGTCTCTGAGAGAAGAATGCGCAAGTATGAGATCGGGATGGCCAGTTCCACCATTGTACCCATGAAAAGTAGGTTTGGCTCCTTCATTTTCAATTACCTCCACTGGGTTGCTATCAATAAATTCCTCCAAGGCTCTCCCCACGGCAGAACCTCTATCGTATCCCCATCTGCTCGAAGGTGCGTTAAAGTCACCATAAATTACTGTGCTTGGTGTGCAGATGTTTTCAAGCCATTCGAGGTTAGGTACATTAGATGGTGGGTTGTAGGCCACAACAAATCTCTTTTGACTGCCATCCCTCCAGACGTCCAAGCCTACAGCCTCCATACTGTCACTCGCATTTGACTCCTTCAGAACCGAGAAGTCAGCCACAATGGACGTCCTGACCCCCAGGAGAATTCCAGACGCCACTCGTCTTGCTCTGGGGAGGGCAAACATGGTATAACCTGGAACTTGATAGGACCCCAAGCGCTCGGTACATGCTCCCGCCTCAACAATTCCAAATATATCAATGCTCTAGAAAGAACTAAACGCTTCACACTCGATTGGAAAAATAGAAAGCTTCATATTGAAATTTGATTACTGGTTACGCAGAAGGCAAAACTGTATACAAATCGAAGAAATGAACAGCGATCGGATTTTAGTCCGATAAAATTTGAATGGAGATTAGACCTCTTTTGCGATTCACACTCATGATTCTGTTTTATCGAAGGAAAACCTTCAAGTACTCGTAGGGACCGAACGGTTTGTCCTACAGAGCTCCGGGTGGTCTCAAAAATTTTTAAAAATTCAATACTATTTAAAATTGGTGAAAAAACGATACCTTTATTTCGAGAGTTTTCGAGCTAGGGCACTCTTGAAAATTTCAACCCTTAATTTTCACCCCTTAGAAGTGACCTACATCAACCAAAAGCTTCGCGGCACAACTAGACCCCAAATGGAGCCCATATACCAAATTTGAACCAAATCGGTCCAGTGTTGCTAAGAAAAGTGCCGCGTACGGCGTACGGCGGACGGACGGAAATTTTTTTATTCGATTTTCGTATTCTACGTACCTTGAAACGTAAAACATCAAATTTTGAGGGGGGGTTAAAATTTTTTTTTTCTTGCTCGATTCCAAAGGCTTATTATTGAAAATAATAAACCAAAAACCGCATGTATATTTATGATACACGTGGCATGAGAGCGACGATTTGGGACTTGCAAGTGATGAAACTTACTCTACCGTATGTGTCTCGGCCAATTTTTTGTGGCCAACACTGTTCCACCTTTCCAAAGGTTCTCTCAAGGTCAAAGAAGAAGAGAGAAACACCTTAAGTGTGTACCTGAGAGATACACAAGCATTTGAAGCGGACCAGAATTGTGTATCACCCAGATACACCTAGCACGATTGGACAGTTAATGGTGTGTTTCTCACAGATACACATGCCACTCAACTTCCTAATAAACCATCTCAAAAATTAAAATGGTGCATGTTTATGGTCTAATGAATTTGAAACACTGATAAATGTATTCAAGCCTGAAGCATAAGCATAAGCACAACAGAATTAAATGGTTCCTCGTACAGAGGGCTTAAGTTTCTCTTCTCATTAGGCGCCTCATGTATCTAAAGCTTTTTAAAATAGCCATAAATTCACCCAAATAATAAAAGGGACTCACGTCCTTTGTATCTCAAGCCCTTCAACTTCAAAATTAAAAATAGATTATGACATCCTTCGATTCTTGCACGAATTTGATCTGATAGGTTGCGAGAGTATTACTCCTCACGTTGAATTGCAGATTGCTATTTCAATAAATTTATAGATAGCTAATACAGCTTAGGGTCAACATCCGCTTGGAAAACATACTTACAATGAAAAGAGATAGAGGAAGCATGAATGTAGGAAGGCTGTTCTGGGACATCCAGCAGTAGTTGCGCGTTTCATATCCTCCTGGATTCACCAAAGAGCAAACCTAAAAAAATGAGACAAAAAACTCAAAAAACAAAAAGTGACAAATGAATAGGTACCTTGACATACCACAAGAGAACCTCGTTGGTATTCTGTCTGGGAAGGGAGCAAACATTTGTTATAAGTGGATACCACTGAAATTTATGACCCAAAATCTGAAGAATTCACTGTTTTACCAATAATTTTCTCAACTTCCTCTCTCAAATATCCTAAAACTACGAGCACAACTACCCAAACAAAAAACTCCATACTTGCAGTATCCACACATTTCGATAACATGGCATTGGATACTCCTGAACTGGGGTTTCACGAAAAAACAAATGGAGTAAATTGACAAATTTTGGGCAGGCAGGTCAAGAATTTTTGGAGCATGAATGGTGGGGAATTAAATTACTCGCGACGAAGTTGTGGAAACCCATTTCAATAAAAATGGAGTCCAGTAGAACGTAGTCTATTTCCTCGAAAGTAATGAGTTACGAAGTTAAATCGATTTCGACGGTTAGGTCATCATCAGTAACAAACAAGAACTTCTACACAACAAGTTCTTTGTTCGCTGTTTCTTGTTATTGATGATGACCTAGCCGTCGAAATCGATTTAACTTTGTGACTCATTACTTTCGTGGAAATAGACTAAGTTATACCTGACCTCGTTTTTATTTAAGTAGTAGCCACAGAGATCTCACTCAGATTTTAATTTACCTATTTTTTTTTATCGTGGGGAGGGTTCACTCTACTAATGTAGAGTTAGATGACTTGAAAAATGATAGTAACTGAAAGATAATTCTGGAGGACTGAAAGAAGTTATTTTTTAATCCATCGATTAAGGCTAGGAGAGATCACGGAAGCTTAAGCCTTGCAAACTACTAATTTTGTATTAAGATTTTTATTTCAATACTGTAAATAATAATTGTGTTATTACGCAATCTACGATAAAGCTCTGGGTAATTCCAAAGTTGAACATCAAAAAGTAGGGTATCTATCTATGTACATAATCGCGGTGCAGCTTTTAGGTTAAAGCAAAACTCTCATGATCTCATAAAATATTGGGGTAGACCGTCTCTTAATAGAGAAAGAGGAGTGAAGCTGTGAAGTGAAAAATAAGTTCCAAAATCTCTCTCTACCGCGAATAAATAATAAAATTGAACTTCGCGATCTCAAATCGTATAAGGAAAGTTGGGGGAGCCCGTAATTATTTAGGGAGGTGTTCCTCTAAGATGCTCGACATTCGCCCATCAGATTTGAGGCGGGAAAGTTGAGGGTGAGATACTTGTGAATTCAGGAAAGAGGCACAACTTGTGAGCCTCGCATATGAAAGTTCGCAGCTGAACAAGGAATGAGGTGGTTTCACCAGCTTGTGGTTAGTTTGGCTCCCACTTTGAAGTAAAACTTGAGTCGATTTCAAGCAAGAGGTTCATGAATATGGAATACCAATTTCTCATTAACCTTTGATATCGCTATTCAGTCTATTGTAGTTGGCTCAAGCATGAAGGAACATTTTCATCCTATTAGTAGAACGATAATTTGGCATCTATATCTACTTGATGGGTTGGTATGAGATGGATACCTTTGAGATGGTACATAAATAAATTAATTAATAACAGTGACTACGTATTATAATTCAACCGGGCCAATCTAGGAAGAAGAGTCCCAATCGTTCTGCGAGTGAATTATTTGCTCATTAAACAACATTGGTGGCGGACGAACCACCATAATACTCTGTGATATTCGGGATGAATACGATCCCAATGACAATCAAGCATCACAGGTAAGAGTTCTTAATTATAGGCTACGTTTTGGCTTTTGACTTGAATGGAAATGATTGTACAAAATCTCTTGGTAACCAACTTTCGTCCTGTTTTTAAAATGTTTGACCACATAGGGAAGAAATTTTAATTACCTATTTACTCAAAATTAGGTTTATTCATCATTTTAGTATTTTACTACGGACACAGGGGTTTACAGGGTGAACACACTACAAATTTTTTTAAACCTAGTTTTTGTGAGTAATTAAATTTTCAAGATTTTTTTCTATTTTTTGACCTTGAATAACCAAAGTGTCAATAACTACCTTAGTTTTTTTATCTAAATGTAAAAATAAGGGCACCCTTTGGAAAGAGCGTTAAATTTCCCATCTCCTTATTGCCAAACTAGAATATTTTGTCGAGATTTGATGCGAGAAGAAAAGAGCTCAGCGGGGGCGGCGCAGTAGATAGTCCTCCTCTGTCACAACAGGAGCGTCTCATGCTGGAACGCTGATTTCGTTTAAAAAAATTGTTCGAGTTCAAGCAAAAATGTCTTTCCTCAATCCAACTCATGAAATTCTTTTTTAGTGCATGTTTGGAAAGCTGGGACTCTGAAGACGAAAACACCATGTAAAAATTCTTTAAAAATGGGATAAAAAACTAATAAATGAAATTCAATTTTTTTAAATGATCAAAAACTGGATCAGCTAAAAATACTTTTGTTTGGCATTGAGGAGATGGGAAAAGATAAGGGTTAACGCTCTCTTCAACGGTGCTCTTATTTTTTCATTCACTTGGTAAAGAAAAGGAGTTATGGCGATTTTAGTGATATACGGTCGAAAACAGGAAAGCACGAGAACAAGGGGTCTAAAAACTGCAGGAGGAATTATTTGATGGAAATTTGCTATGGAGTCGATCCCTTGAAGGTTTGAGACATTAAGTGTAATCCGGTTGTTCGTTACTCGATGACGCTCTGGCTGCTAGACAACTGTTACCAGGGAAGTGATGGCAAAAATCTGGGGAAGGATGTAGGCTGTAGGGATGTATATAATATACATTTCTCATAATGCCTTGAGGAAACGTTGTTATGATTTCTCTTTGGTGTCAAGAAAAATAAAGCTATTTTAACGATAACGTAATCCTAGGGCAAGAAATGTATTACACTTGGGGGCAATGATAGGGATGTAGTAAGATCTGCTGGGTAACATTTTTGAGTCCTATTCTCGCCGGGACAAAAGAAATTTTTTAAAAAAATTAAAAAAAAGGAAAATTTAGGAAAGGTATGGTTATTGAACCAATGTATAATGTACTCTCGGTTATTCGGCTAGTATACGATTATTATTACTCATTATAGACAGTAGAACAACACCGCTCCTAAATTCGTGCATAGTAAATTTTTTTATTAGCGTCGATAGTTGAAACTAAAGCGATGGATGAAGTTAACCAATCAAAAGAAGTGCAAAAGATGAAAATAAAAAAAATTTAAACAAAGGAGGCACCCGCGATAATTGTATACCTTCGTCATCTCATAATGGATCTGACATCGGGGAATAAAAGGACTGTAATAATTCCACTTTCGAGGCTTCTTATTAAACTTTCAAATCCTCTCGAAATATGCACGGGGCTGTACCCCGTTGTCGTCCAGTTTAATTAACGCCAGGCACCGTCAGGCAATCAAAAAGTCGTTATCACTCCATTTCCTCCTTCGCGTCATTCCCTTTTTCAGTTCAAGAGCCGAAAAGTGAAAACATGACAAAAGGAAGTTCCGTCGACCGAAGGGAAAAGTGGCCGAGACTAATTTTCGAGCTTCTTATTGATCAACCTGCATAGTAAGTGGTTATTACAAGGAGGAAAGACCTGGTTTTTTTCCTCATTGGGGAAGGAATAAAAAGTTTTCTTAATTGAAGTTTTAATCTTGCTTAACACAAATAGAGTAGGTAGCTCTTTTATCTTTGCCCACAAATTCATTGGATCGAATCTCCTCCCTTCCCTGCACCTTAATTAGCATTTAAAATGTGAGTGTCTATTTTATCAAACTACCTCATGATTTTGTAATATCCTTAGGACGATAATTTTTTAATGTTTCTGGGTCAACAAAAATTATTAATAATAAGATTGATTGCAATAATTTAGGTACAGAAGTTACCGATTTTCCAAATTATTTTTCTTCATATTTGTGTTGGAATCAATAATATTTAAGATTCCAGGAAATATAATCCACAATGAAAAGACATTGGGGCGCTCTCAATTTAACGATCAACTGTCACAAATGTTTTCTTATTCTCCGTTGGACCATTATGAATTATAAGCAGCAACCTTCACTAAACCAATCTTATAGGTTAAGATATTAATTTTGAAGTCGATGAAATAGGAACATTATATTGATGAGACTTCACATTAACTCTTCAAGGTCGAGAAAAAATTGAACAGAAACCAATGATGGTGACATATACAATGACTGATTAATTGAAATGAATCAACACTAAGTAAACAATAGATGGAATAATCCTCTGAATTGAAGATTAATAAATAAAACCTTCTTTACGCGAAATGGATAATTAATTTTTTGATGACCAAGAAGTTTGAAATATTAGGAAGATATCTTTTCTATGTGTACTTCCCAGTGCTAGAAATACCAATGCGGTAATTTGCTCATTTGTAGAAGAATAAACTACAGGTGATACGAGGGCACTAGATGTATCGACCCTCCTAGTGTCACAAGGGTTTGCTACGTGTGGTGCAAGTGGAAATTTTGATTTTTCAGACAATTTTTTTCAACTTTGAAAAGTGAAAGAAAAAAGATTCTGCTACCTTGTTAGACTCGGAAGCAAAATAAGTTATTGGAGAACGGTTTAACAGAAAAAAAGAATTTAGGTGACCAAAAAAATGTTTCTAGAAAGTTGGACGAAAGAATAGAAATGTAATAAAGCATTAGGTAATTGATCTGGATAGTTTTCGGTTAGGTAGATAGAAACGTGACACTAAACTTCTTGGTGTAGGAGCATTTTGAAGAGATGATATGAGAAAGATGTTGGAACCACGAAATAAAAGAAATGAGATAAAAAAATCAGGACGAGGGTTGGCCAACAATAGGGTGTGCGCCAGGGTAGTAAAAACTGTTTATTATTATTTTTAATCTAAGGTTGACCTTATTCTGAGAATTTAGGTATCAACCACGACCTTCTAGCGTGTGTAAATTTTTTTCTATGAAAAGTCGAAGTTTCGACCGTTTATGACGTCACAATGGGCTGGGGGGTTCGCCCAGACGAGAGGGGCGTGTGAACGGTCGAAACTTTGAAAAATCATAGAAACAGATCTACTCACGCTAGAAGGTCGCGGTTGGTGCCAAAATTCTCAGGATGTAGTATACTTTCGATTAAAAATCTAAAAAAAAAAAAATCAGGGCGCAACCCCCATTCGTGTTAGTTCCAACTTATTTTGGAAAGTATCTGATGACGGGAGAGATGAGATAATATCATTTTGCTTCAAGTTTATGTACTTTGTGGGGTCGTGGTGTGAATCCGAAATTGAATAATCGCTCTAGGTAGGGAGAGAACTTTTCCTAATTCTGGATAAAAATAACAGGAAATTGAGCTAAGACATGAAGTGAAGTAGAAAATTACGAATCGAAAATCATTAATTTGCTAAGAAAAAGGAAAGGATTAGGTTTGTAGTAAACAGAAATAGTAACTCACGTAAACAAGTGGAGCTGGGAGGAGCCACGCTGCTATGGCATAAAGAAGTAGAGGAGGCTTGAAGATGAGCTGAACTCTCCGGAACGATACGAAACAGTTGACAAAAAACCAGGAAGTTGCCACGAGATGGGCGTAGTGGAGAGTTACTGCTATCGTTTCGCACATCCACCGCTCGCTTGTTGCCTGAAATACAGATATGAAACACTGTGTTTAACTGTATAACTGTGTTTAACTCGACATTTTGGTTGGATTCTTTGGCGTTCCAATGGACTGACAGAGTAGCTTTTCGAAATAATGATGATCTGGGTTTTAAACACTTTTTTCAGCCAATAATTTATTGACGATACTATTTAGTGCTGCATTCATCTTTAATTTCGTTGCAATGATGCGTCATCAGAAGGTTGTGATTATCTATCTGTAGTTTAGCTTGGAGAATTCTATTGTACATTCATCTATTGTGCATTACATGTTAACATCAATATTTCAGTTAATTTTCATGGATATTTGATGTGCTGTATGTTTTGGCCATTTGCGGAGGAGGGTAGGGAAGTGAGAATGTTCGATCGATGATCAGAATTTCCAAGTCCCCTTGCTCACTTCAGTTCTGCAATGCTGCAATAGTGCGAATACAATACTTGCGGTACTTGCATGCAAGTATTGGGGTCAGAGGTCTGGAGCACCGTATCTTTTCTTACTGATATGGGCGAGGGTGTCTACCAGGCTCAATCAACCTACAGATTCTAGAATGTTGAGTGATGTGGTGGAGAATTCGTACCCATTAAACACTTGCAATTAAACTGAACATGGTCACGTATAAGAATGAAGATTGTGCCTACCACACTGAGGAAACATGACGTATCAACACGGTTTTATTATCTGTTTTAAGAGTATATCGCACGATTTGTTAATAAACTAATAATACAAAATTTTTTGGTTTATTATTTTCAATAATAAGCCTTTGGAATCGAGCAAGAAAAAAATTTAACCCCCCTCCCCCCCCCACAAAATTTGATGTTTTACGTTTCAAGGTACGTAGAATCCGAAAATCGAATAACAAATTTTCCGTCCGTCCGCCGTAAGGGGCACTTTTCTTATCAACACTGGACCGATTTGGTTCAAATTTGGTATATGGGCTCCATTTGGGGTCTAGTTGTGCCGCGAAGCTTTTGGTTGATGTCAGTCACTTCTAAGGGGTGAAAATTGGGGGTTAAAATTTTCAAGAGTGCCCTAGCTCGAAAACTCTCGAAATAAAGGTATAGTTTTTTTACCAATTTTAAATAGTATTGAATTTCAAAAAATTTTTGAGACCACCCGGAGCTCTGCAGGACAAACCGTTCGGTCCCTACGAGTACTTAAGGGTTTTCCTTCGATAAAACAGCATCACGAGTGTGAATCACAAAAGAGGTCTAAACTCCATTAAAATTTTATCTGACAAAAATGGGTTCGCTGTTCATTTCTTCGATTTGTATTCAGTTTTGCTTTCTTTCTGTGCAACCAATAATCAAATTTCCATATGAAGCTCTCTATTTTTCGAATCGAGTGTGAAGCGTTTAGTTCTTTCAAATAAACTTGATTGTGAAGGTGTGAAGGCAGTATGGTGTGGTAGGTATTACCTACCAATGGTTGGTAGGTAAAAAAAATAGGTAAGAAAAAGTTGGTAGGTAAAAAAAACGCTGCAAGTCATTGGCCAAAGGTTTATTATTTTCTGTATAGATCACGATTCTGTATAGATCCCTCGCTACCAACCATAGGTACCTACTACCTACTAGGGCATTTTTGAAAATTTCAACCCTTCATTTCCATTTGGTTGGTGGTTGGGGTTGAAATTTTCAAAAATGCCCCAGTAGGTAGTAGGTACCTATGGTTGGTAGGGAGGGAGCTATACAGAAGGGTGATCTATACAGAAAAGATTCAAAGAAATGCTTCAGAAATGCTTGCATACGACTCTGCAACACATTGGGACATTTTCATGTCAACCACTACACAACAAGGTAGTGAAGTAAGGTTGTTAGTTCAACCCAAGCATCAAAGTTTTCGTGACGATTTTTCAGTTCATGTGCCAAAGCAAAATGTAAGGTTGTCTCTACGCGACACAGTGAGTCTATTTTATTTATTGGTCGCGTGAGCAAGACTTGCTTAGTTTTCGTGACGATTTTGGTTTATTATTTTCAATAATGAACCTTTGGAATCGACCAAGAAAAAAAAAATTTTAACACCCCCTCAAAATTTGATGGTTTACGTTTCGAGGTACGTAGAATTCCAAAAATCGAATAAAAATTTTGCCGTCCGTCCGCCGTACGCCGTCCGCCGTACGCCGTACGCGGCACTTTTGCCACTTAGCATTGACCGATTTTGATGAAATTTGGTATGTAGGCTCCATTTGGGGTCTAGTTGTGCCCCGAAGCTTTTGGTTCATGTAGGTCACTTCTAAGGGTTCCAAAATCAATTTTGAAATTTTGAAAACGCCCTAACTCAAAAAATTTTGATATAAAGGTATTGTTTTTCCTTCAATTTAAGATTCTATAGAATTTTTAGAATTTTTTGAGACCACGCGGAGCTCTGTAGGACAAACCGTTCGCTCCCTACGAAAATTTAAGGGTTTATATTGAAATATATATATATATAAATCAAAACACGAGTGTGAATCGCAAAAGAGGCCTAATCTCCGTTCAAATTAGAGCTGACCGAAATGCAATCGATGGTTGGTGATTTTGATTTTTTTTTTTTTTTTATTTTTTTTCCCCCTTCATATTGGATGGTTGGTGATTTTGTAGACGAGTGATCTATATAGAAAAATAATAAACCATTGTGTAATAATTTGCAGCGTTTTCAGTTCATGTGCCAAAGCAAAGACATGAAAATGTCAATAATAAACATTTGGGCAATGATTTGCAGCGTTTTTTTCTTCATTTTGGTTTATTATTTTCAATAATGAACCTTTGGAATCGACCAAGAAAATTTTTTTTTTAACCCTCCCCCCCTCAAAATTTGTTGGTTTACGTTTCAAGGTACGTAGAATCCAAAAATTGAATAAAAATTTGGCCGTCCGTACACCGTACGCGGCACTTTCCCCACTTAGCATTTACCGATTTTGATGAAATTTGGTATATGGGCTCCATTTGGGGTCTAGTTGTGCCCCGAAGATTTTGGTCAATGTAGGTAACTTTTAAGGGTTGAAAAATTAATTTTGAAATTTTGAAAACACACTAACTCAAAAAATTTTGATATAAAGGTATTGTTTTTCCATCAATTTAAGATATCATAGAAGTTTTAGAAACCACGTGGAGCCCTGGAGGACAAACCTTTCGCTCCCTACGAGAATTTAAGGGTTGGAGTTACGATAAATCAGAAACACGAGTTTGAATTGCATAAGGGGCATAATCCTCGTTCAAATGTTTGCTGACTGAAATACGATCGAAGTTTTTCTTCAAGTTGGTTGGCGGTAACAATGGCAAAGCCGTGTTCTTTGCAGACGAGTAATCTATATGGAAAAATAATAAACCTTTGTGTATCAATTTGCAGCGTTTTTTCTAGTACGATACGATAGAAAACTTGGTTAGTTTTTCGTCTGTTTGTTCGGCCGAGAAAACTCATCTTCCCGAATAATATTTGTATCGAACGAGACCCAGTAAGTTTTGCATAAACAAGAAATATTGTGATAACCAGCAAACAAGAAACTGAGTTCAAGAGCACGTTCGAGACAACTCGACAAGCTACGATGTCGTATATTAAATCCCTGCGAAAATTCAATCTGAAAACCAGAATGTGCGCGTTTTAATATGCCAAGAGCGATTTTCGCATAGCTTACAACAGACGGTGCGGTTATCGTTGGCAGCAACCGACCTCACTTGCTCTCCCGACCAAGAATGTATTGTTTTCAATGGAGGGGAACTGTGATTTGTCCCATGAGTATCGCATGAGGAAATCGGAGGAAAATTCTCGCTTGATGTCACAGCTTGGATCCCTCACCGAACTTGGTGAAATAATGGGGTCCCGAGCGTGCAGTGACCGTGTGAAAACGTCACTTCTCTCCTCCCACGCCTTGGAATAAGTACGGCCAAGTGGTACTAGAAACCAGGTGACGCTGGTCCGCTCCCCAGTTCGAGCCAATAACACGACGCTCTTTTTGCAATAATGCCTACTGTTCTCTCGCTTCCCTCAGCGTGATCCACCGTTCTTTACTCCACTGTTTTCCTGTCCCCTACCTGGAAACTGTTAGGGAACTTTTTCATTCGGCCCACCAGTCCATAGGAACATCCTGGGACATTTCAAGGGGAACGTACAGTTAATGTAAGGGACATAGTTAGTGATAAACAAACAGTAGTATACTACTATTTCTCAAAACGATTCATATTTTCCCCTATTAAATTTAAATTGATCGAAGTTGTTATAATTACCAATAACCTCCAAAAACACTGTGTGGAAAAAGACGCTAAGAAAAAAGGATTGTATCGATAAAACTATATTATATTTTAATGCATTTTATCTTAATTTGGTGCTTCGGGCTCTCATTGGTGAATTCGACCTATATTAGTGATTTCATTTCATAGATATCACTGTATTCCGTAACTTAATTTATCACGAGTGTATTGTATTGTATGTATTGAAATTCAGTGCTGTGTCATTTCCAGGGATCACTTAAGGGGTCTCTAAGAGGATGTAAAATTTCAGCACTCTTGGATGAACGAGAGAGAAGTTCGCTAATTGCTCATCAGCTGATCATGCTTTCTCCAATCATTTCCAGTGGTCTTCAAGAGGCAGTTTCACACACCTATAGTTTTGATTGGGAGAGTCGTTTTTCCATTCTTTCCCTAACTCTTCCACCAATCCAAATGCAATGAAATTCAGGCACAAACAAATTAATGTCCTTTCGTGCAGTATGAAATGAGCGAATTTACAAATGATTATTTCAACAGATTTTTGGCGAATTTTAAAATGAATAATTACTGTTTTTACCTGATAAAGTAGTCTTATAGGGCGTTTTACACTGGTTCCGAATATACCACAGTAATATCTTCAGGATTCGATTATTTTACCAAAACTGTCAAAATCACGTTTTTGGATTCTATCTAGGTTTATTATTTTCAATGGGTTGAAGGTATTTTCAATAATGTTCGATAATGTTTTAATAATTCACTCCAAATTTGATGATTTACATTTCAAGGTAAGTAGAATCCAAAAATATCAGATTATTACACAACGGTTTATTATTTTTCGGATGGGTTCACTCTTCAACTATCTTCTAAGGACCAGGAATAGGCAGAAAGGGACGGGGGAGGGGGGTCCTTAGAGTCCTTAGGTTAGAGGGACCCATGTGTTCAGAAAGATTTCACAATAAACATGAACTTAACAATTGGTGATCGTTTGGGTGGTATCATTCATTTCCTAAAATTTAACACTAAGTATCTTAAATGGATTGAAAAAACGACATGAAACATTCTGATTGAGCGAACAATTGGTCCAACAAAACTCCGGGTGGTGTCAAAAAATTCTTAAAATTTAGGAAATTTTAAATAAATGAAAAAAACAATACCTGTATTTCGAAAGTTTTTGATCTAGAGCGTTTTGAGAATATTTCTCCCCACTTTTTACACCTTAGAAGCCAATGACAATAACCAAAAGCTTCGGGGCACAACTAGACCCCAAATGGAGCTGACATACAAAATTTAATCAAAATCGCTCCATGGGAACACGAAAAAGTGCCAAAATTTGTATTAGATTTTTGGATTCTACATACCACCTTGAAACGACCAAACTCACTCACCAAATTTTGTGAGTGGTCTGAGGGAGGGGGTAACAAATTTTCTCTTTCTCGATTCCAAAGGTTGAAATTAATAAACCAAAATCGAATGAAAAATTGTCCGTCTATCCGCCCAAACGCCGTACGCCGCACCCAGGCACTTTACCTATACTGATTTTGATTAAATTTGGTATATTGGCTCCATTTGAGGTCTAGTTGTGCCCGAAGGTTTTGATTATTGTCAGTCACATCTAAGGGGTAAAAAGTGGGGAAAACATTGTCAAAACCCCCTAGCTCAAAACTTTCAATATACAGGTATTGTTTTTTCAATAATTAGAGAAATAAATGACACCACCTAGAGCTCCGTAGGCCCAACCGTTCGTCAATGAGGATACTTATTTGCCTAATTAATATTAAAGTTCCCTGACTTTTCTTCATCAATTTAAGGTATTTTTCAATATTTAGAAACAAATGAAATCACCTTTACGATCAACTATCGTCAAATGTGCAATTATTGTGAAATTTTCAGAATATTTACCCCCACGATAGTATCCCTCTGAGCTAGCCTAGAGGATCCAAACCCCCTTCCACCACATATCCATAGTCCTTAGGGTATGTGAGGCTTCTTTGGGTCGTTGTTCGAAGGTTTTGTGGTTCTCCTCTACTCCTTAGGTTGGACTATGATGAGTCCGAAATACGAGTGTGAATCGCACATAAACGTTCACTGATGGAATTCAGCCAAATTTCAGCTGACCAAATGATTTTTACAGATAAATAATTAATCGTTCTGTAATTGTTTGTAGCTGTTTTTAAAAACATAAGCATCTTTAGCTTTTGGCAGCCATATTCAACTGAGAGGTTTTAGGTTAGGGTCAGAAATCCGACCCCGCACTATCAAGTCGACCATCAGGTGGACAAGAATGAATTGAGTTGTCCCCGAGTTGATGAAGGGAGTGTCTCTTCTGGCTATGCTATCAGTCGACGCTTCTCTTCTCCAAAGCTTCCCCGAAGTCGAAAGTGAGAAAGTTAAATACCTACATAATGAAGTTGTAAATACTCGTAATGACTAACATAATGAGAGTTAAGATCTTGTTTTCTCGCTATGAACAATGGAGTCAAGGATTAATCTTAATTCGTCAAAAGGATGCGAATAGCATACACACGTTGAAGGTTTGTGCAGAATGCTGGAAAGTAAGAAAAGTCAATTTAAGAAAGGTTAAGAGGTGAGAAGGAGGAGAAACGTGGAAACGATGCTCTCAAATATGGGAATGTAGCGGGCGAGAAGGTACAGTGAACGCGGTAAAGAAGAAGCATCGGAAAAACGTACTCTCTCAACCGTTCTGAGAGACGAGACTAAGTGATTAAATTTTAATATTTTAATGCCTGCCCTTGGAAAGGCCGGAAAGACGGGGTCGAGCCCGGAATTCATAACTGGCCCTCCTGCTCCCATCAGGAAAAACATTCTGCAAAGTTCGACGTGACGGTTGGGAGGAATAAACGAGTGTGTATCACATATTTATCCTCAGACGTCAAGGGTTCAGGGCAAAGAAGGGAGACGAGACGTCATTCTTTGTTAGAGGCATGGGACAGAAAACTGACGGTATTTTCGGATGGCAAGGGTTATTTTTTCATACCCCTCATTTTCCGTGCACTACGCTCACGCCAGACCAAACTCACCTTGGGAAGCATCTCAACTTCTTTCCTTGTTTTGTTCTTTTCGACCCACTACCTACTTATTTTTCGTCTTGTATTTTTCGACCTTTTTTTCCCCAACCTTTACCTACTTGGAGTTTTGCCCCCGAAGGGCATGTTTCAGGAAAGTTTCTGTCTCAACTGGATGAGAAATGGGCGAGGTGAAGAGGAGGGCGCGAAGACAGAGGGAGCAGGACGTGAACTTAACTGAGAAGGCTACTTCTGTTTCAGCGAATTTTCTCCCTGAGCGGGTAATCTCGTTTTTTTCCCGGCTTTACTTCTCTTTTCCGTCTCCGAAGAGCTGAGCGGCGCGATCCGTCAAAGGGCTTCTCTCAAATAGCAGCTGTCGAATTCAGAGAATTTAACAGATCAGAACATCTTCACGCTTCCAGCATCTTGAAGAAGTATCAATACGAATAAACCAACAAGTATTGAGTGGTCAAAACATCAAATCGTTTGAAGTCGTGTGCATGTCAATTCACGTCTAATTCTGCTTTGCTCTCTAGCAGGATTGACCAACATCCTTCTTTAGAGATGGAAGTTACACTGAGCACGTGGGTAAATTTTGGTCCATTATTTTCAATTTAATATTTGTCCATTTTTCAATAAATTTGTTCTAAATTTGTTGTTCCACTTTTCAAGACACCTAGAATCCAAACGTTGGATTACAACGATTTTGTCCTTCCGCGGGAATGAAATTTTCAAAACTCCTTAGGTTTCCACAATTACCTTCGGGACATGCGTGCACACTGAAAAGTGGTCAAATTCTAAGCGAATTGTTAATTACCTACCTATTGTTGCACATTGTTGATCAATACAGACAAACTCATTACAGAAGGTACCTAATACTCGTAACTCAAATGGGTAGCACAGCGAAACACGATTAATTTCACCATAATGCCTATAGAAAGCAGAATTATAAATAAAGGTACTTCCAAGCGAAGTTATGTGAAATTCTGTTTTGAGTTTTGGCATTCCTTCAATTGTTGCGCCTCTGTCCTCACGTAACAGCTTTGAATATCCGACACGGACATCACCTGAGTATTAGTAAGTAAAAGTATCTTCTATTTGTAGTAATTATCTTCTATTTGTCGCCTGATTAACATCAATTACGTTTTCGTTCGTACAATGTGATGAATACCATTGAAATTACAAAGGGTCTCTTCCATTCTATTCGCTTAAAAAATAGTCGGTTGAATTATAAAAATCAAAAACTGGAGATATACTTTATTCAGTAACTGGTAAGAATTAGAAAACTAGGAATTATTACGAAAAGAATGCAAATATAAAGGGAAAGAGGAGTGGATCGAGCAAGATTAATTTAAACGTTAAATTGGATTAGAATCCCCGAGGATTCCGTTGTAGGATCTCATCTGCCCTCTGCCTTATATTATTTCTGCAGAAAGAGGCAGTGCGAGGGAGAAAGGGTCTGAGTTATGATATTTTCTTAGCAGGTCTAAAATCGCGGTTAGATATTACAGCAATCTCCTCTAGAGTTGGCAACTTAATGGATTATCTTGTGTGTCGGAAGAGAGACGGTGAGTGGAGGGTTTGCTTTTACTAAAGCATTATGAATATTATAGGGATGATGAATGTTGTGTTTTCACAACTAAAATAATTTAGCTTGATTCAGAATGTTTTAGGAAGGGCTGAAATGAATGTTGATGGAGTGGATATGTGTGACAGGTAGATAATTACATAATTATCTACGGGTCGTCGTCGGGAATCGGTTTTTAGAAACGTGGATAAAACATCAAAGGAGCTTGGATACCCTCTTGCTCCTTACCATGGACCAACTCTTCTGATGAACTAGGATGGGATTAGGGAATTGTAGTACAAATTGCTGTTTGGTAGAGCTTGAAAGCCACACTAAAATATCTACGACTGTTATAATAGACGAATATTTTGTGGTCATAGTTCGTTGTACCTGACAATTATCGAGTTCACTCAATAAACACGCCTAAAAAATACCGATTTCACAGTGATGGATGATAATGTGCGACTTTTAATGTGTCGTAGGTATATCTTAACAGAAACCAAAAAAAAAAAAATAAATAAATAAATAAAAAATAAATGAATAAATAATAATAATAAAGTTACCCCTTTGGGTATTTTTTTAGTGAATAAGTCAGTTGAAAATTTAATTACCTGGACTCCCAGCATGAATAGGAGATTGCTGAGGGTTAGAGCGAGCTCCGTGTTGAGCAAAAGTGTGAGAGGCGTGTCGCCCTCTCGTATCCGTCGCAGCGCTGAAGCGAGCGTCAGGAATTGAGCCACCAGCGCCACAACCGCGCCGACTATGACAACCTAGGAATTTAATTACACAGTCATGATTAATCGTGATTATTGGTTACAAATAGGATCAATTACTAAACATAATTTTGGTTTTTGTTCCTCTTCACTTCGTGACACTCACCAATCCTTGAATCATTTTAAGTATTAACATGAACATGAATTCAACTGGTAAATCCATGTTTTGGTTTATTATTTTCAATAATCACCAAAATCAAAATTCTGTTGGTCTACCTATCAAGGTACGTAGAATCAGAAAATTGAATGAAAAATTATCCGTCCGTCCGCCGTCCTCCGTACGCGACACTTTTCTTAGTTACCATGGACCGATTTTGATGCAATTTGGTTTATGGGCTCCATTTGGGGTCTAGTTGTGTCCCGAAGCTTTTGGTTGATTTCAGTCAGTTCTAACGGTTGACAAATAAGGGCTGAAATTTTCAAAACGTCCTGTATAAAAAATTTTGATATAAAGATATTGTTTTTCCATCGATTTAAGATAGTAGTGGATTTTTTAAATCGAATGAGACCACCCAGAGCTCTGTAGGACCAACCGATTGGTCCCTATGAGAACTTAAGGGTTGGAGTTACGATAGGTCAGAAACACGTGTGTGAATCGCAAAAGAGGCATAATCTCCGTTGAAATTTTAGCTGATCAAAATGCGATCGTTGTTCGTTTCATCGAGTTGTACTCAGTTTTTTGTCCTTAGAAACCAGTAGTCAAATTTCCTCATGAAGGCACCCATAACTCCCTGTTTTTTCGTACTGAGTAAAAGCGTTTATTTCTTCCAAATAAACTTGTATGTATGAAGGAGGTATGTGGTAGGTAGGTAGTACCTATGGTTGGTACAACAATGGCAAGGCCGTGTTCTTTGCAGAAGAGTGATCTGTATAAATAATAAACCTTTGAGTAATAATTTGCATCGTTTTGATCACAATATTACCAGCTAGATTTCACTCCAACGGATAGCTTTGAACTACATCATCAAGATTTTGTCACAAATCTTCCACATACGTACACATTACTAACACACACTCACACAACAAACGCACAGACCTTTGGTTTTTGTTTTATTTATTTATAGGCACAGATTTTGATTCAGATTGGTTCTAAACGGATTTTTCAGTATACGGCTTTTTTTCAGTTACCTTTTTTTTAACGTGATTTATTATTGCAACTGAATATCAATTTTTATTTTTATCAATTTTTATTGCTTGACTCGCCGGAGTTCATCTTCAGTCCAAAACGTGGAGTATTTCCGGGTTTTCATGATTGTTGAGGCGTTGTTCGTACCTCCTTGAGTATCTATAATATCATCGTTCCTCATGTACCAAGGTGTACGCACTATACTTCTCAGTATTTTATTCTGGGAGGTTTGGATTTTGTTGATGTTTGTTTTTTTGGCACAGCCCCATAACTGAATTCCATAGGGCGAAGGATCTGCATATAAATAAGCAGTTCATTGTGGGGAGGGAGAGTTCCTTCCCATCAACCAATACATCTTTCTGAATTTAATTTTAATTTCTTCTTTTTTTCCCAGTTTAATCTGGTGTCGAGGGTCATACCCAAGTATTTAACTGCATCGGTATGGGGTATTTTATTTGAATTGATCTCATCATCTATTATTTGAATTTTTCGGTTAGTAAATTTGATGTGAACTGATTTAATAATTTTCAATAAATAAGTGAATTCGGCTGCTTTTTAAATATTACCAGCTAGATTTCATTCCAACGGTTTATTTGAACTATATCATCAAGATTTTGTCACAAATCTCCCACATACATACACATTACTAACACACACTCACAAAACAAACACACAGACCTGTGGTTTTTGTCTTAATTATTTATAGACACAGATTTTGATTAAGATTGGTTCAAAACGGATGTTTCAGTATACGGTTTTTCTCAGTTAAATTTCGTTTTGTTCTGACCTAGATCAATCGCACATTGATCTATATTTATGTTGGGACATTCTAATGAGAAACGTCAAACAATGATTATCTACACTACATAAACATGACTGCAGATTCATTTCAGTATTCGTGAACTCGAACAACTGTTTTCACCTAGATGTATCTAATATCTAGAAGTATTAGTGGCGCTCAGATTTCTCGTATCCATATCATAACATTAATTGAATTGGTGATTTAATCGCGACTTTTCAAGACAGAACGAAGTTATGTGTTACATAGATGACGGACAAAAGCCAGCCCACAACTAACCTTCGAGTTTGCACAAAATAGCCATAAATTATTCGCGCTTATTCCACATTTTACAATCATTTCACGGTTTCGGGTCTGTATAGATATACGCTCTCCGTCATCACCTCGTGTTCCTTACCAGCTATAAATATAAGCTATATAAACATCGTTATCCCAAAGTTGTGGGTGCCTTCAATTGATCTTCTAGGTTGTTGAGGAATTACAAATGGAGCCGATATAACAAATTTCATCCAAATTGGTCCATGGGAGATTGACAAGGTACCGCGTCCAGCGGACGGACAAAAAATGCATTTGATTTTCAGATTCTACCAAACGTAAACCATCAACATTTGAGAGGGTTTCAATAATAAACCAAAAGAGTCTTCACAGTACCTCTGGATTGTCATGAATTACCTATTAGGGGGGAGGGATCAAATATAAATGATGGTGTACGAGTACTAACACACTAACTGAATTAGATTGAATATAACTGTTTTGTGAAGTAGAAAGGAAATTAAAATCTTCATGTTTCATCGCGTATAGGTTGGTATTGAACGTGTTACTGAGCCAATGTCTCCTGGAATGAATACAATTTGTTTAAACTAGGGTAGGTAACATTCAATCAGAACGAAAAGCTGGAATGAATACAATTTGTTTAAACTAGGGTAGGTAACATTCAATCAGAACGAAAAGCGGAAAAACCCCGTTTTTAGAGTTTTTTTTGTGACTATTTATTATTTATATGGGGTTAGTTCCGCTAGTTATAAGAATTATCTACGTACCGTATTGGAGAATCCGTCGAAACCAGCAAGTCTAGTACTCTCTCGACGGCCTGAAGATGACGTCCTTACATCAAAAGCACTCGCCTCCTGTACTCGACTTGCTGGTTACGACGGATTCTCCAATACAGTACGTAGATAATAATTGTATAGTAATACATGATTTATTCGAATTCAGCACAACATTTCTGACATAACTACAATCTCAAAAATCAAAATTGTCCAAAAACTGTAAATATATGCAATTTATATACATAATGAAATCCGTTGTACCCAAAAATGCAATAGCCGAGAGCTCTAAGAGCTTGTAGAGACGACTAGAACATGAATATGGACTCTTAACATCTTCAAAGATGTTATGCCCTGTTTATGGTGCTCAAAGATGTTATGCAGTATGTTGGTGTAATATATACTAAAAAAACGAAAATATTCGTATTGGATTATAAGGTCGGGGTGACGAGGAGACCATCAATATGGACTACTAACATTTTAAAAACATACCCTGAGCTTACAGTTTGGTGGTACAGTACGTAAGTACGTATATAGAAACTAGAAAGGAAAGAAATACTAATTTACATTAGATTAGGAACTCTTGGAGAGTATTTTATGAGGTTATTTTTCATCCTTAACCAAGTGGTTGATTGTAAAATTTTGACGATTTTTGCAATGTGCCTCACCTACATGACTGACTACTCTCTCACATAGGTAATATTTCGATTTTCTTAACCTTAGCTTTAACCTTAATTGGACCATGGTGTCACTAGTGTCACGGAAAACGGCTTGGAAATTTCACAGCTGTCCCAAAGTGTCACCACATTAACTAGATTTAAATTGCAATTTAAGAATTAATTGAATTTTTGGAATCATTTTTTTTGTAAATTATTTATTAGAAGTCAAAAAACGACGTCAAAATATGACAAAAATGTTGAAAATTTTTAAATCAATTTCTTAGGAAATGTTTGGTATAATTCTATTTTAAAACTTCCAATAGCCAAAAAAATGATAATAATAATAAAAATAAATGAATAAAAATGCAATTTAATTTTAGTTACTCTGGTGACACCTTGGGACAGGTGTGGAGATCCTAAGATGTTTTCGGTGACACTAGTGATATCATGGTCCAATTAGGGTTAAAGATTTCCATGAAAATTCAATCTTTAACTAATGCTCCATGAATAGTCTTTTTGCTCTCCTTCAATATGATTTGATCCCACTACTATATACTCGTATATATACGTTCGGGAGATTCCTACCTATTCCAGCAGGACTCCTTTCAATTCCAGTGACACGTATTGTTCCCCAAAATCATGCACATGCACCTCCCCGTCCTCAGGTGTTTTCACGCCAGAGCCGCTTTTCCCGAGAGAAAAATGATATTTGGCGGAAGCGCACACTTTCCGCGCCGCCGAACATTATTCACCTGCGACTCATTGAAATGAATTTACCGTCAAATAAGTTGAACAGGCACAGGTCCCACCGATTCCGCTGCCGGCAAATTGTGCGAAGCGGAAAGAGCCGGTGAAACTCGTCGGAGCGCGAGAAGGAAACGAAATATTGACAGAAACATCAACGGGGGAAAGGCATCGTGGAGGATTCGACTTTTGTGTTGTGTGAATATTAACGGGGTTTCCTCGCTGAATATTGATAGGGGCACGCGGGATCGTTGCTGGTTCGCGTGTAGAAATTGAGTAAAAAAGCGACCTGGAAAATACCCCTTCCGCATCTTGGTTCTGGATGGGTGGTATTAGGAAGAGACTATGGTGAGACATTTTTATTGAACACCGTTTTCAGAGTGTAAAAAACCATTAAATTTCAACCAAAACAGTAACCATTTAAAGATAGTTAAAATTTAAACTTGATCATTGGCTCTTTTCACTTACTTAGTTTCTCCATTGAAATTTCAATATATACTTGACATTAGGATTCTATTCTGAAAAAAACTTGAAAATTACAGGTGATTACGAGGTGATTCAATTGATTGAGATTGGTGGATGGCCTCAGGATTTATTCAGTTTATTAATAAATAATTATAATAATATGAAGTACCTCTCTTTTTACATCTCGATCCGGAATCGGTATGTGCCGAACGATATTCAAACGATATTTACCAAGAATCATTTCTAAGCTGAGCAATGTTGAAGCAGGTTTGACGTTGATTATTTTATCACCCGACGACAGAGTCAATTTTTACCCGTGCGCTGTTAGGGAACGAAGCGAAACTTCTGGAACCCGAGAGTGATCGCATTGGGACTGACCAAAACTTTTAAGCAGCAAAGCAGTACTCATAGGTGACCAGTTGGGAAATGAGATGAAAACCCATCGTGCAAAATATACTTTTCATGATTAAATATAATCAATGTCATACATACTCGTACTTAAAATGCATTACAGTACATAATCCATACCAAGACATGGTCATATTGGATCCTGAAATGAATGATATTAGAAGATTCATGTCAGTTCACTAGAATGATCTGCCTGCGCCAAATGACCCATGGAAAAAGCCTCAAAAGCGTTTAGAACTCTTATTTCGTGGACTTGAAGTTGAAAGGATCTGATACTGGAACAGTGTCTGAAACTGGTGCCTTCACCCTACTACAATAAGACATTGTGTGCAATCTACTCAACTCCTTACATTATCCTCAAATATGCTGTACCAACATAAGATTTTCTTGTTACCGGCACGTTTCGTGTCTATCAGTTACTTACTCCCAAGGAGCTGAAATTTTACAGGGAGTTTAACTGAGGCTTCAGAGTACAAATTACAAACTTACTCCCTCCCTTATCAGCAGGGCAAGCTAAATTGAGGTTGTACTTTCTTCATAACTCGAATTGCAAAACGCCATCTCAACAGGGAACAAATAACTTCTAGTTTACGAGTCACGTTTAAATTACATTACCTGGTTCTAGTACTCGGATGAAATTAAAATTTCGTTTTGAGGTTGATTCATCCAACTCTCGAGAGCCCTCATTTGAATTTAGATTGAGATAGTGACATTCATTCAACGAATGACTGTGGCAAAATTTTCGTCGTGAAGGTATCTTGGAAAATTGACGCTGAGATACCAAAACCACTAATTTCTGAGTCACTGTCTGACCACATCGTGTTTACTGTTTTGATATATTCCCATTTTGGCAACCATAGTGGTTCAAGATCAATAAGCATGAAGTAATCTTACGGTAAACATCAACAACTATCCGACAGTTTTTAGTGCGCTCAATTCCAAATTTGTTCTCGCGAGTGTCATGTTTGTGTCGTGCTTCATTAGTAGTACAGTTGAACAATGATCGGCGTGGTAATCCATGCTCTTCTCTTAGCAGGATGGATTGCCTATACCAACGTCATAGTAACCCGTATCAATGACAGATGTGATCGTGGTAAAGTCAGTGATGATAGAACAATCGTACCTTTGATGCTCACTCCTTACATCAACGGAAATCGCACAGAAGAAGGTAAAAAAGCCGCTAGCGTTCCAGAGATTTTGCCAGGCGTCAAAAGTTTCTCAGGATTTTTCACAGTAAATGAAAAATACGACTCGAACATGTTCTTTTGGTTTTTTCCTTCAGAGAAAAGACAAAAAGATGCACCTGTGATTTTGTGGCTGCAAGGAGGTCTAGGGGTTTCTTCTCTGTTTGGGATATTCAAAGAAAATGGCCCTTTTCGGCTTTTAGATGGACCCACCGCTATTCGCAACACTTTCTACTGGTCTCAACATCTGAATGTCCTTTACATTGATAACCCTGTAGGTGCTGGGTTCAGTTTCACGAAAAATGAATCAGGCTTTCCTGCCTCACTGGATGAAGTTGGTGAACATCTGTACTCAGCTGTGAACCAATTTTTCGTTATTTTTCCTGAGTATAAGGAAAACGAGTTTTTCATTGCTGCTGAGTCTTATGGTGCCAAATTTGCTACTGTACTGGCACAAAAGATACAAAAAGAAGCAACGAAAAATATAAACATAAATCTTGTTGGTATATCGATTGGGAACGGATGGATTGATCCTGTGCATATGATGGACTATTCAAATTATCTTTTCAACCTCGGTTTTATTGATCTTAAAACATATTGGAGTTTTTCTCGAATAGAACGGAACATCAAGTCTTTGATTTTGAGTGGTGGGTACGTTGAAGCAGCAAAACTTTTTGACCAGTACATCGGAGGAAATATCACTAATGTTACGGGATTAAATCAAGACTACAATTACTTGAATTTAGCAGATACGAGGAATGATGAGCTATTAAGCGAATTTCTAAACCAGCCTGAAATCAGAGATGTGATTCACGTTGGCCATGTTGAATTTGGTAAACAGGCAGAAGGTATTCGTAAACAGCTTGCGTCAGAATTTATGAAATCCGTTTTACTGCGGTTGGAAGATTTAATGAATCATTACCGAATTTTACTGTACAGCGGCCAGCTGGACATAATATGCGCATATCCGATGATGATGAACTACGTAAACCAAATGCAGTGGTGTGGGATGGAGGAATATGGAGCGGCGAAGAGAGAATTATGGCACGTCGGGTACGACCTAGCGGGTTACGCCAAGACTGCGAGAAATTTCACCGAAGTTCTTGTTCGCAACGCGGGGCACGTGGTTCCCGCTGATGAGCCTCTGTGGGCTCAAGACATGATACTACGTTTTACCAAGAACATTCCATTTCATAGAAAACTCTAAATATTATGCTACAGCAATGGCTTTGAAGGGAATAATTATTTTATACACTTTAATAGGCTCTTGGTTATAATCCTCTACTAAAAAATATTCAATAAAATTATATTTTATGAGATGTTTTTATTGATGAAGTACAATATAGGTACAGTTTGAAAAGGTTCTGTTTTATAACGTTGTTACATGTAACGGTAAAGTGAGGGTGACTTAGATTTTAGTTGTATGAGAAATGGAGAAGATCTGATAGAAATTGGTGCGTATTGCTTTTCTCCTCATCATTCCCTCCTAGTCCTTTATGAATGTATTCTTTTGGTTTATTGTTTTAAATAATAAAACTATGGAATCCAGCAAGAAAAAAATTGTAACCCTCTCCAAATTTTATGGTTTCAAGCTACGTAGAATTCAAAAATCTAATTATAATTTTCCGTCCGTCCGGGGTACGTTGGGACGGAGTATGGTTTTACCCATGGATCGATTTTGATGAACTTTGGTAAATCGGCTTCATTTGGGGTCTAGTTGTGCCCCGAAGCTTTTGTTTTTCGTAAGTCACTTCTTAAGGGTAAAAAGTGGGGGAAAATAAAACGCTTGAGTATTTTTGATTTACAGGGGAAGTTTTTCATTAATTTAGAATATCGACGATTTTTCAATATTTAATGGCACCACCGCTCTATGAGACCAACTGTTGGCCTAATGAGGATAATTAATTACCTAATTAGTGAATTTTCATGACTTTTTTATGAATAAAGATAATGTACAAATTCTGGAAACAAGTGATCAAGACTCAGAGGATCAAAACTCGTTGAATGAACGTTTTTTTGTGAAATTTATCAAAACACGCGGGTGCCAGCCAGGCAAGGAATTGTAATATTTTTAATCACTACCAGTTGTATGAATAATCTAAAACCAAGATAGCTAACATAAAGTAGGTAACATAAACTGAGTCGGTAATGTTCAGTAGTAGGTCGCAACTCGAAGGCTGGGGGAGTTAGAATTGTGGCGATTTACGTATTTTAGCAAACGGGACATGGACGTGCCTACTCAAGAAATCATCACAGTCCTGAAATACCAAGAAGCTCTAGGATTTAGCCCCCACAATAAAATATTTACACGTTCATCACTGAGGAATAATCGATTCAATCTTACTTGGAGATTGTGAGGTGATTGCGCAGCCTGCTGGGCCACGGTGAGAGACCCAGTCCTTCCTGCCGCTCCCTCGCCGTAGTAAATGTACATGATTGAGTCGATTCGATCGTGGTCGTGGAGGTCCGTGTCTGCCAAAGAATCGGATGGCAGTTGCACTTCCTCCTCTTCGAACGTCTCAGGTCTCAGTAAAGACCCTGAAAACACAAAATTCAGGGTTAAATGAAAAAAAAATTAAACAATGATATTATATTATCAAATTTATTATTTGGGTAAAAAAATACTCTAGGTATTAAAATATTTTCTAAAAAAATTATCCATCTAGAACACCATTGTGAACATACACAGAGAATATTTTGTTAGGCACACCATAAACTTGTCTTTTATCTTGCTG
Organism: Apolygus lucorum; assembly: GCA_009739505.2. Classification (NCBI taxonomy): domain Eukaryota; kingdom Metazoa; phylum Arthropoda; class Insecta; order Hemiptera; family Miridae; genus Apolygus; species Apolygus lucorum. The sequence goes on along the minus strand of CM019176.2, from coordinate 71,752,477 downwards.
GTCACCGTCAGTTCGAAATGCGCCTCTATTTTCTACCTAAAAACTTAATTATCTAAGGAAAACTTAGGAGTTATATAAGGAACTTAGTTATATAAGGATAACGTTTAGGGAGTTTAAGATAAAGAAGCATTTGTAAATGGCCTCAAAATTTTAAGTATGGCAATTCTTTGAAAAAAAAATATGATTTTCGAACTTCCTGAAACAATTCCTGGCGTTTAACACTTGTATATGTACATCCAATACGATTTTAAGGAAACTCAAGTTAGATATGTTTGCTCATATGAAGATGGTACTTTTGGTGCTAAGGTGATGAAATTTATAAGAGGTCAAGTATGAACATTGACTTTGATTAGCTATTTCTGTTCCTAACCAAAAGGGGTTAAAACAGTTGGGAATTATGACAAAAAAGTCCTGGAATACTAAATTAGCAGAAGTATTACATGTGCAGAAAGAACTCGATAATCACTAACTTATTTCATATAAATTCATTTGTAATAATTTAAATTTTAGCGCAGGAAAACTAATAAATAAGTAAACTGTAGGTGGTATTCTTGTTACTAATAGAAAATTTACCGGATAAAATGGACTTTTTTTTATTAGTTTGTAATTGTTTGATATTTTTTTTTTTTTTAAATTGTGGCCTATTTATTTAACGTGTAACATATTTTGTACACTTTTACAAAATTTGCTTATGAGAGTGACTCTTCAATTATAAAATTTTCTATGGGATATAGCATAAAGTTAGATCTCCATAAGCAGGGAGGGATATGCCAATCCACCAGAGCAACCATAATTTAGAACAATTAAAGAGAGATGTATTTTTAAATGATTACCTAGAGAAACTTGTTGATCGATTTCCGTCGATTAGAAGAAAACTGACGTGTCTCAATGATAGGATTGGACAATTCGGAGTTCTTTTCAGTAAGAATGAGAAAAAAGTAGAGAGTCGAGTAGAGTTTCCCAAAGTTAGTTAGGGTATAGAAACGTTGTTCGAAAGATGAAATAGGTTCATTGCAGGTGGAACTACCCTCGGAGGATGATAACAGGGAAATGATGAGCTCATTATTCAAGAATAATGAAGGCATCCCTCTCCGACCACTCTCCTTTTACGACGCCTAATTTAAATAGTACCTCCCTCCCCTTCCCACCCATTGTACGCCATTTTCCACCTTCACTCTTTCTGAAAAAGTAGTTTGGTTCCTTCACTAGTACCAAGGGAAGGAAATGGACATTTTCCATAACCAAATCAGGGAAATACTACTACTTATTTGGTCTGTTATGTCTTAAAAGTGGAGTTCTCGGTTTTCGTTTACATATGGAGTCCACAATGAACACTCCTCACAGGTTGCTTGCAGCACTTCATCTGATACATAGATTATAAAAACAACCACAATACAGTAAATTGAAGGACAAAGCAATTCCGCATAAACCCATTGACCCCCGACTTTGTTTAATTTACCAGGTAGGGGTCAATGGTAAAAGGTTCCTCTTTCCAGTCGGGGGTCAATGGGTTTATGGAGAAATGCTTTGTCCTTCAATTAACTGTACTGCGGTTGTTATTATAATGATGATTCCATGAAACCTGATGTCACAGCAAACAGACGTTGCTCTCAATCCTTTAAACCCGATTTTTAAGGAGTGTACTACCTGGAATCCCTATTGCATAGCATTATAGCACCGCTTGCTGGATAATAACCGTTCGAATTGAGCCAATATGTTAATCGATTCAAACTGGATTTTCGTTTAGAATCGAAATTGTAGTACCTTACCCCACTTTGTTTCTCTTCAGCTTCTCTCATCATTAGAATATTGTTTGTTTCTACAACGGTTTCAATAGAACGACTCAATACTCCGAAGCACGCCTGTTCAAGATCTAGCCTCTTCCTCCAAGGATTTTCGACTGCTTCCCTTCACAAGGTTTACAGGATCATCAGCATATCCAACCACCTGAACTTCAAAAAAGTAGCACCGCCAAAACAAAAGTCCCACAGTTAGGACTCAACACTGATTAGACATCTCCCCTAAATCAGGGGACGTCCCATTGGATAAGCAATAGGTCAATTTAAACCAGCTGGTGAGCGCAATTTTTTAAAAATTTAGCTTTCTTCTGTGCAAAACTGTATTACTTAAATATACGTAATTTAGTTGAGTTGGAAATAGAAGAATCCCCCCTCGCCCTTAACCACCATAACAGTTCGCAAGACTGTCAGAACATCGATGTTTCTCTAGGATATAAAATGATCGGGAATATAACAAATCCATGTATTAGAGTAAGTTCAAGTTTTACCAGACTGTAAAACTTTTGAATTTGTTGTTGTTGGTACTGATTTTTAGTTATTGGTTTATTATTTTCAATAATAAGCCTTTGGAATCGAGCAAGGAAAAAAAAGTTAACCCCCTCCTCAAAATTTGATGTTTTACGTTTCAAGGTACGTATAATCCGAAAATCGAATTAAAAATTTCCGTCCGTCCGCCGTACGCGGCACTTTTCTTAGCAACAGTGGACCGATTTGGTTCATATTTGGTATATGGGCTCCATTTGGGGTCTAGTTGTGCCGCGAAGCTTTTGGTTGATGTCAGTCACTTCTAAGGGGTGAAAATTAAGGATTGAAATTTTCATGAGTGCCCTGGCTCGGAAACTATCGAAATAAAGGTATTGTTTTTTCAACAATTTTAAAATATTTTTGAGACCACCCGGAGCTCTGTAGGACAAACCGTTCGGTCCTTACGAGTACTTGAAGGTTTTCCTTCGATAAAACAGAATCATGAGTGTGAATCGCAAAAGAGGTCTAATCTCCGTTCAAATTTTATCTGACTAAAATGTGATCGCTGTTCATTTCTTCGATTTGTATACAGTTTTGCCTTCTGCGTAACCAGTAATCAAATTTCCATATGAAGCTTTCTATTTTTCGAATCGAGTGTGAAGCGTTTAGTTCTTTCTAATAAACTTGATTGTGAAGGTGTGAAGGCAGTATGGTGTGGTAGGTAGTACCTAACAATAGTTGGTAGGTGAAAAAAATGTTGGTAGGTAAAAAACGCTACAAATCATTGCAAAGGTTTATTATTTTCTAGCTGATCGGTGCTCTTCCAGGCGTCTCCAGCATTCAAGATCTTCTTCACTCATCAGATCACTGATCAGCTGAGTGCGCTCGGAAGCCATTTTCAATCCTATTGAACACAGGAAGCTGAAATTTGAGAGGGAAGGTTAAGGGAGAATACAGATGGTGGTAGGTGCTATTGATGGAGAACCAGTGATCTATACAGAAAATAATAAACCTCTGGGCAATGATTTGCAGCGTTTTTTGCATTGTTTTCACTTTTCAACTTTCAAAAAATAAGATTTTTAATTTCTTTATTTCATTTTGGAGAACATATTATGTTCCCCAAAATAAAAATTTTCACCCTCGTTTTACGTTTTAGACCTTCTTGAACAACTTTGGTTTCAAGTCTGTCTGTGCGTCTGACATGAAATCTTTGTAACGGGCAAAACTATACGAAAGTATAGTTTGATTACGATGAAATTTTCAGGGATTGTGTAGGTTGGCGTTTAGATGGTCCCCTACGAAAATCATCACCCCGGACCAGATAATAGCCTCTGCGCATGCGCAAACGTGAATTCCTTGTAACAGCCATAACATACATTTTCAATCCCATTTCGTTGAAATTTTATGTTGATTGGGTTGTAGATAGTCCCCCATGAGGGTACTTAGAGATTCAGATCATATATTCAATCGAGTAATGGATACGAGAATCTATGTGCCACACCCGCTTGGAAGACGTTTATTCTTGAAATTACAGTCCATCGAATGCATATTTGCGCCTCTTTGGAGTGTATGGATCTCCAGTACATTGTTTATAGGTAAAATTGAATTCTGCAGTTCTTTGACGTGATTCATGGCTAGTTAAGATGGGCTTATGATATAGAAACTAGATTCTCGCCTCATACGCATGTGCGTGCCCCCGAAAGTTAAGATAAAGACAAAGCGAGAGATTTGTCGGCACAGGGGCGCTTCAGTATTCGCGTCGTGTCCGCCCATGCATCTTCCGGAATGTTCAGATAATAGCTGGGAGTATTCCCCCCGCGGATATTTATTTTAATCAAAGGAGGGACCTTCCCGTGATTTACTGCCCGCGAGAATGTGGGACGGACTCCCCCAAGGACGCAGCGCCGCCTGAGGGAAAGCGGTTGAAAATCGGAAGGATCTCCCTTCCCTCTTTCGCCCGGTTTGCGGGAAGGCGGGAGAGCGACAAACCGCTCTCGTGGGTCCCGCTTCCCCACTGGATCGTCAACTTCCCCGGGTTTCCAACGGCCGCGGTGTCTCAACTTCCTTTTACGCTCTTCTCTCCGCCTCCATCCGTCCTATCACACTTTCTACCGCCATCAATTACATTATTATTCGAGCGAGTTTGTAGATCTTCCAACCTTCCCAAGCTGAAACCTTCAGATTAATGTTGACCCAGTGAAATGGGTTCGTCTTTCTAGGGAAACTGAAATTTACTTCTTACTTATAATCGTAAAGAGGAAACTCGATACTAGCAGATTCCATTTATTTCATGATGACAATTATTTTCTCATTCCGAGATACCTGATATTTAAGATATCAAGTGTTCTCAATTGTTCGATCTCCCATTTCATTCGCTCCGAAAAGGAGTATTAGTAAGTCAAACTAAGGCAAACAAACTATTTTCTTTTCATTCAAACTTACAATGAATCATTATAGAACCATCTTGCTGCTTTTAAGAGACCCTACAAATGCAAACGATAGACTATGGTGGACGAACACTGAAGAAGAAGAAGAAAGACGTTTATCAAATGAAACCAAAATAATTGTATACATTGAAAAAATTAAATAAACTTTACAACATGGTTTGTCAACCGTCTGTTGGAAGTATCGGTCTTAAATAAAAGGTTATAAGTTGAAAATTAAAAAGTTAAATTCTCTCACAAGCATGGACCTGGAATGCCAGGCTGCTCTACAAAACACCAACAGCTGAGACCAGCCGTCTCCATTGAGGATTGATATCGTCTCGTCACGCGTGTGTGGGCCTTCCGAAGGCGGACAAACTAAATTCCGATAGCACAGCACAAACGCACAGGAAGTAGTAGACATCCTCTCTCATGCGACCATTGCACAGGGAACAGAGTTCGCATCGGTTGGTGTCGTAGGGCCTTCCGTTGAGAGTCAGCAGTTTGAATAGCTAACGACTGGAGTAGAGGTCCGTGTCCATCTTCTTCACAGGACTGGCACACTTAATAAAGGGGTCGAGTTCTCTATAGAATTTGAATTTATCCGAACTCAAAGCTCTCTCTCAGTACTGGTTTCGTTTGGACTCCTTAAATTTCTCGAGAAGACTGCCAGCTTGAGTTCTGAGTAATGTGAAGTTCATCTGACTCAGATCGTTCTGAACCCCGTGCTCGACCACTGTTTGATTCTTAAAAAATATAATGGTTTTAGTGGATTTCGCCCAAAATCCAGAGGGATGCTGAAAGTTCAAAAGTCTGTAAACTGTCAAATTAAACAAGAATATGGATATTCTAATCATATTCTTCATCTTATTGAAGATCAGATGACGTTGATATAAAAGTATGATGTGAAAAACGAGAGGAAAGATGGAGCAATATCTCACAACAGTTGGAAGTAGATCCTCTTAGTTGCTTAGTTAGTTTCTACCTACTTTGGACCCAACGTTCCTTCATGCTGTGATGTTCCTACCAAACGTGAATTTATTTTTTACCTATCAACTATAAGTACCCACTACCTACCTACTACACATACTGCCTTCACATCTTCACAAACCAGTTTATTTGGAAGAAATAAACGTTCCACACTCGATTCGAAAAATTGGGAATTGTGGTTCCAATGTACGGAAATTTGATTAATGGTTGCTAAGGAAGCAAAACTGATTACAACTCTACACAGCTCTACAAGAAGCGAATAGCGATCGCATAGTTAGCTAAACTTTCAACGGAGATTAGACCTCCTTGGTGATTCACACTCGCGATTCTGATTTATTGTAAGTCCAACCCATAAGTACTCGTAACGAGCGAACGGTGTGTCCTACAGAGCTCCGGGTGGACCTAAAAATTCTTAAAATTCAATAATAAAAAACAATAATTTTATTTCGAGTGTTTTCGAGCTAGCTCTTGAAAAATTAAACGAAATTCAAGAATCGGTCCGATTTTTCTCATTAGCTGGGAAGGAAAATTTATGAAGATCATAACCAAACCATAACCGAAACCAAACCAAAACCGAATTACCAAAAAAGAGAATCCCCACCACTACCTCAAACTATCCTGATGGAAGTTATAATTCATGACGTCATTCAATATCCCCAAATAAACTGATAAGAAAAAACAACAATATGAATCATACAGGATCGATTTTTTCAAACAATCAAAGGTGAAAACAAGCCATTGAAGAAGTCGTTTCTCTCGAGCAAAACAACAAGTTTCGAAGATTTCAACGTTCATTTCCGAATTTTTCAAGCAATTGAAAGTGATAAAAAAGCCTTTGAAGTGGTCGTTTCTCTCGAGCAAACCAACAAGTTTCGATGATTTCAACGTCCATTCTCGACTTTTTCAAACAATCGAAGGTGAAAGCCTGAAGCCAGAAGCCCAAAGCACAGCCTGCAGTGGTCGTTTCTCCAGAGTAAACCTACAAGTTTTGATGGATTTAATGTTAATTCTCGACTTTATCCAAGAATCTAATTCCCTGTTTTGTCTGTTATGAAATCTTTGGTACGAGCAAAACTATTCGAAGTTATTCCTCGATTTCGGTTGAATATTCAGGAATTGAGCGAATTGGGTTGCAGATGGTCCCCTATCAAAATAATCACCCTCTGACTGATAGCCATTTCTACAGTTTCCATCCAATTTCGATGAAATTTTTAGGGATTGTGCGAATTGGAGTGTAGATGAAAATCATCGCCCCCGGACTGATAGGTACTTACAGATTGATGTAAGTAAATAAGCTTCTATATTTCTAATGATCTTTCATTTTAAAATGTCCTTAAAAACTTAATTTTGAGAAATTATGATTACGTTTTTTAATATTTTAAATGATTTAGAACCCTGGAAAAAGTCGAAAATCGACGATGAAAAATCCAGGGAATTTTTTTTCGGGGAATCGCTGGTCACCTTGTAAAAGAAAAACCCCAAAATTGGCAGATTCCATTTATTTCATGTTGACAATCATTAGTTTTTTCATCTCAAGATATCCGCTTTATTTGCTTCAATTTGGCTCGATAATTAGTATTTCAATCTCTTTATTGCTCCCTCTGCGAAGGAGCAATAGCGAGGAAAACTAGGTACAGCGATACTCACGTTAATAGCTTCAGTCATCCGCAAATAGAACCAATTACTTTATTATGAAAAATACTGTAGAGATGAGGGTTTTTATTATTACCCTTTCCTTTGTAGACTCATCTCGGTGCTTTATACCATTGGTAAGATAATGTTGTGGAGTGGACCTTAGTTACCTAATATCGTTACTGCAGTGCCAAGCTATTGTACATTTGAAATTAAGAATGCCTTAACAAAATCAGGTGGATTGGCTCTTACAGAAAGTGGTTTCTAAGGGGAGCAATGTGGGGTCCATTCTCTTCCGAATGTATACGTTCAAAATCAAAAAATTATTGCTGTAAACCACCGCGAATTTCTCGAATTCGCAGAAGAAATACAGCTAACAGCAAGGTTGTTGCACTCCAGAAGAGAACAGTAGATGAGAGGTCGCTATGAGAACTTTGAAGAAAAAAACCTGCCAGCTCTTTTTCAGGAAGTCTCATTCATTATCAAATGGTTATGGATTGGGGCTGATAATGAATTTGGTAAAGACTCAACTGACCGACATCACATCCACATTGGCGATAAGAGTTCCAGGCTCACTCTTGTAAATTCAGAAGTGTCCGGATGTGGCTGCTCAAAACAAACTTCGACGAGGATAGCAGCTTGATGTTCAGCCAAGGCATAAGAAAACATTAATGAGACCACTAAGCGATTTTTTTCCTGCTGTCTTTCAGACTTCTTGTATGGGATAGGGGCCGAGGAATGAGTGTCAAATACCAGCAAATGAAAGGAGTTCAGTCAAACTAGGTGGGACCGAAGGAAATCTTCACTCCTGAATTCTGAATTATGAAGGAAGGCAGAAGACAGAAGAGAATCAAGACAATTGGAGAATCATACGAGAACACATAATTATTTGATGAACATCTTGACACCACGGAGACAGGAACATACCGGCTTGAGACCATGAATGATGGAACAGAATGAAGGACATTAATGAGTTCCACTAAGAAGGAAGCAGGTATTTATTAAAGTACGTAGTATCTTGAGTGTTATAAAGCTACGAACGACTCATTCAAGTTTGAATGGTATTGATCAGTTGAATAACCATTTCCATTGATCAAATTTACTTGGACTAAGCAAGCAAACCTGATGCATTCAAATTTTAGACCCCAAATAATGTTTTAGCATAAAAACCGTGACCAACCTGCAGCTGTACACAGCAATCCAGTTCCTATATTACATCTGAGTTTTGAAAGAAGTCCATTCATGCAGTATCAGTTAATGAGCAAATTTTCGTGAAAAAAATCTGTAAAAATGATTCGAAATATTAACTACATCAGAGAGAAGTCGTCCCTATGGATGTGGCATATTTTTAATAATTATTAATAATTTTAAAAACCTCAAAAAATACTCTCTTTGTCACCCCAAAAATATAGAGTACTCACATGTAAATTGTATTTGTTGTCCCTAATTTTTTTACACAAGATGTGTTAAAAACTGTTAGTAGTCTATATTCATGCTCACCTAGTCACTCCGAAATCATAAAGTAACCACACGTATATTATTGTTATTTTCGATTTGCAGTATACCATACCAACATACTGTATGCTCAGGGTTTGTTTAGATGATGTTTAGAGTCCATATATACCTACATATTCTACTCGTCCCCACGAACCCGTAAAGTACCCACTCGGCTATTGTATTTGGTACAACGGCTATACGGGGGTTTCCATTATTTATATAAATTTTGTAAATAGATTACAATTTTTTGACAATTTTTGAATTTATAAAATCGCAATTGTACCAGGAATTTTGTGATAAATCCGAATATATCGTATACATTATGATAGTAATATCCTAGAGAACACGCGTTTTGGCTGTAATTATTTACAATTCAGTACTCAAGTTATTGTCCGGAGTGACACATATAATTATATCTTACTTGAAGAGGTTTTTGTTCGTTTAAGCTCAATTTTGGTCAATAAGCCCTTTTGGGCAATAAGCAAAGGAAAATATTCCTCCACGGATATAATTATATCGTTATAAATGTATATCTATATATATGTGGATCTGGATAGTTCCTACCTATTCCGCCAAGTCTGAGTGCAGCACCTACTTGCTTCTCCACGCACTTGCCATGGAGTTTCGTATATCATCCAAGAACAACAGACGAGGACAGTTAGCAGGAGAGTTCAAGAGAGAAGTGATTATTGTGATTGTCATACCGAAGTATTGTGTTTGATTGCTAATTATTAAACTAATCTATTCGTTGAAGCCAGTATTGTGTTTGGTTATGGAAGACCTAACATATCTATATATTATATACCACATAATATGATTTTGGAAACACTTCAGGAATCGCTTTAGAATGTTACAAAAAGGATTTCAGTGAAAAAAAAGTTCATGCTAACAATTTTGAGTCTATTGCGATAGCTTCATTTTCTTTGAAACTTCGATAGTAACTCGATTCAAGCAATGATACAGAAAAAATTGCATGCCTCCGTTAAATAAGCAAGACAAGTGTTTGTGAGAAACGTCTTTAAAATCAAATTAAAACACTGCAAATTATTACACAAAGGTTTATTGTTTTTCTATATATAGATCACTCGTCTAAAGAACTCGGCTTTTCCATAGTCACCACCTACCAACCATAGATACTACAGCGATTGCATTTTGGTTAGCTAAAATTTGAACGGAGGTTAGGCCTCTTTTGCGATTCACAGTCGTGTTTCTGATTTATCGTAAGTCCAACCCTTAAGTTCTCGTAGGGAGCGAACGGTTTGTCCTACAGAGCTCCGCGTAGTCTCTAAAAATTCTAAAAAAAAACAATACTTTCCTAAATTGATAGAAAAACAAAACCTTCAATTGAAATTTTTTGAGCTAGGGCGTTTTCAAAATTTCAACCCCTAGAAGTGACCGGCATCAACCAAAAGCTTCGAAGCACAACTTGACCCCAAATGGAGCGCACATACCAAATTTAATCAAAATCGGTCCAAGGGAACTAAGGAAAGTGCAGCGTACGGCGGACGGCCAAATGTGTATTCGATTTTTGGATTCTACATACCTTGAATCGTAAACCAACCAATTTTGGAGGGTTTTTTTTCTTGATCGATTCCAAAGGTTCATTATTCAAAATAATAAACCAAATTGAATCAAAGTCAATAAGTCTGGTGACCTACATTCCTCTACACTCTTCTTTATTGATGAGAGGGGTTTCTCTGCAGCACGCTGTACATTGTATTATAAAGTAGCAATCATCGAGGAAACACTCAGGATGACTGTTGAGGAAATTGGGTTTCGAAGTCGGAGTTGCCCAACCTTCGACTTTATACAAACAATAACTATAGGCAAGTTGAAATTGATTAAGTTTGATGCAAACTTCTCTTCGAACTTCCCGACTCGAGTCAAAAACTTCGTTTATTAGGATCGAAATAAGATACTTCATTGGTAGTTGCTCCATTAATATCTACAGCCGGTATTTATTATCTTCAGGTTAAACAATATTAAGAGTATTTACGGCCAAGAAAATAGCAAATAAATGTGTCTTGAAATGATTCATTTGATAAAAGTCACAAAATAAACGCAGGTACCAAGATAGCGATTACCGAGAAATTTTCTTGTTCGTCATGGTTGGAGTTCTATATTCTCGTATTTTATCTGAATATAAAGGAAAAGTAAAGTAAAGTAAAGATCGATGGTTGAATTTTCGTCCAACTGCCATTCCTGGCGTCGCTGTGGAAGCTTTTGATATGTCACTGGTGGGCAGACGACTTCAAACAGTTCAAAATTGCCCATAAAATACGTATACCTACTTAGTACTCCAAAGTACTATAATTTCTTCTTAATATTATAGAAAGCTTCATATATATCTTTCAAAAACTGTAGTTAGGAATGTAGTTACGTGGTGTATACATTTTTCATTTGATTTTGATAAATTTAACAATAAGTACATCCTTATTTCTCATGTCTTTCGTATTTCATTTCTACAGCTCCAGCACCTACTAATAAGGTCTGATTGCATCATGGATAATTGAATTCTTAATAACCAGTAATATTCGTCCTTTATTTAATGCTAGTTAATATGAGTCACATCAGAATTCAAATGTCCTCCCTACTACACTTATCATTAATTGATTATTTTAATCTTATTATTCCATCATTCCATTCATTATTCTATATTAAACTTAATTTATACTCCTACATACCTGATGAATTGATTGGTTCTGGATAATCGTAGTTATAGTAGTCTTCTGCTTCCGTTGTTGTGGCAGCTGAAGTTGATTTGTTGTTTTTCCTGTTAGAAGAAAAACACAGTTTAATCTGAATAGAACTTGCGAAAGATGTAGAAAGGTACAACAAGCACGCTTTTTGAGGAGCGGTATTCGGTATTCGAATTGGTTCGTGCATTTGTGCGGTGGTAATATTTACAAAATCTTTCATGCGGCTTCAATAATTCATTAATGATAAGGAATATTTGAGGATTTTATCGCGGGAAACATAACCAAATTAAGAATACGAATAGCAAATAATATCACCTACGCTTTAAAATGTCTAAAATCAAGTTTCTGGAGCATCGCGGCACAACTGGACCCAAATGGAGCCGGCCAGTAATACGGAGCTTAGGTACTTGTACGTCAACCAATAAGATAACAGCCATGTAAAATTAGAAAACGCATTGTGAAGCTTGAAATATGAAATAGGTAGCTATACCACATTGTTGTGTGAGATTTGTTTTACATACTGACAACTACTGACGATGCGTTTTAAAACATATTTCTAAATTCTCCAGTTAGTTATATTGGCAAAAAAAAAAAAAAAAACCGTAATCGGTCCAATCCGCAATTACTAGTATTGTCAAGATTTAGTGCTCAGGACTGCTTTTTTTGTTCCCCATTTTCGGAAATCATTGGTCCGAAGAATAATTCATTTACAAGAGATTCTTCAAGACGTTGGCTTTTCCCTACTTCCTAAAAAATATAAACATGAAAATACATATAACATTAAATGTTATACACAGTTTCCATTTTTTTTAATTAAAAAAAAGGAAACTGTTTAGGAGGTGAGTAGTCTAATTCTATATTCAAAGGGGGAATTTTGTATGATTGGACTCTAAATCATATTGACTAACTCACATTTAACTTAGATTTAACTCTTGACCCCAGATGGAATATTGTGATCCTGATTACCTGGCTGATCTCTGTAGACTATTATCTAGTTACCAAACTGCTACAGCCATTTCACACACTCCTTCATTATCAATAACTATCCTACACCCTCCTTCGTTATCCTCCCTCTTCATTTTTCTCTATAAAGAAAATCTTTAAACTCCCTCTCTCAAAAGGCTTTTCACACTACTTCACTCAATAGCTCTTCAACAGCGGAGAGTGTGATCACACTTTTCCATTGAGTCAAATCGAGATTGATCGTCAACTCGTGTTTTCCTTCGTAGTTACACATAAAAATAATTGTTATATTATATACGATGCTTTTTGCCCATACTCGATTGGAGGTACCAAACTTATTGCACTTTTTTTGAAAACTCATTAAGTTCTTCTGACAGAATCAGGAGAAAAAAATTAGGAGGAATACCATCATATAGAAGTTGAGTCATGATTCGTTGCATGAACGTATTTTGGAAAATAACAATTTTGGACGATCCTGCAGTCAAAACACGTACTTGTTGTTGTAAGTCGCTCGAGGTGGTTTCGTTAACAAACTATTTTTTGTCTACTGCGAAATATTGTGAAGAACTTTGGAACTTTTGTCGGAGCAAAAACAAGATAACCCCGCTGGAAAGTTGTCACCCTAAGTTCAATACTCTTTGAGCCTAAGCACGACCCAAAGTTTTCCTTGATTCGGTTATAGCCGATGGGGAAGGTTCAACGCTGAGGTTTCCTCTATCAAGAAAGATAGGAGATGCGCGAGGAGTGCCAGGTGGAAGCAGAGGAGAGGGAATAAGCCGTGAGAGGAAGCCGCAATGTCCTCACCTCGTGAAGTTGGTCGAAGTTAGAGGGGTTGTGAGATTAGTGATTCCCAACGGAGATAAGGTGGCGTTCACTGGGGCAGTGGGGGCTGATCCTCCCAGCGTGGGAGCGGGCGCTGAGCTCAGAGGCAGAGGTGTTTCAGTTAACCAGTCATCTGAAACATAAGAAAGAAAATTCCTTGTTACCACTGAATTTCCTTCAATACCTAATATGAACAAAAATAAAATATTTTTTCGAAGAACATAAAATTGTGATGAGTTCTTCAAGTTTTGTTAATGAAATGGTAGTGGGTTTAGGATATTGAACCAGACCTGCCCTAGTGGGTAAAGAGCTGCTTATGGAGCTAGAGAGGAAACCACGGCGTTTCCTTATGAAAAAGTACATGCGCGTTTGATTATGAAAACATATTGTTGAGTAATGCATGTATTCCAGGGAACGTCTCATTGGTTAAGCATTAGGTAAATATAAACCTTATCCACCATAACATTTCTAGCAGCATGGGAGCCTCGAATTTGAAGACCATTTTAAAATCCATGATCTACGATACCCAACATGCAAATTCGAGTTCACCCCCCCCCCCCCCACCACACACACACACAAACTAAAATTTACAAAGTAGAGCCCAAAGTGACAAGTGGTAGAGCCGTTTAACTGAAGTCGTTTTTCTGTTAGAAGAATAGTAGTTAAATTGGTGCATTTTAACTTTGGAGGAAACCAGCACTCTCCCTTGATAATGGCTAAAATAAGAGCCGAAACGTTGGGAAACAAAAAAAACGCCTGAAGTTCATTGACCGAACCTAAACAATCTCCACATCCTCATCTCTCTATATAAATGTATATACACACAGCCATTCACCTATGGTTTCTTTCAAAGATTTGGAATCAGAATGGTCTAAAACGGATTAGTGAGTGGTTATTTTTTTTCTGTTGAGTATTGTCCAACTTTACCCCAGATTAATCGCATAAGGACGCCCAAACCTTACAGTGGGACGTCCTAAAAAGAGTGAGTAATCTGGACCTCGCATGACAACTACTAAGATTGGACCAGATACTCCTTACTAAAACCAAGAGGGAGTAAAATGGCAAAGTTTCTCTTCAGTTTATCTGACAGAAAACTGGACGAAAGTGTGCATAGGAAAGTATAGTGGAGTAGTCCAAAAAAATGTTTCCAGGGTAGACTAGTTTCTTATCTACGAAAATATCTACTCAATGAACGTCAGTGAAGAAGGCTGATTCCACGATGAAGGAGGAATTATGTAACTATAGTTTAATACCTCGTCAGAATACCTGACAGCGTTGGACAACAACTTCAACAGATAAAAGTAAGAAGATTTAAAAAAAATTACTTTGATAAACTACAGTATAAATATTAGGTACAGCAGCATAGTAAGATTAGGTCTAAAAACCATCTGTTCAGGTAAAAGGACTCCAGATTACCTTGTGGAAGGTAACAAACGTGATTCACAGTCTACTCTCAATTAGTGGCAATATAAAATTAGCAACAGCAATACTCAATCTAAGCTTCTAGATTTAACAGCGATAAAAATAACGTTTAAAAATGATAATATCAAACTACCTCTAGTTGCCCCCCTTTTAAAATGATTATTACCCACGATGAACAAAGAACATTACAATTAGCATAATGAATACCAATAATATAACCTATTGTATAGTATATTAACTTGATAGTCTATTATATGTATCATAACCTATTCTCACTATACATGCGTTGGTTATTATTCCTATGTAACTAATCTTCAAGTTGAAAAGCGGAGTATTTCTGGCAATAATTCGAATTCTACTGCTAACTCATCATTTTAATGGCAATTTTTTTTATAAGCTAGTTTCCCCATTAATCGAATCATCAGAATTACCAAATCAAATCATATTTAACTGTTAAATCAGCCCATGCAAAACCGACATTGTGTACGGTTTGAGCATCTAACAAACAGTACTATAACATTATGTGTCGATAACAAAACTATCAACCTAAGTACTTATCTCCATTATGTCGCGCTCACCATAATGAGTTGTCTACTTTCACTAGACTAGAGTATAGAATCTAATACTATCTACCTAGATTAGTTTGGATAGGAACTGTTTGTACCTACCCGGTTTTGCAGTATGTCCGACCCAGCTGAGGTCACACCTTGTTGGGGCCACAAACATAATAGGAGCGGGTAGATTAGGTTGCGGTTATTAGGCGGATTGCCTAGAATTAACACGTGTTGAAGCGACGTCGCGTACACAGATTGCGGGCGCAACCGACGAGGTAGGTGGAAATTACCTTCGGTGGCATTCGGTACACAAGTGGATGCCCCAGGCCACTCATATCACCGCTTGTCGCAGGATCGTCTCGTACAACGTCGCATAAATTTGACGGTTTATAGGGGTTCCTTGCAGGTACCGCTTTGGATAGAAGCATCCATACACTCGAGTATCGATTTGTCTATAAGCGTTGTTCAAACAAGTAGGTACAACAACAATGTTATCCTTACAAAGAATAATTTATCGTATACACACATTGTATAATACTGTTGGGAACTGGAACACAATGTCTCTCCGTTACAGAGGATACTATATTTGAATAAGCGATGAGTTTTGGGTTGGGAATCCAACGAGTGTGGTTTTGTTTATTCGAGGAGTCCATACAATGATAACAAAAGATTCACAGTAGTTACGGTAGAAGAGGAGGAAATTCTGTTTTGAGGATTTAAAGTTTGAGTATGTGCAGAGGCTATAGCATCGATCTGGGAGCAGAAAAAGTCTGTCGAGTGGGTGTGGCACATAGCTTTCTCGAATCCATAACTCGATTGTACAGATAAGCTGATGCATACCTATTAAAGATTTTAGGTTGGCGCATGCATTGTGTTTCGCATTGATAGATTTTAGAGAACTATCTAGTTTCACCCATACAATCTCCAAAAATTCAAAATCATGGAACTCGGATGGAAAATTATGGCTTTTAGAAGAGTTTTACGTTTGCGCATCCGCATAAGATACTATCGATCCAGAAGCAATGATTTTAATAGGAAACCATCTACACGCCAGCCCGCACGATCCTTTGAAAATGTCATCAAAATCGGACAGTAACTTCTCATAGTAATGTCTGCTACAAAGATTTGCAGACACAGGCCAACCGACAGACACACAGACAGACACGGAACCACGACTGTTCAGGAACGTCTAAAACTTGAAACGTGAGTGAGAATTTTGATTTTGGACGCAATTTTTTCCAACCTTGGAAATTGAAGACATTGGTTCAGCTATCTTGATAAACTCGCAATACTGAGAGTATCTTTAGGGTCACCATTCACAAAGGGTGGTGATTTCATCAAAATTTGATGAAAACTGTCGGAGTTATGCTTGTTTCAAGGATTTGACGATCATGCATTCTGAATGGCTACCAATCTATTAAGTTAGGATAATAATCAAAACGTCAGTCCTCAACTACACTCTAGGTTAAAACAACCGTTACCGGACTTAACATACATAGACTGTCAAGAGTTTAAAAAATTCCGAATGGAAATTTCGGGTTTGGAGGAAATTTTGTTCGCTAAGTTTTTTATTTCGGGAAGTGTGAAAATTTGAAAAAGAACTTAAGAAACTTTTTTGAACAGTTTTGGTCTCGTGTTCATCTGTCCGTCTGTATATCTGTTCACCAATCATAGTAACAGGACAAATGATAGATTAGTTTCGATGCACATTGCAGAATTGTGGACTGTGAATCCCCTACCTGTGAATTTTCATCGCCCCCAGGCCAATGGTACCCAACGCTAAATCTACCAAACTTTATTTCCCGATTCCTTTTTATTCGTATTTGAGCTGTTGCGAAATTCCTCTGAATAACAATTCTAATGAGCTAAACTCCAATGAGAGGTTTCCAGGTTTAAAAAATTATAGCGACATGGTAAGCTCTCAGCTAATTACACGGCGATACCACGAAGGACCTGTGTTTTGGAACATTGTGAAACCACAAAACAAACCTTCGGGGATTGCGGTTGTTAAACCCTTTTTGTGAGCCTTAATTAATTACATAATATTGAGTCTCTAATTCCACCATAAGCTTTGTCGTACCTGAGGCCTGACAGTCTTAATTAACTCAAGGACGTAAATAACTCTGCGTGTACGCATTAAACTAGGCTCGGTGACTACACCTGAGCCACATGAACAAGAGAGCGAAACATTTTCAAGCAGAAAATGAGTGGCATAATTACCGTAGCAATATGGAAGTGTAACTTGGCATAAATAAAAGATGCACTGCTGTTCTCACTCATATTGTTATATCATATTAAGTTGACGATAAGATATTACTTAGTACCTACAAGGGGTTTTGTGGGGGTAGAATCTAGAATTCCGTCCGTGCGGATCCAGAATTTACAGACGCCTAAGGTGTTTGGAGTACGCTTTTTTCCTGCTCATTGGTCTTAGCTGAAACTATGTAGGTACATAGCGTCGATGCATGAAAAGGTTGATAACATGTTAATCTCTTTTTCCAAGGAAAGAAGGAGAAGGTTATCCTCAGTTTATTACTAAATTTTATCAAAGAAAAAAAAAACGCTACAAATTATTACACAACGTTTTAACATTTTCTGTAAAGATCACCTGTCTGCAAAGAACAATGCTACTTTCTACCCTTCTAAGGACCAGGGGTAGATGGTGGAAGGGGGGTACGGGTCTTCTTGGGCTAGCTCATAGGGTAATAACACGTGGGTCTTGGGTGTTGGTATTATGATAAATTTCTCAATAATTGCCTATTTCTGCTCGTCTGTATTGATTGATTCGTATCTAAAAATTAAACACCATCTCAAATGACGAAAAAAGTCACGGAACATTCATTAATTGGGTAATAATTATCTGTGTAACTAATAATTAGTGTGTACCTATATTGTTTGGGACTTAATATAAGAAGTAGGTTTCGAACTTGAATAACGCCAATCTTCCTAATCAATAATCTTTTATTGAAGAAATTTGAGTAGCATTAAAATAATGTTTATAAAGAAAATAAATAAATTTTCCCTAAATTTCTTATATAAATATTTCAATAACACTGCAGAGCATTAAATACTTGAATATTAAATATTAAATTTTAATATACATCCAATTTCCAAGTATACGTTATGCAGTAATTTGTTTTAACAAAATTCTGAATTTACGATGATTAGAACCAGGCAACTCCAGTAACGATCCAGTCCGTTGGTGGGATCTTGTAGGAGCTGTTGACGCCGAGTTTGGTGGTTGATGGACCCAAAATCCTCAGCAAGTGCTAAGCGACACCGAGGAGAGGCGATTGTGCCTAGGAAAATCAGCTCGAAAGGTACAGACAATGGGTAATTGATGTTGACGATCTGAGAAGACTGTTGACAGAGATGAGACTGACGCGACTCGTCGTTGGCAGTCGTAGGACGATCCGCTGCACCCCAACTTTCACTCTACAACTCGAGTGCGCATCACATTTATCGATGTGAACGTGATCCGAGAATTCACTGGCTAAATACAAACATAGGAGAAAATAAAACACAACAAGGTACTTAGAGATTGATGGTTTGAGATTAACTAATATGCATCGGATCATCTATGCAATCGGGATATGGATACAAGGAAGCTATGAGCCACACCCACTTGGAAGTCTATTTTCATGCTGACCATACAATTTTGAAGAGAGTTATGCTTTTTTCTTGCTCAATTTCAAAGGTTTATTATAGAAATAATAAACCAAAATTTTGCATGATATCAACTATAAACGTCACGAAGCCAAGGCGATTTCACAGTGAAAGAGGAAAAGAGGATAAAAGGATGTGTTGCTTCTGCCAGTCTACGCGGAACTTAAAGAACATTTCGGAAGAAAATTCCACGAAAAAACGAACGGAAAGAAACCCCCCTTTTTTATTAAAGATTTGGATTCTACGTCAAATTTCATGAAATCCTCGATAAAGTATCTACACTGCATGCAGATACATCTGTACATGGATATGTCTTATGATGGCAATTTAAATGATGAGCTCACTCAGCTGATCAGTGACCACTCAGGCGCAAAGTATGGAGAAAATTGGTCTATCAGAGATATTCTAGTTCTTGAATGCTATGGATGATTTAATATTAATTGAATTGAATTCATTTAAGACCATCTAGATCTGGACAATCTCTGAAAACATCACCAAAGAAGCATAATAACTTATGCTTGTTACCATAGTATCTCGTTTTTGCACTAGAATTTGCTACCAATATTCCGATCACGATGAAATCCATCAAGACCCCAGCTCATCCAAAAAGTTGAAAACGTGCTTCCTGTGGCCGACCATAGGAACATGATAAAATACTTTTATCTGTTTAAAATAATTAAACTACTTTTGCATTTCTGAAACAGTAGTTAAAAAAACTAAGTTCTTACCTACTTGGAGTTTTCGTTTAAAAAGTTTCTGAGAGATGATTTTTGTGTCTTTTTTTAAAGAGGGGAATGTGCAAATGAACGATGTTTCGAACTCGACAGAGTGAAAAAAAAAAACTCGGAAACAAGAGGAAGTCGCCTTTCAATTTATCCATCATTGGCTAGCAGAGTGGCAACATGGAAAGGGTTGCCGGTCTTCAAACCTCTTACCTACCCATGATTGGCTATGCTAATGTTATGGCCCTTTAAACGAAATAATTCATGACTGACCGTCTCAGAAGAGGGTAGTCCTCCCCGACGCCAAGCGGGGGTGCATTAGCAAACCAAATAAAATGACAATAGACCAAGGTAAAGCCTGAAGGCCTCCACCCCATTTCCCGTCCGTAAATCATTTTCCCTAAGCAGTCTGTTTCTCAAAAGCCCTTTAATTTGAATTTTTCATTCGCTGACAACGCGATAAAAAGCTAACTAACCACAAAAAAATTGCTGAAAATTCAAAAAGAGGAACCGGCTTCACTTGGCATAAAGAATCACTAAGTTTGAAGTAAAACACTGTTGAGCTGTTGAGAACACTGAACAGGAGATTGTGAACGCAATTGTTAAGAACTGTGATTATGAAACGTTAAGACCATTTAACAACGTCTGTAAATCGAATAAAAAAAGATGCAAAACCTTAAAGCTAGAGGTCCATGACCTGGGAATTTCAAGGGCCATGACAAACCCTCAGGAATTCCTCAGAGCTTGAGAAGTCCTTTGTAAGCCCAGGTCTCCATGACTTCTAAAGATTTACTTCTGAAGCTTCTTTTGATAAAAACTTAAAAGGTGAGTAGCTGGAATCTCCTTGCTCCACCTTGACGTGAGTTAGGCAGCAGTCTTCACTCCTGAGAAGTACTTGCTCACGCAAGTAGTCCACCAGATTCCCTCCCCCCCCCCCCAGGAGAACCTACTCGCTCCTACTTTTCCCCACGAAATGAAGCGGTTTCCTCTGTGAGATGTACTCGCTCCTTCCCACAGTGTAGCAGTTTTTCTTCACAGGAAGTACTCAATGCCATAGGATTGTAAAGGTTTTCCTCTTCAAGGGAGTACTCGCTCCCCACCTTGGGTTACCAAATGCAGCTGCTCCTACGAACTGGGGAATTCCCTTTCAGGGAAATTATGAAAGTTGGATGTGAGGTGATCAGAATGATTTTTCAAGTCAGCATAATAAAATACTTGCTTCCGTATGATTGGAGGCAAATTGTTGATAACTGAATTTTTCGAGATGCTAGTGAACGTTTCCTATCTACATTTTAGTGGAAAACAAGCTTTTTTACTAGTTATCTATATTAGAAATTTTGTTATGAAACAAATTTCATAAGGTTCATATGCCAATATGAACTGCTGCTGTTCGGAACTGTATTTCTTATCCCTGCAGGAGCAGTGATTCTTCTTGAGAGGGGGAATGTAAGTAGGTACCTACCTACTATACTTCCTCTCCGGTTTCAACCCCATGAAAGTGAATCGGACAGATGTTGTAGGGTAAGAGAAAGATTTGAAAAGACTGGAAAAAATATAGAATATTCTAAGTGTTTCTACTAGAAAGATGTTTCTTTATTCTCTAATTATAAAATTAGTAATATCTACATATATGTAAGTTCTGGTTGCTTACATCAAAAATTTCAGCAGTTCTGTAGAACGTAAAACCATTTTGTTATTTACATTCTGTTTTAGTAAGATGACTAGCGGGTTTGACAAAACAACTAATCTTAATTAAGTTTGTATTTCAAATAAAGGAAAGCTGTTTACAAATTAATAATGAAATTAAAACGGGAAGTTTTGAGCGTCCACATCTACAAGACCGATTCAACCTTATCATATCATAATCATAAACATTCTCATGGCCTACATGATTGTTCGAAGCACTGCCTTCGAGACATTTCCCTTCCAAGCTGAACACAGTATTAGGTAGGTGTGAAGCGATCGGGTGGTCGGCAGATTCTTCTTGGATACCTCGGCGTCATACTGGTTGAGGCACCTGCAGCAGGGCGCTCAGGCGACGTGGGAAGGCTCAGGCGAGGCACAGGCTGAGCCAAAGGGTTTGTCAGCTGAGTAAAGCTCTGGTTCGAGAGGCTCTTCTGAGGCGAAGAGCTGGTAGCCTCTGGACGATCAGATGAAACGTCAGCATCGGGAACGCAGTTCAAGTAGGGTACTGGGATTAGGTGAAAACGGTTTCGTCGGATTATACTCTTCGCTGTGTGAACTAAATATGAACTGTGTTCTAACGCTTTAACGACCTTGCCATGGCGTTTCAGATCAGTCACCCAGACGAAATCGCCACAAACCAGCTTACTGAGCTCTCTTGCTCTATGTCGAGAATCGTAGTTCTTCTTGTACCGCTCTCTGTAGTTTCGTTCAGTACCTCTGAGAGTTTTCACATTCTTCCTACGGCAAAAGCCTTGAGTCGATGGCAAATTATAGCGTAATCCCCGTCCAAAGAGCATTTCGGCTGGGCTGAAACCGTTGGACAAAGGAGTATTCCTGTACGACAGAAGAGCGAGTTCAATAGCACCCTGGTTTTTCTTGAGAAGAGTATTCGCGTTTTTGACAGCTGATTCGGCCATACCATTCGCTTGATGGTATTGAGGGCTGCTAGTTTTCGTGGAAAAACCCCATTCCTCGGCAAATACCTGGAATTCTGACGTGTCGAGGTTGTAGAATTGGGTACCTGAATCTGAGTAGACGACTTCCGGAATCCCATATCTTGAAAATACTTTCTTGCAAGCTGTCACGACGTCCTGAGCCCTCATGCGACTCATCTTCTGGAATTCGAAAAATCGTGAGTAGTGGTCCACGATCACAAGGTACTACTCACCGTCAAGTTTAAAGAAATCCAGAGATGCTTTGCTACATAATAATTATTGTTCGAAGCACTGCCTTCGAAACACATTCATAAATGTGATACAATTCAGAAAGTTTTTCCGCCTGCTACAAAATTCGTGAAACTTGCAAGGTTCAGTTGGTTCATTGCCGCTCATTACTCGTACCAAACCGGTTTCACTAATGTTTTGTATCATTTTTAAGCGAGGAATCATGGGCTTGAATAAAAATACAGACCCCATAGATAGTGTTTAATAAGGACGATACTTATTGGAAAATATTGGAGACTCTCGAATATAGAGGAGGAAGTAGATGAATGGCTACCTCACCCATAAATACTAGAAGACTTTCTTTAATTTTGAGTATCGGTCTTACAGTTTGAAGAAGTACTCGTCTTCCAGGAAAGACCTCGCATCATTCGGGATTGGAGGAAGAACGTTATTCAAGGGTTGAAGGAAGGAAGAAGGTAGTTAGTCGGAGGTGATTGATGATCACATCTGATCGGTGGAGGTGGTGAACGGAACGTTGGCGGAAGAGGTGGGACGTGTTGGATTGGTCGGGTCTGTGGATGTAGGAGGCGAACGGAGGTAGAGCGGTGGCAGAATGGGAGGTGTTGTTGCACTGATCGACTGAAGGGTAAAATGAGGGTGTTTTGGCTGCAGGAATAAGTCAAGAGGACGGGACGAGAGCCAATGTGTTGGCCGCCAGATTTCAACAGGGTTCGCTATATAGCGGTTCTGAAAAGAGGCGCCGTGCACATATCCAACTGTCAGGCACACACTCCGACAGAGAGCTCTAGTGGATCTCATTCATTTTCCCGGGGGTTTGACCCCGATAGGGGTTTTTACAATTGAAATGGCTTGGGAAAACGATACCACTTTATTTAAGCTGGAGGTAGGTATCTATCAAACTGCCCATAAATCGTGGTTCAGATAAGCTCGAGCGTTTTTAGGCTCTATGATTGGTTGGATCTAGCGAGTGAGGTTGATCCAGGTCGTAAATATTTTCCCGTTCCATTCACATCTACTATTACATATAACATTTACATTGGAACCTAGGTATTGTATAAATTAAAATGAATTTCACCAGTGTTGAACGCTTAATGTACCAACATATTGGCTGATTTACTAAATACTTTAATATTCTTAATGTTACATTATATTGTTGAAACATTTACTTATGATGAATAGGTACCTATTCAAACACGTAACTATTCCTCATATAATGGCATAACATGTGCGTACAGATCATGTCCGTTGGATGTACAGGATTTGATAACCCAAGAGACTAAGTACGTGTTCAACAAAATGGGTGAAGTTGATATTGAATAAATAAATCCAATTCAATGCTATCAAATTCTTGTTTAAGTGTTGTTACCTATATAATCTAATAACCTGTCCCGTTGTTTTATCTTCCATTCTCAAAGTGAAATGAAGATTGACGGTGGGAATTACTTTATCGGTAAAATTTACCATCTAGCCCATTAGCCAGGTAATGGAGTAATTCTTATCCCAATAAAACTTATCCATCTGTCTTTTACCTCCATGTTAAACCTTTTCTTTAATTGCCTCAAATCCTTTACGCCTGAGTTTTATGCCCCGCGTAGCAGAGGGCACAGGAGCCCCATTTTCGTTGGATTATACGAAGGCGATAAATCTCGGGACGGCTCTCGGACTGTTGTGCGTTTGCTCTCGAATAACCGAGCGCCGTCCGACCCTCTTTCCACCCGTAACAAGCGGAAATCCCTTTACAATCAGACCTTGCGGGGAAGGAAACGTCCAACACTCCATCTTCTGCAGTTGTACGGTTTTTATGGGTCTAATCGTATACCTCTGTGGACCATCTCGGAGATAATGGCGGGGCACTCTCTGAACCTTGGTGATAACTGTGGCCTACTGTGATGATGACGAACGAGAACCAAGTTTATGTTACGATGGTAGGCGAGGGAAGGTATTTTACCACGAAGCACGTTTCCAAGCTCACAAAGAGGAGTGCAGAGTGAGAGAGTCGAGATTTCCAACCAATTTTCTGGAACTTGGAATTCTTATAAGGAGAAGTATACTAACGCCTATAGGCGTCGAAAATCAACCTAGCTATGAGGAGGTACAACTCAACAGTCCCACTTGGGAAGCTCAGGCTCAGCTCATATATCAACGATATTTTAGGCTCTTTATGCTTTCATATTATTCTGCTGTTTTATTATGATAAATATTGTAACAAGTCGGTCCGTTAACCAGTGACGTCGAATTATATGGCTTATATTTATGATATAATTAGATGAAATACTTTATTGTATACAGGGTGAACCAGACTTGACTCGCCAAACTTCAGAGATCGATTCTACAACTAGTTTGCAACAACAAATTTTCCTAACTCCACTAAAACACTTAATTTTTCAGAAAATTAAAATTTGATCACACCTTTGAAAAAAGCGTTAAATTTCCTATATCTCTAATCAATTTTTTTTAAAGCAGGATTCAAGGGTCTAAGGAACCCTAAACATTAGAATTGTCTGATTTGCTGAAATCGATACTTTCTTTGATCCGTTATGGGTATCGATAGCATTCTTACAATCTATCTCCGGCGTGAGAGAAACTTCTTGAAAACATCGGCTTTCCAACGGTATGCTGATAAATAAGCTAATTTTTCCCTTGATGGGAAAAACAATAGATCATGGATCATAGATCATGTCTACGTATTATTTTACCCATTAAGGGAGAAATTAGATTGAGGTTAATCCTTGAAATGAACATAGGAAGTTGTAGGCAGGAAGAGAAAACAACAAAATCTTACTAAAATACGTAATTTATGAAAATTTGAAAAAACATTAGGTACTCGTATGTCATGGCCTGGTTTTTCCAGTCTAGTTGCCGAATTTGTTCATCCTTCTCGCGTTAAACTTTTCAGGGTGAAAAAGCTAAAAGGCAGATCCATGTCAAACAATTTTAAAGTTGAACAAATTGGGTAAAATTGCGTATAATTGAAAAAACGTGGTTTCCACGAAGAACTATTTGTTATTGTTTGACGAGTTTGGTATTTATTTTTTCACCATTTTCCTCATATTTACTTTGTTTTCACTCATTCGGAGAATGATAATGCGATCATTCGGTTCAGCGAGGAAAATTACGTACAGGCCTTCAACGCCGGAGCTATGCCAAAACACTGATTTCAAACACAAAGTTCTCTGTCAAAAACTGGTCTACAATAAAAGTTTAATAAACCGATGGAAAGCTGATAAAACGTTGAAGTTTTCACTGTGTGGCAGTAGGAAGTTGACAAAATTCAAGTTTAGCCTAACAAGCAATATGTTTTATGTGACTTAAGGTCAAAAGTTTATGGAACACAATGAAAGGCAATTTAACGCTCTTTCCAGCGGTAACCTCGAGATATTTGTTGACATGGATGTGTCTTTTGGCGGGGGTAAAGGAATTTTTCGCAACACTTTTTTTTCCACAAAAAATGCAACGCGCCTTCCAGTAAACAAAATCATAGCTACATATCGGTAGCTATGAAGCAAGGTTCTCTAGAATACTCCAATATGTTACGTGCGATCAGAGTTTTTTTTAGAACAAAAGTTAATTGATAGAAAAAGTAAATAGGTTGGTACATATTATTAGAAGAGAAGTGTTTTTAATGTTTTTAACAATGGACATATCCCCGATCTATCATTTTTCCCTCTAAGGTAGAAATAATTGATAGGTTTCGTTTAAATGCCAAAGTAAAGATATAAAATGTCAAAAAAAGAGAAAGAAGGTCAAAACAATCGAAACGAGTTGGTTTAATCGCGAAACAAGATTTAAGTATGCTTGCTTACGTTTTTATTTTTTAAATTAAATAAACCATTACTTCATCATGATTACCACTTTCGCTCCCGCCGGAGAAAGATTGAAAGACGGCAATTGAGCCCACAACGAATCAAAGAAAGTTCCAATTTCAACAAATCAGACAATTTTAAAGTTTAGGGTTACTTTTTACGCTTGAGTCCTACTTTAAAAAAATGAAGAGTTAGGATATTTAACGTTCTTTCCAACGGTGTAATCAGTTCTTGATTTTCTCAAAATTTCATTGCCAAAATATAAAAATGCCATTTTAGTATCGCAAGATCGAAAACACGAACAGTCTTATAATTTATAAAAACGACTGTTTATAGTGGAAACGGAAAAAATGTTGTAGGACCAAAAGTTGTTGCAAATTAGTGGTAGAATCGGTCCCTGAAGTTTGGCGAGTCGAGTCCGATCTCGATTTTGCAAGCCCAAATAATGATAGTTCCTTCAGGGTCAAATATTTGGTAAAGACCCCAAACCATATCTACGTCAAACGAGAAATGAATACAGCGAAACGAGAATAACTGTTTTCCAAAAAAACCTTTGATCATGACTACTTTTTGATCAAAATTCAAATTATGGGCAATTACAAGTGAAGAATAAATGGTACATAAAAAAATGCGTTTCTTTGGCCGAAAGTGGTTTTGCTGCGTAGCGTAATCTTGGGGCTCTTGGTGTGGTTTTTTTTCTCAAGGGAATTTCTGTATGAAGGATCAGAGAAAGAAGAATTTGGATCGTCGAGGTAGGTGTAGTGTATGGTCAAGAGTTTTTTAGTCGCGGAGTAGTGGCAGAGGGGAAGAATAAATTAATATAGGTGTGAGATATAGGTTGGGATGATCTGAAATTGCTACTATCTGAAAAACCTTGCCTTGACGCTGAGGGCTCTTTGCAAATTGCGGACTTGCCAGGCTACTGCCCAAGGCGCCCAACATATTTATTCGAATTTTTAATTAGGTACCTAATCAACTAAGTGGTAGTTAGTGACCTAACGTGTTAACTTGGGAGCATAGAATTGAAGGAGAAAGCATTTTTGATAAATATTGTGTTCTTCTTAAGGGTTCTTCCCCTCTGTTAAAAAAAGTCAACTTTTTGGGTTAAAATTTCTTGGAAGATGCCAAGAAATTGCCTTAATTATGAAAAATTATATTGTATTTGGCGATTACGTATATACCGTATAATAAGGAGTTTCTTACTGAATCTAGAAAGTATCACAAGTAAAATGGAAACTTGGGACTTCTCTTAATTTCTTTTTCCTTCACTACTTTAGGTACTAAAGTAAAAGGAAAGGTTAAATCAGGAAACTACCATTAAAAGTTTAATTCTATTCGTCGCGGACGGCATCAGCTGTTTTCCTAAAGGAAGATTGGAATTGATACAATCATTTCTACTTATTCCCTAGGTAATCCCTTAATGGTGGGGTTCACCGACAACCCAAATCGAAAATATACTGGGGTGGGATCCTGCTCTCGAGCGGTCACCTATCCAAGTACTGGCCCAAAGTACTGATCTCTTAACTTCGGTGAGCTCACTAGAGAGTACGTAGATTGGTTCCTTCTTTATCTTAGGTCCTCTCTTTAGGGGTGGGTAAAAAGTATCGGGGTACTTCTTCATTTTCGCCAGTATCGAGGAACTGACACTTTTGTGAAATTTTCCTTCATTTAAATTTGAGAAGTTAAAACTTGGTAAAGTAGATCTTTTAGGTCATGATCCTGAACGTGTCTACATCGCAGTCCAACTCACATACCGAAGGCACAACATATGGACATACTAGGTCCACGGATACTACGGTTCAAGGAAGCTGGATGGAGTTTAATAACTTACCTACCTACCTATAATTATAACTGAAAATTTTTATAGCGAGATAAAATGAAAATATGAAGTACAACTAGCAATTACGCATAAAAAGTAAAAAGTATCGATACTTGAGAGTATTGATACCATATGTATTTGATTGGTATGTATTTGCAGTAAACCCCCATCCCTACCTCTCTGTGGATTCATGGAAAATCTGAAGTTCAACTTCAGCATGATTTGTTGTATTTGTTGTAAGAGGTTTAACTATTATCAACGGACCTAGGTTAAGGTATCTATTTATTATACAACAAAACTATGAATGAGCGATGTCGTTCGTTATGATGGGGATTTAGTCCGCTCCGACACCACCACCCTGGTAACTTTGTTAAAAGCTCGTCTGTATGACAACCCCACTCAACTCAAGGAGTCCTGTTTTGGAGAGCTGAAGTGCGGAACCGGGTAGCTCGCGGCTGTCAACAGTTTATCGACCTGCTGCAAGTAAACATTGTCTTTATCAACATCCTTTAACCACAATAATTGTTCATAGGAGAGTAGGTTTTGTATTCGGGAAGCAACACCAGCGATATTCAGGCGAGAAGTAGGTATGCATCTACTGATAGGCCCTAAAAGATGCCTACAAAGCCCGAAATTAAAGTGAATTTTCACTCCACGCTCCCCAGGACCGCTTCGGAAGAGTAGACAAAAGCGAGTAACAAATTATGTTATGGGTGTTAAGTATTAAATCGGATACTAAATCAATACAGCAGTTGCCATAACAAACTTTAATAATCTCAACATCCGTACGTATAGAATTTGAACGTAACAATACGGAAATCTTTTTAACATCGTCTTAGTGACGACATACTGTTCGACCGATGAAATCACATTCTAATCGGCAGTGAAGAAAGTAGCGAATTACACAAACATTCCTTAGAAAAGCTTTGTACTTGTAGAGAAAAATCGGGTGGTTCAAATTTTAATTTTTACTTGCATTTTGTGCTTCACAGCTTTAAGAACAACTATCACGCTCAAACGAGATTTTCCAAACATTATTCATGATAGACCCAATGTTGCCGATTGTACCTACGAGAATAGAAATATATTAGTGTATCATTTAATATTAACTCATTCAATTCCACACCGACTGACACTATTTATGTCCATGTTATTCTATGTGATGAAACTGTCGCCCAGCTACCATGGGAAACCTTTTTTTCTATAGTACACATAGTACCAACTCATAAGAATGAGTTGCTACCTAGTAATTTATAATTATTGATAACGTACAAGAAATTATAACATGCACACACGAATTGTATATTATAAGGATTAGGTTTTGAAGACTAAATTACTAAATACTTTCACTAAGAGAATTGCGGCACACAGCTTGGTACAATTGGGAGCAATTATCCCTAGTTTTCATCCGTACCGAGAGAAATGTGCCGCTAGAAAAGAACGTTGTTGCTACGAACCTAAAACATTATGCAAATGAATGTTCACGAGAGCCGCTCGCCGCTGTATACAACAGAACGCTATTTCCTTCACGCCTTAACCTGGGTTCTCCATTAGGCCGTGGCCAGAATAACAATTTCCATTCAATCCCTTTGTCACGGAAATTAAATTTCATTGTGTTTCCCAGTTTATGGACAAAGTAGTATATTTAACGATACAACATTAAACCGGTTCACGAAGCTTTGTAACGATTTTCCCATGCGGTTACCAACGGAGACAGCTATATAGTTTAACTGCATAGTAGCAGTATAATAATTTTCCACATAATCAATTGTTTGATTAACTCTACCAACGTCATTATCTATCCCATACGATGGATATTCGAAATGCGTGCTGAGCTCTAGTCTATACTATACCAGTCCGTACTTCTCCGGGCTCCAGGAAGAGTGCTCTACGTGCAACCTTTACGAGAAAGAGTATGGCTTCCATTTCATGTGTACATGCCCTGCTCCCTAAGACTTTCGTCGTCTTATAAGTGATAGGTTTTCCTTGCGCTTTTAAAAGTTCTAGGTGACTTAGCTCAATCATAGATAATTTTTATTAAATTAAAAAAGAAATACAATTTTGATAAATTAATAAAAAGATTATATATAATTTTTTTTTATTGATATAAAATGTAAATGTTATAGTTTATTTAGTTACCTATATTTTTTATTATTAAATTCTTATTTATTTTTAATTTTTTTAATTTGATTTTTTAATTTAATTTATATTTTATTTTGTGATAAATTATGTAGGTACTACCAAAAACCTGTGTTCCAAGTTCAGACCTCCGGTAGACAGTGATCAACCCATGCTGTATTGTTTATACTTTTATACTAACTTCTTTTGATTTTGTATTATTATGTACCCTTATGATGCATATAATTTAACTGTCTCATAACTCGTGTGTGACCATCATCCTTCGGGTTTTTTTCTCGTTATAATTTATAATTATTATAATAATTCAATCATAATAATTTAATTATAATCTCAATCATTATAATTTATTGTAATTATTGAATAGTTGCAAAATAGTACAAAGTGAAATAGAAATTAATATGCGATTACATAATGTTTAAACTCCTAATTAACATCATAATACGAGGCAAAAAAAAAAAAAAAACAGTTTGCTCCTACAACTTAATGCTGGGCTAAAGGCACAAGAATTGGCTGTCTATCGAAAAAGAAAATAGCAAAGAAAATTTCTTCTTGAATTAAATAATAACGAGTTGAATCATTTTGTTTATAGCATATATTCTTAATGATGTTTTCACACTCTGTCGTGCTCACTTCAACCAACTATACCAGCGTCTGCAACTATGATGGTGATCGTCCCAACAGAACAACTCGTCAGCAGTATTGGGAAAGGCGTTACCTGAATAAATTCGCCTTCATTGCCTAGCAATTGGCTCATCAAGGCTCGAAAGATAAAACTATAGAGTGACCATCATATTTCGATTGTCGCAAACAGGAACCCGGTACATACACCCCGGTACCACCTAATAAGTAAAGTAGTAATATAAGTAACCCGGAAACGTATCTCCCGGTAGCTAAT
The DNA here is from genome assembly GCA_009739505.2 of Apolygus lucorum. Classification (NCBI taxonomy): domain Eukaryota; kingdom Metazoa; phylum Arthropoda; class Insecta; order Hemiptera; family Miridae; genus Apolygus; species Apolygus lucorum. Next base: position 71,721,297 of record CM019176.2, on the reverse strand, counting down.
AAGTAAAGTAGTAAGATTTTCAATTTAGAGTGTTATACAATTTTTGAAGACAGTATTAGTAGTAGTATTTTTAAATAAGTAAAGTAGTAATATTTTCAATTTAGAGTGTTATACAATTTTTGAAAACAAAAGGCCTTTATAATGGATATAATATTGCACACTGGCAATCTAACAAGAAACGACCTACCGCTTCTGAGATCAAGATTGTAGTGCATTTAAATGAGTATGCCCGAAATACCGCTGAACAATTACCAACGACTATTTCTCCATAACATGCATCACGCATACATTTCATAAACAAACCTCCAAAACGCATAAATTTATCTGCAATAATGCTACCTTCAACAGTAATTCAATAAATAATCATGATCTTTAAAAAATATAGTATGCAGCCAAACATCAACCAACGTGTGATTTTCTTGTCAATCATATTTGTCCTAATTATTTATAGACCACTTATTGTTGGTGAAATCCGGCAAACATAAAGTGTCGGAAGAAAAATGTTGTAGGTATTCAATTCAGTCTTAATTCATCAAAAAATATTCGATATTTTTAACGAATATCTATAAAGCCGCTTCATTTCTAGAATTTATTGTTTATCCTTGAGTAGGTTGGATGGAAAACAAATCAAGTTGGCTGGGATCAAAAAACAAAACCAAAACTTCTGCGTTGATTTTGCTTCCAAATCCTTTGACTGATTACTACCATCATCAACGAAGAGTCTCGAGACACAACGAATCCCAGAGCTTTTGTTGGCTCGTCTCTCACTATTCGTCAGTGCTTCTCTGAGACTCAAGTTGCCCAACTATTGGGTGATTTGAGTCTCAGAGAAGATTATTGCCGTGAGAAATATCTTCCCAGTGTCAGTATAGAGAGAGAGGTTATAACGTGTATAATTCAATGAATGCTATAATACAATACTGTCCAAATGTTGAGAGGATCTGTGGTATTAGAGCGTGTCTCTCCCCACACGAACCCTCAGGTGACAAAAAACAATGGCAACAAAGGGAACTCAGGAGAATTTCAACCGCTAGCTTAGACTTTCCGGGTTATCTGTCATTCCGGCCGTGCGAGGAAAGTGGGAACAGAAGCCGGGAGAGACGAATAACGTACGGACTTAATTGGTTCACCGGAGCGAAGTGATACATTTGTATTGTGTCAGCTCCTGGTAAGGCGGTATAATCATTATCGGTGACCACGGAGCTGGAACTAATGCCAACCCTTCCTCTTCGGTAGAACCTTTTAAAAACGTAGGGAGCGGACCCAGAGAAGGTGGAAACACTTTTTGAGCCTCCAGTCGCCTGGACTTGGTTCACTCAAAAGATTCTTTCACAAGAAACGGTAAGCTCGTAAAAAACGTGGTTCTTTTCGAAAAAAAAACACGTTGAATACCCAGTCAAATAAAATTGAGTCAACGTAGCTCGTACCCGAGGCGTAGTTGAATCGGTTCGACCAGTATTTATAATTGGTTTGCAAGAAGGGGCTTCAGGTCCAAGCTAGTCTTCAATCCGCAACAATTTTTACTTTTCGATCCCGCATTCTTGTGAATGTTGCATATTTTGCCGAATTTTTCCTTAAAATCGTACAAAACATTATGGATGATTCTTCTTTCCAAATAAGATTAGAATATTTTCCCTAAAAAAGGAAAAACAATAATTAAAGAACTCGATATTGTTATAACTCTCAATATTGCTTATTGGACCAGGGAATAAAATATCTATCTATCTTCTCTTGATTCTCATTGCTAGAATCCCCACGTAGATTATAATTATTTAATCACCTCGGAAACAACAAGTATTATGATAATCAGACGTAAGAACTAACCACAACTAGGTCCAATCATCAAGCGCACTCATTCATATTTGCTTACACGTGAAAAACAAACAGGTATTTTCGTTGCACTGCGCAATCTTCGAGAACTTTCTAGCTAGAAACATCTAGAAACTTTCAACACTAACAATATATTACAATTTGAAATTATTGATAAATGTTTCTATTATAGGTGTAATAAGGACCTTTTACGTAAAAAAATTAAAGTAAACAACCATTATTCAAGTTGAATTTTTGTCCGACTACCATTCCTGGCGTCTTGGACGTGATCCAATCTTTGAAAGGGAACATCATAATCTGTCCTGATGATTTTGCTCATGGCTGCTTGTTGTCTCACCCCCTTAAGTGGAGAGGGGTGTGGAATATCAACTCCATTGTTACCAGCTCTTTCCATATGTTCTAATTTATCCAGTTGGTATATTAATCGATTTGTCGATATCATTGAAATATGAAAAGTTGAGTTTTGCTGGTGCAAGGAACGTGTTCTGATTTCGTAGAATTTTGAGTAGACAGAAAATATCTAAAAAATAGGCATTTTGAAGTTTTCTGTCTTTGGGAAAAAGTTTCATAGGTACGAGTTTTCGAAAATTCACCAATGACCCAATTTGAAGAATTATTAGGACACGCGTGAGCAGTCCACAGTCCAAATAATCTCCAGAGCCGTAGTGTCCGTTATAATTGTGAATTTGTTTGATCACGCCTGAATGTCTTCACGAGTAAATTACTCGTAATTCACAGTAAAATTGTATTTACTCGTAAATACAGTAATTCACCTGAGTCACACGAATATCAAATAGTGCGAATATGCCGCGTCCAAAGCCTAATCTACAACAGTTTATTGTACGGACAATATCAAAGCAAATTATTTTGTTAAAAATATTTCCCCCGATATGAAAAATTAATAAATGTACTTTTTAGACCTTGGCCAGTCACTGGACGCCTGAATCTTATGGCAGGAATACTAACAACGTACAACAGCTCGGTCTTGCGGGTACTGTATAACCAGTGCCTTGCTGCACAACCCAGGGCGCTAGAAAGATTCACAGTTTTGTTCAAAACATGATCCGATCTAATGATTGTTAATCCTAGCCATCAAACTTCCTATTCAGCAAATTTCTTTTGATTTTCTTCAATAGTTTCGGAGTGAAACTACTTTCTCTCGGAAATTTAATCTTAAATTGTGAAGCCACAATTAGGTACATAACACAGTGTACCTCTATCACATCTTTGTGAGAGAGGTTACTGAGGTCAGGTACAAAGATCCGGTGGCTCTAAGTGAAGAAGAAAATAATTTGTTTGACACAAACAATTTGTTACTAACACACAAACAAACAAATTCATAGACTGTTGAAAAAGTATTAACTTTAGTAGGTTGTTGACAAAATATTGTTCAGTAATGCATGCGTTACAGGAAACGTCCCATTTGATAAGCATCAGGTCATTTTAAACCAATTGGTGAGCGATAAAACACATTTTTATTTCCCTTCCTACTGTACAAATCTGTTTCACTCAATGTACGCAATTCAGTCTGGCAACAAAACGGTCGTACGTCGTAACGGATGGCGAGCTTTCATCTGTTTAGGCAGTCCATCGAAGCTCACAAAAACCCACGAAATAGGTACGTGGTTTCTGGTGTCCTGGCACCAATGGGGGGAGTCGCATGTTGGGTACCGTAGATCATGGATTTTAAAATGCTGTTCAAATTGGAGGCTCGCATGCCCCTAGAAATGTTATGGTAGCTAAGGGAGAGGGTGGGGGGGAGTCCACTATTTCTAATTCAAAATACTAATCAAATTACGCCCTAAAAAACAAAAACGCGCATTATCATGAATCGTAAGTTATTATTCACCCCATGCTGTGAAAATAAAAAAATAATTTTCTGTCCCAATGTAAATCTGAATTGATGCCCATGGAAAGGCGTTTGATTTCATTGATATACAACCGATGATTTCGATAGGAGCTTGTAGGCCTGTAAATGTACAGGTATTTTGAAATACGAGTGCGTATACCAACATATTTGTTTTGAATGTGTGGACCGGTTGGATCGAAATATTTATTCAGTTGGAAAATTGGCATAACCTTCGGACTACCATCGATTTGCTGGAATCCTCTAAAAAATGTAGGTATTATTTAGTGCCTTCATGCCATGAACTAGGTAACATGACTGAATGTATCAAACATATTGGATTTGCATGCAACTGATCTATTTAGATTTCTCGAATGAAAAGAGCGATGGAGTATAAGAAAATACCCCAGAATACTGTATAGAATACCTATCTATATTTTTCACAAAAGAATAATATTACTTTCCTCTGTTATTATTTTTCCAAGAAGAAAATAACGCATTTATTTGCCAAACTCGAACCTCCAATATTACGTTTCACGAAGGGACTCGCTGAGCGGCGACGAGGGGCAGAGGAAAAAAAGTCGAGAAAGAATATAAGTTATAAATTCGTCAATAAGCTCGAGGAAAACCCCGCTTCCCGTGCTTCTATATATCTCCCACGGGCGTCCATCATCCTCTTCCTTGACGTTATATTAATCCTTTTTTTTTTTTTTTGCTTCCCAGAGATCCCCGTGGGAAAGACGGTCGCAATTGAGACGTCATGGCGGGGTGCGGCAGCCCGATCTTGAAGGATGGCAAGAAAAATGGAAGGGTACAACGAGTGAGGGATCGGAACTTTTGAGAACTTACTCGAAGTGAAATATTGAAAAATTTCATGTTTACGTCATTTAAATTTTTGTTCAGTTCGACACCTAAGGCACGTACCTACTAGGCTTCAATGTTTTCAAATGAAGTTGTAGCTGAGCTCAAATCAGTTCATAAACTAATACCATAATACACTAGATGTCAGAAATCTTTGGGTCAAACATCGATGTCATCACAACTTTAATGTAACGTTACAGTAGGTACATACATAATATGTATAAGTATTATACATAACGTTCGTTATTTGTATTATATAATGATGAACTGCCACGACGTACCTATGATAACAGTGGTATGTACTGAATGCTGAAGTCTTCACGAAGTTAGATCCGTAATACAACCACAGTAAGTAACTCCTATCTTAGGTACATATAGTTCTCATTGACGAGGTCGCCGTAACGTCTTATTGATACAATACAATAAGTCGGAAATGTCACACATCGCAGCGACGTCTTCACAACCAAGAGATAATTCTCCATATTGTTCGTATCGTTCATAGATCTATCACAATAACGTCAACACCTGATGTCGGGTCGCCTCTAACGACATCGTAACAACAAGTTTGAGCTATCGCACCAACAAGCTAGCTAATATTCTAGTGTCTCTTAGGAACAGCTTCTCAATATAATGAAGATCAAGCACATCTATAGAGAACTATCACAAATCAATTTGCTAATCAGAAGGATAAATTATGGACTTAGATTGAGAAATTACGCCAATTTAGGTACAAATAATAAAAGCCTAGTCAATGAGCGTATTCAACTGTATGTGATACTTTTTTATTTACAGTAACATACCTGTTAGAAACAATTGAAGAGCTCGGCCGAAAAGGGGTACATGTTCCTTTTTTGAATTTTACAGGAGAGCCAAAAAACGAATCCCAATCATGCGGTCACGAATTCACAAGCTAAATCGAACATGTACCCCTGTTCCATCAGATTTCCCACAAGCTAATGATATATTAATACGTACCGTATAATAATATAAGAAAACTATCTATTTGTGGTGCATTTACAAATGTATTTCAACCCTTTTCAAAATAATTAAACCCTTTACAAAATTATTTCTACCTTTTACAAATAAAGGGGAAAAGGGTTTAAATAATTTTGTAAAGGGTTTGAATAAATTTCTAAAAGGTTGAAATAATTTTTGTAAAGGGTTGAAATAAATTTGTAAATACTATACATGAACACAAAACACTTTGAACACAAAACGTTTGACAGCTTTGAAAGCTTGATAGCGAGAAGAAAACAGGCGGTCGTCGGGTTTTGAGTAACTCATCGTCCTAGCAACGGAACCATGTACACACACACACAACATGTACACACATTTTCACTTGCTATCATCGCAAAAAAACAACCATGAAGTTTGAAATATCGATACTTAACTCTATAATCGTGTAGAGGAAACCTCAAGCTTCAATTTGACGCAAAAAAATTTTCGTAAAAAGTGACATGTACCCCTTTTCGGCCGAGCTCTTCAATTACACTAAAGCCGAACTGGCGTGAGTTAGATTACAATCTTGTCTAATAGAAAAGTCAGAGTGAGAGAAAGATAAAACTGTAGTACGAATTACGAAATGAGTCACAGCACAAAACAAACAAAGATCGAAGTTAATATCTTGAATACAATAATTATTATTGTCAGCAAAAAAGAGAAAAAGCCTGCTCAATAAAACTACGTGGCTCTTGAATATTTGATTTAACTAAAACTTGATAGAGGCGCGTCCAGACTAAACTACCTATTCCACGGTGAGAAGTAGGTTTTCACAACAATACCGATTTTTCGTCATAATCGTGGGAATGTTAGAATCAAAACTTGGCTGGAGCTCTGAATAATTTTTAGAAAGGATTTTAGGATTTATGAGCAATACAAATTCAACTCTGGAATGCGGAGAGTTCTCCTAATTGACGCTGACGCTGGAGTTTGTTTTTTATATCCCTCTATCACGAGGAATTTTGCGAAGAGAAAAGAAAGGTTGCTCCGATGGTATGTGACCGCAACACGGAGGGGGAAAACCTTAGCTCGCTAACAAAGCGGAAATAATGGCCAACGCCAGCAGATAACAGGTTCCACCCGAGCGCAAACGGTCATCACCGAGCTCACGGGAAACGATCAAGAGCAGCTCTCAAGGGAAGCTGAACCAATCGATTTTGTACTCGATCGGCCGTTTCTACGCGAAATCGCAAGTTAAATGAAGTGCTTGGCTACGTTACCTCAAGTTCGCTGTAGTGTCGGTGGTGTTCAGCGATCCAAGAAAATGGTTTAAGGTCAAAGTAGTGCAGAACGCGATGACCGGAAAGTTCTATGAATAGCAGCCTAATCGATATTTATTTGTTACTAATCATGATGATAGCGGTAACTGTGAACGTTGGTTGGGAAATGAGAGTTAAAATTCGTTGCAAACATACTGAAGGCAGTAGAGCTTCTCATATATTACAGAATAATACAGAGTTAACGTAGAATTAAATCAGCTGGATATAACTGTGAGGTGATACGTTGGAAAATGGTTTTACCTCCCATTTGACCCAGCTAATGCGTACATCCATGGACCAGTGGGTGATTGTGGTGTTGGAGCCTTGAAACGGCTCAGTCAAATACCAGCTACAACAGCAAATAGCCTGAGGAGGACGAACACAGAACTTTTTGAAGGAATAACGAGTCTCAAACAGCATAATGGGACATCACGACTCGACCGAAGAATTGCCAGGGCACAACGTTTCCATCAAACTACAGATGAAGCGAAATCACGCTTTAGCAGTGCTAGCATGGATCAAGAAGTCGACAGCGAAATTTGACGGATGGAGGTCATTGGGTATGATGAAAATTTATTCTGGTTCTCTGCCAACAGAGTGAGGAGGACGAAAGACAGGCTTGCCGGAAACATTAATTTATCCCGAATGGGGGGGTATCAAACACCCGAAACAACCTCACATGTGCTCCAGATTTGGTCCATGGTAAGTCCCAAGTGAGCCTGCCATAACTCTGCCTGAACCGATTAGATGACATTGCTCGTCGTAAAGGATGACCAGTACGGCTTGAGCCGCACTTCAACCTAGAACAAAGAGGTAATCGTCCTCATCTGTTGGTGGTAACTCCGAAAAGAGCCATCAATATTGATCTCAGTGGTCTCTGGCCCTGCACAGACAATGCTCCCAAAATTGAGAAGAATAAAATTGACGCACTATTAAAGGCTGCAGCAGCACTTACCAACATACAACGAAATCAAATAAAGGTGATTTAGGCCACTATTACCTGGAGTGGGATATGGCAAGGCAGGTCAGCGAAGGATCTGGTACGAGCAAGCTACCCATTTTTCATGTTCATTTTAGAGTGGACCACCCGAGTCCTGACACGAGGAACATTTATCTGGCCTGCACTGGGCTACCGCTACTCGACAACGTGCCTCGGCTTGAGCAAGTAGGCCCCGTGGGCCTTGGAGCTGAACTCAAACCCCTGGGGAGGAGAAGATGGCCAGAAGAGGCACAATCCTCCCATCAACTCAGGGATACGCTCATTCAATCTTGTCCCTCACCCCTAATGTCCGGGGTCGGATCTCGGACCCTGAAACCAAGCTGATAGATGGGTATGACTGCCTAGTGCTGAAAGTGCTGATGTAATTACTTTTATGGAGAGACAAGAGAGGGTATTCATTCCCAATATCATCGATTGTGGTGGTGAAATATTTTTACAATTATACATTGTGAAAAAATCCCTATTGGTCCCTGTGAAAAAAAAAAAAAAACATTTTGTGTTAGAGTATTGTTAACTTAGGCGAACTCCGTTGAGCGTTGAGTTTAATAGCATGATAAGGTGCGTTTTTCAAGTCGTAATTGTGGCTTCTTGTAGTTCTTAATGGCCAGCGTCCTTGCCAACCAAAAATCTACCAATAGGGATTGAGAGCACTCGCAATCACTGGTTAGTCCACCTGTTCACACTGGGCGAGCATTCGTGTTCGTTGATGCTTTCTAGTATTCAATAGCTCCTGTCTTATCAACAATAATAATATTATTTATGCCAAGCGAAGCTGCTACAAATTATGTAATATGACAGGTACGTTTGGAACTTAAAAATCATATAAAAGGACGTGTGCACGTAAACAATGCAATGCTATTCGATTCTCGAAGTAGAAAAATTGAGATGGAATAAAAAATTCGAGGGTAACAATTTTATTATTGTTTTTAGTTGTGAGGTTCGGAGAAATTCCATGTGCGTTGTCGGTATTCCTCCCCTGGAATCGACATCTTCAGAAGACAGTACCTAAGTTCAAGGTTGGGTGTTATAGTTGCTTACTATTTCTGCTTTCCATCGATGCATGAAGCTGTATGAACATGGCACCATTTCCTATGAACAAGTAGGGAGATGTAGAAAGAGGAATGAGCGAACATCGATATTACCCGATCCTCCCGTTTAATTCGCCCGGCTCCCTAAACGGGGTGAATTAACGACGGCTAGTAATGGCGGAGCAGCGTCACGATTGCAATTTACTGCTAACCGATGAATCAATACCTATTACGGGAATGTGAACGTGTTGGTAGAATGCAATTCTGTGAAATACTTTGATGGTTCGTAAAATTGAAAAGAACAACACAGGATCCATGTTCTTTGGCGACAACATCTCCAAGGATAATAGCAAAAGGAAATGCATGGTGGAACGTGTGTGACACATTAGAATTTCTTCACCTCCCAGAACTAAAATATATTTTTTACAAGTGTGGACGACATGATTACTCCTATTTATATTTCAACAGTATAGATTCTAGTGTTCGGAGTACACGATTGGTACTCGGGATGATACAAACAAAATTGCCCCGTTACTGAAAAAGTTATGAGTATATTATAACCGGGTGGACCCATTGACCGTTGTCGGCCCAAGATAGCCGCTCCCATTCGGACACTACCGCACTCAACTGTGAATCTTTAAAAAGGTTTGCGAGGAACTACTTTTCCTCGCCAACCAGCAATGAACACTGAAAGGAATAAATGTTACAACTCTCCGAATCGAGTAATTCAGAATGAAGGAGGTTGCAATATAAAAGTAACGGTGCATTTCTCCACCTTTCTTCACCTTTTTCTCTCCAACAATAAAATATGTCTGATAATAAATTTCTACACGCACAATACTCTACTGCCGGTAGTTGAGCGGAATGGTATAACTCCTCAACAATGAAAAACGTGAGGGCACATGGAATTACTTTCTTGTTCTCAACGAGGTATATCACTCCATAAACATTGAAATCCTACATGGGAGTATTTTTCTTCATTTTAAAAGCTTCTAGTTTTAAATCGTACGTGCTCAAAAGAGACTTTAAACCATAAACTTCCATGGGTTTCTCAGCAGCCAAGAGCGCTGTCACTATTCATGACTCTACCGCCCCCAGGGAAATTGTTTGTTCTCTTCCTGTGACACTAAATGTGTTGTCTCGACTATCTCGTGGTTCTCCTACTCTAAGAGCTGAACAAGTGAATAGGTAATTCCATTTTAGAAACTGAATTTCCCCAAGCTTTGTTAACGTCGAAGTACTTTGTAAAGAGAGTATTTGACAATTGACGTTATTCTGACAAAGGTAATATATTCATCTTGTTCAGTCTAACATACGAAGAGTTTGGTAATCGCTTTTGAATTGCTGCGAAGGAAACTATGCATTTAACTATCAACTGAACGTGAATGTTGGTATATCATGATGTAAACCAGTCATGAGTGTAAAAGTTGAGTCATGAATGATTCAGAACTCCCATGTGCAATGCAAATAAAGCATGTAAATGATTTTAATGATGTGATCACTCAAAAAAGATAACACGACCTTGCTTGAGGCAAAGGAACACTAAATATATTTTTTTTTTTTTTTTTTTTTTTTTTTTTTTTTTTTTTTTTTTTTTTTTTTTTTTTTTTTTTTTTTTTAAAGAAACTCCCCTGAAAGACGCAGGGGGCACGCCATTAATACAAAATAAATAAATAAATCAAATATAATGGGGAGGACGCCCAGGACTCACCCGACGCCGGCCCTCGGGATTAGGGAAGATGAGGATGGTGGGGGTGGGAGAGAGGGATGAAGGGAAGTGCCTCTATAGAACGACCACCAGTTCAAATATGAGCCGAGCAGGACGCGGGTGGTGATACCACGGAGTACGCCTACCGAGATGCCCAACTCGCGTAACTCCGTGGCGCTTTTCCCGCACCACACTCCGCGCCATGACAATGTTGCAGCCATCACCCTGATGTTGTTGGGTGCCACTCCTTTTAGCTCCGACACCGCTTGCCGTAAATCATTCGTGTCATATTTCCTTATCTTAGCCCGCCAAGTCTGCTCCATGTCCAAGCTGCCATTGACAACTTGGACATCCAGGATAATGCAAGACTGGTCAGGCTTGACGGCAACGATGTCGGGCTTCTTACCCTGGTCACTCGGCATGTGGTATAACCTCTCCCTCTCAACATCCCAGCCGCTAGATGACAAAGCACCTGCTATCTGCTTGGCGACCGCATCATGACGTAGGATGCGGCCCCCATGAGTTCGTGGACACTGCTGCACCACATGATAAAGATGTTCACTTCGACTCCGACAGGCGCGGCAAAGGGGTAGGGTTGCCCCACGACTACCTCTCGTACACCTCACCGCAGTTGGCAGAGATGCCACACGGACGGCGTGGAAGTGGCGGTAGTCGCGGGCCCCAATGCCCTCCGAAGCCCAATCTACCCACTGGGAAGAGATTAGGCTTTCGGAGCACTGTCGGAGTTCCTTACCATCTACTGATTCATGCAGGGCAGCAGCGAACTCAGCAGACGAACTGGGTTTTGGAGCAGATGGTGTTGCTCGGTCGCACCATGCTAACTGCTGCCTGACAAAATCAAGATCAGCAGCAGCACGGGCGACCCCCCAGCTCGACCCTCGGAGGGCTAGCAGGCGCTGGCGGCGCAGAGAGGGGATGCTTGCTGAGAGGGACACAATACCGAGCCCACCAGATTTAACTGGTGCATGGATGTAGGCACTTGGGACACCAGGCGGGAATTTCAGCCAAGAGCGCACAGCAGAGCGTACTTCACGATCTAATTCCTGCAGCCTCCCCGCCGTAAGCCTACCAAAGACTAAACCATAGGTTAGCTTTGGCAGTAAGTACGTGCGGAGGAGGCGCAGCTTCTGCTGTGGCTTCAATGGAGCCTTGGTAACGCGAGCTAGCGCTCTACCAAGGTCCACACGGCTGGCAGTAATGGTGGCCACCCCCATGAAGTCGACTCCAAGGTACCGCCAAACCTCCAACACAGATCGGGAAGGAATGGGGGATTGTCCAATGACAAAACCCCCATCCACAACCTTCACCTTATGCTGGCGACCCGACGGGACCAAGGAGACCGACCCGCATTTATCGGGGTTGACCACAAGTCCACACCTGGCTAGCTGCTTAGCAAATGCGTTGAGGGCAATCTGCAAGCCCTCACGGGTTTCTGCGAGTAGGATAACATCATCGGCAAAGGCCAATGCTCCTACTCGCACCCCAGGGGCGAGATCAAACCCTACTTCTGTGGGCAGCTTACCCAAGGCCGTATCCACGACCAGGTTGAAGAGGAGTGGTGATAGGGGATCCCCCTGGCGTACCCCTCGCCCGATCATTATATCCCTTGACATCTCACCTCCTGCCTCTAGGACCGTCAGGCCTTCCTAGTACAGACAGACCACATACTCAATTAATCGAGATGGGGCCCCAACACCACAAAGACTATCAGTCAGGGCAAGGTAACTGACAGTGTCAAAGGCCTTAGGCGAGATGTAATTGCCGGCGTTTAATACGGGCCAGCGAGATGACAGTTTGGAGAACTGTAAGGTTCTCCGCTGTGCCATCCGCTGGCCGAAACGCTCTCTGGACGTCACCAATGACACCAGCCACCTGGAGGCGAGATGCCAGTACTTTCTGGAAGTGGCGGAAGACTACCGAGGACACAGAGATCGGTCGATAGCCTCCAGGCCCACTTCCCCCTTTCTTTGGGATGAACACTGTTCGGGTACGGGTTAACGCTTTCGGGGGTCTTCCCGCAAGGAGGAGTAGGTTGAGGATGAGCAGCTTAATCGTCTTAGGTGCTTTATTCCAGCGACGGGCGGAAATACCATCAGGTCCAGCGGAAGTGGAGTTCTTGACACGGCACTTATGTGCCTCGTCAAGTAGCACCGGCGAACACATGATGCCGCGTAAGGAATCCCTGGTGGAGACTGGGGGAACCACTCGCTCTCCAGGGTCATGACTGGGAGCACTCAAAAGTGGCTCCCAGAAGTCCACAAACTCCTGGAGAGGGGGTTGAACTTGATTTTCCCCAGGCTCCTCCAGTACCTCCGCAGCTACACGCGCCGGATGCTTCCTCCACAAACTCTGAACCCGGTGGTACTCCCGCCGTCTTGCTTGCTTAGCTGCTCTGCGACCTCCATGCAACACCATTCTAAGAGGAGGTCCTCTTTGGTGCCGCGTCACGGTCGCATCCCCAACCTGCGGGAAGATTCTCCCTAGATAGGCTGCAACCTCATCCTCCAGGTTTTCTGACCCTTCAGCAGCCCGCCTCGCCAGATCCTGCAGGTAGGTGCTTTCGTAGCCTTCAATGCGGCCTACCTGCCCCCCGAGCCTCATGACTTCGGTCTTCAGATCGGCAAGAAGACCGGAGGTCCCGGGGGAGGGATTCTGAATGGCAGGCTGCTGCTCCACGTCAGCAATAGGAGATGCAGGAGAGGCCCCACTGCTATTTGCCAGGATAGCATCCTGGACAAGCTGCCTATAGTGAGGCCTCTGGCGGAGTTTTGAGATGGCATTGACTGTGCGTGTGGGAAAACGCTCACTTAAATAGACATTGATATTACGTACCCCACTGCGCACAGCCACCACCTCATCACCCGCCATCCTGCGCAGATCCTCGGAAGCATACCTAGGCTGTACTCTTTCTATTTCAATTGCAGCATTAGCAGCAACAGGATGCTTCCGTCTGACGTGGAGACCAAGGCCAGACCTGGTAGTGAATGCTCGCTCACAATGGGCACACTGGTGGTTCAGAGAGGCAGTGGAAGAGGAAGAGGGAAGGGATGATGAGGAAGAGGAGGAAGGAGAGGATGGCCGACGCCCCTGCCTGGGGCGCCTCTGAGCGCCTCCCCCAGAACCCCGCGTGCCAATGGGCCGGCGGGGGTTATGAGGCTCGTCGTCGTTCGTGTTCATAACGGGAGAAGCACATTTTAGAAGGGTCAGGGAACCCGATAACAAGGGTCCCCTCCCTAATCGCCAGAGGGTCATTCAGCCACCCCTGGAACTACAAGAGGGGTCCACCAAGGAAACCTAATGGGACCACCTCTGCTCATCCCAGGGGGCCCGGGTTGCGCGACGGGGACGCATGACCTTGACTTGGGTAGGGATAAGAAGGGCTAACCAAAAATAAGTACCTACGTGGATTTCAGGGTCTCTAAAACATGCAACGGGACAAGAGTTGATCTATCGTGTTTCATTCCCCAAATGTGATTATAGAACTTATGTCATATAGTGTATGAGTTATCAATAACATTCTAAATTATACAAGTGAAAGGGTGGATGAGCTTCATTAGTTTTGTATCATTAATTAATTTAATTACTTAAATAACAAACAGTTTCTCATTATCATGGAACTTTAAGAGTGATATGGGCTTGGCAAAATCTGTGTCGATTCTTCTCATCGATAGGATATCAATATCGACCTGCGATATCGACTGATTACTTCAATGATGGCGTCAGTCTGTCTCCCGCTTTGCCTCGACCTTCATGTGGAAACCATCGTCTCATCCTCATCGCTATATTTTTCCGAACATTTTCCAAGGATTTTTCACGTCGTGTGCGCCCTTCTTGACAGTTCGATCAAACGTTTCGATCGGTGGCGGTAGTACTCCGCGTATTGTACAAATATTATTCGCATTTACTGGGTACCCAGGTAGGAAGTGCCGGTTTAGTTCTACCAGCTTCGCGCTCCGCCATCGTCCTCAACAGGTGATTCAAATCATTTCAATATCATACCTAGTACCTCAGTATATTTTGACAAACATAAATTACCACCCACAGTCCACTTATAATAATCCCTGAGTTAACAAAGGGTTATGCATCAAAATAAAATTTAAAAAATGCAAACAGCGAAGAACAAGGACAAATGACGACTGGGGAACTTATATCCCATTTTGTGAGAAGTCGGTTAAAAGAAACTGTTTTTTTTTTCTACTTTATTTTAAGAAAAGAGAATCCGAACAAATAAAGACACTTTCCAAGAGATGGGAACCAGAAATAGTGCAAAAATTGCTAACATTATAGTAGTGAAAATGGGCGCACCGTGAACAGTGAATCTGTGGTCTCCAGAGGTTGTGCAGACCGCACATCCAACTCCAAGTTTTGGACCACCATAGTAGGTATAAAACAAAGTGGCTGATTAGGTACATTTCGTATTAGTTCTTCAGTCTTCAGAAGAGTTATTGGATGTCCCTCAGTCAAGATAAAATCTGAGAAATGGAAGTTTTGCCCGTTTCAGGAATACGTGGCGTCAAAAGATCAAAATTTTTCACGAAGGACTAAAATCTGGAAAGCAAGTGGGTATTTTGATTTTTGAGCAAGTTTGTCGCCAAACTATACATTCTCTTGGAAGCAAAAACACAGTAAATTAATTAGTTGGTATGAATTAAAGGTGAAAAGTGAACTTAAATGTTCAATGGGTGATTTTTTGAACTTGCATAAAATGGTGAATGATGATTTTATTTTATTTGTATTTACTATACTTACTGGAGTTTCGATGCAATATAATTCAACTCATATAACTGCGTACGAGGTATAGTAACCAAAATGTTGTTTGACTCCTGATGTCAGCGGATACGCGGTCACAACAGTTCTCAGCTTCTATCCGTTACCAGCTCCTCGTTATTCACGTTTCAAAAGGTGGGCGCGATGTCACGACGAGACGGGATGGATGTCTATGACATCAACACTGGTGACACCTCTAGTGAAACCCTGTCGGCATCCGTATTACATGGAGCTCGATGGCAGTGACGAGAGTCAGAGAGAGGTTTTCACGGGTTAGATTGGAAGTCGGTCTAGTTAGAGATGGGGCGGGATTGAGATTACAGTTCCCTATACACTCCAGGACGCCCGCCTTGCCACCCCCACGCCAGTCCAAACCACCTGCTCCTTCTCCCACGTGGAACTCATCGCCACGAATCCGAGACGGAACGCAATAAGACGGTGTCTCAAGCTCCTTCTCGCTTGCATCTTCATTAATTTAATTTCCATGGTATAGAGCATTTAATTTGAAGTTTGCAGACGTTTTAGAATTAGTCGGTAAACAGTGGAGCGCATGGTGAAGGTTCTAAGCCATTACTGTGAGTAATTATCCTCCTACCTTGACCTAGACATCATAAATATGAAATTGTTTTCACGGATGTACTTACTGTACGAGTATAACCATACAAAATGGGTCCTCGTAAGAAGTGTCTATTCTAAAAAACCTTTTAAAAGACCTCGTATGAAGGCCATATTATGAAAGATATAATTTTTCTCCAATTTTTATTTTGTACATTGAAATTGAGTACTGGGTAAATCATTCATCTACCTACCTAACAAGTTATACGGGTATCAGTTTGTTATTCTATTCTATACTGGAGAATTATGATTCTATACTATTGCCAAGAAATTGCTCCTAAGCAAATAATTATGCTAAAACTAACTAACTAAAACTTCTAAATGATTAAAATCTTACATAAATTATACTATTTTCAAGTTTTTTTTAAAAGTTAAGGATACTATCGTTGACGAACTCTTCCGCATAATTTGATAATTTTTCTTCGGTGATGAGTTAAGACAGTGCAATATTGTTGAAATGGGCCCTAAGAAAAATGAAGATCCAGGGAAAGACAAACCCTTCGAGGAAGCTAAGTTCAAGGGGAATGTTGACAGATCTTACAGAGTTGAGCACGGACTCAAAAAGGTAGGAGGAGGACTTGGAGGGCTGGTGTTCGACAAGGAGCTCATATCGTCGTATATGCCTGACGCAGATAAGCTTAGAACCGAAAAGGAGTTCCCGTTCATCATCTACCCCATGGACGAAGGAGTCAGCCCTCCTCCACCATTTTTTTGGAAACCATCACCGACTATTCCAATGTCGTTTTATGGTTTACACGCTTGCGAGGGGCACGCTTACGATTTGCTTTGTACGTAGAATTTCCAGAAATATTTTTCATCTCTGATCCAAATATTTATTTCTATTTACTAGTAAGCCTTTAGGATAATTTTAGACAGCTCAATGTGAAAAACCATTGCTTCTGGGTCCATCAAAAGGAGCGGAGGTATTGTTTTCACTTCTTGTTTTCATTATTTTAAGACATTAAAAAAAAAGTCTGCCAAGTGGGTGTGGCACATAGCTTCCTCGTATCCATAACCCGATTGTATAGATGATCCGATGCATAGCAGTTAGTCTCAAAACACCAATCTCTAAGTACCTTTCACTACCCTCATAGGGGACCATCTACACGCTAATCTGGACAATCCTAGAAAATTTCATCAAATTCGGATGAAAAATTAAGTGAGTAGGTGTATGCCTCGGCTAGGTTTCGACCCCGCGACCTTAGGAGCTCTAATCAAGACTTTATACTCTGAGCTACCGATGACCTGCAATTAATGTGATTTGAGATTCTCACAGGAGACCATTCCTCTATGAATAAATCCCTCTATGGAAAACAATTCTCTGTGATTTTCATAGGGGACCATCTAAACACTACTCTGTAACATCCCCGAAAATTTCATTGAAATCGGATGGAAAATGTAGAAATTATGGCCGTTACGAGGAAATTCACGTTTGCCCATGCGCAATGGCTACTATCAGTCCGAAGGCGGTGATTTTCATAGGGTATCATCAAAATAATAATCTGTAACATCCCTGAAAATTTCATTGAAATCGGATTGAAAATGTGGAAGTTATGGCCATTACAAGGAATTCACGTTTGCGCATGCGCAGTCGCTTCTATCAGTCCGCGGACGATGATTTTCATAGGGGACCATCTAAAACCTAATCCACATAATCCCTGAAAATTTCATCGAAATCGAGTGGAAAATGTGGAAGTGCTGGCCGTTACAAGGAAATTCACGTTTGCGCATGCGCAGTAGCTACTATCTGTCCGAAGGTGGCGATTTTCATAGGAGACCATCTAAATACTAATCTGTAACATCCCTGAAAATTTCATTGAAATCGGATGGAAAATGTAGAAGTAATGGCTGTTACAAGGAATTCACGTTTGCGCATGCGCAGTCGCTTCTATCAGTCCGGGGATGATGATTTTCATAAGGGACCGTCTACACACCAACCCGCACAATCCCTGAAAATTTCATAGAAATCGGACAATAACTTCGTATAGTTACGCGTGTTACAAGGAAATCATGACAAACGGACAGACACATAGACAGACAGATTGGATTTCATGACAGACAGACAGACACGGAACCAAAATTGTTCAGAAAGGTCTAAAACGCAAAACGCGAGTGGAAATTTTGATTTTGGAGAACTTTTTTTTCGTCCTTGAAAAGTGAAAACAAAGCTTCCGCTACCTTGGTAGACTCGGAAGTAATTCTTTATTCAACCAAGTATAACTTATTAACGATATTACTCTGTAAATATGGATAAGTATTCAAAACTAAGATACATAACTGAGTTTTGTTAATTATGCTGGATGTTTCACTTCACTACTTCACAAGTAAGCTAGGTCAAGTAGTTTGGTACGCTTCAATCTCTGATGATATCACTTGTATCAAGGAGTTAGAGAGCTCTTCGTTGATGTGACATCTTAGCCGATGTAGGTGTCTTACAGATTGTCGCTTTATAGCATCGTTTATTGTTTCGATCCGGAACTCGTGAACGTTTCGAAAGTTCATGGTGCATTGACTACCGTTCTCAGCACATTGTTCTGGAATCTTTGAATGATGTCTCGTTTTGATCGAGCCACACAGCCCCAAAACTGAGTTCCATAAGTCCCTACTGGTTCAAGGAATTGGTTGTACAATGTAAGCTTGTTCTGGATTGACAACTTCGACCGTCTCCTCATTAGCCAATGCATTTTTCTGAATGTTAGAAGAAGTTCTTTTTTTCGACATGGGCTTTTGAGAGATGAAAAAAATTTTAAACCAAGATTGAAGCTTCCATTTGCATTAGGCATGTTAACAATACCTTATTAACAATTTTTCTTTCTTGTGCCATACTTCTAGCCTGTGTTTCCTAATAATTGTAACTGACGAGACAATCCAAATTAATGTCTGATTTCGACGACACTCCCGAGGTTGTGTGAGTTGAGCCTAGATGGCCATCGCTCTTGGATTGACGTCAATACGCTTGCAAAAAATAAAATCCATACAAAAATCTCAATTTATGCAAATTTATTTTGATTTGGATGAAACTACGAGATTGCGTTGTTTGTGCTCCGTTTGGTCCTCTATCCATTTCGGTGTTCAGATATGTTGTGATCTTTCAGATGATTTTCTGTAGCTTTCATTCAAATTTATTTGGATTGTATATTAATACTTCATATTTCGTGTCTCAATGTTTTGACGATCATATTGTGGCTGGTGACTTCAAAATTTATTTACATTCATTAGGATGCCAATAAAATTATAACTTTATATAATACATTTTATTGTCATGCAGATGAAATATATTTAATTAATTTTATTGGACCCTTCCAGCTAGGTTCATTGCACTGGGAAAACAGTTAACACCACGTGAGAAACACGCAGCTTCTTTATTTTCGATGAGTGCTATTCATTTGGCTCGAAACATGGAACTAGACGTTCATAGAACTGCTATCTGGCTAAGTGTAGCTTGGCAGTGTTTTCAGTTAGTGACAAAATACAGGACTAGAGACCACATTCACCTCGACAGATATTTCGAAGAAACTCTTATACGACACTGCGTAAATGTGAGTATGATCACATTTTTCAGCGATTTCAATCTGAAATTTACATTGACATTGACCTGGAGTTTTCATAATTATGTCCACATATTTACCATGATTTTTAATTTGGGTAGATAGTTACTCCTGTAATCAGGGTTTTAAAGTAAACAAGCTAAAGTAGGCAAATTCTTAGATGGAAAAATCTAGAAATGAGAAGGTTGTCGAGTCCAGAACCTGAGTCTTGATCGTTCGTTTCGTCACCCTGCTTGCCACCTTCGCTGGACATAAAAAAAAATCTGCCAAGTTGGGTGGATAGTAAAAATTCCTCACAAAGAATAATATGGACAAATACATAATCTGTTGGCTCGAAAATTATTGCATTGATCTGAGATCTGATAAGTATATGATACTAAATTCATTAATACACATGAACTTCACGATAAACTGGCTGGTTTCCTACATTGAGAAATAATAAAACGATTGAATGGGAAAAGTGCCATGTCATTTAAACCAATTCTTTTCATCTTACCTTGAAAGTACCCGCCGAGAAGAGGTCAGAACAAATTCAATTCGTCAATAGGTAAACGTGTCGATCCAGAATAATTTTAAGAAATGGCTATCAGGTACCAAGTTGCGAGGGAGTACGGTTTATCAAGTGACAAAAAGCTAATGACAGAAGACGAGGGGAACGGGGCCTATTCTAAGTCAGTGATATTTATTTAGTAATACCTGTAATAATAATGATGTGGAAGAACGTTGTTCCTGTACCTATTACTTCAATACCTCGTCAATAGTATTCCTGAAAACTTACCGGAGTGCAACGTTCTTCCTGCCACCGGCCCCTTTAGCGTTCAACATCACATAAATCGCAAAAATGTTCTTGATGTTCCAACACAAATTTCATTCGTTTTAGAGCTCACCGTTGGGTTGTGAGGTATTTTCCGAAGATGAAGCTCGTGTGTTACAGCGGTTCTTCTGTCGATTCACTCGACTTCTCCCTCTTCTCCAGTTGTATTTATTCAAAGTATTCGACTTGGAACTCAATTTGGCTGAAAAAATGCCTTACCTCAGGGGTAAAAATTGTCTTAGCGATATGAACTTGAATTTTATTGACACTATGGATGATCCATTGCTTCGAATGGATTTGTACAATCGGCCAAAGCGAGATAAAGAAGACAAAGAAATGTTCAAATGTTCGATGGACTTCTTCAGAAAAATTTGGAGAGAAAATAAAAATGAAATCGTCGTAGCGAAAAGTGATGTTCACGTCTTACTACAACTGATGGCGTCTAAAATCAGTGCCAAAGAGTCAAAGATGAAGCCTTCTATCACAAACGAAGAGTGATTTTGATACTATAACAACAAAAATAGTAAATTATGAGTCAATATGATAAAGACAGTTTTGTTCGTTATGAAAATTGATTGATTAAACATTAAGGTTGGATTAAACATCAGATGATTGATTAAACATTTTATCCATGTAGTAGTTTTAATTACATTATTCATTATTTAAAATTAATACTTGAAAGAAATAGAAACACCTGTTTCTGAAAATAAAGGAGTGGAGAGATTTATTCCACATTGATAATTGGGAGTAGGTCCTTGGGTTTTGCCTTCTGGATCTGTTAGTTTCAGATTTCGCAGAGAACCAAAGATTGCCTTGTCGTATTACACCTAGCATCACAGAATCCTTGGAGGAGGTAAGAGACAATTAAGACATGATAAATACACTGGGTCTTCTGGGACGATAGATCATATTCTCCAAGGCGCTCTACGGAACGTCCAGACACGAGCACTATGATTAATGCAACTCATGTCACCGTTTCACCCTTCAGGAAATCCCTCTGAGTGCCTACAAGAAATCTTCCTTCTCTTCGTTACGAGTAAGTACAAGGCTCAGTGAGAGCACGATTCACGTACACCCAGCTTCCTTAGGCTACCAACATGTAAATGTACCGTCGAGTGTTTCCCTGCTTAGACTCCTCACCCTTGGTGGAATGAGGATAATGTTTCTGTATAAATATTTCATAGGTAGGTCGAATGTCAACTCGCACTGGAGCATAATTCCTGAACATTGCAGATGTTCTTTTGCTCCTAGTCATAGGTGGAAAGGGAAAGGAAGTATTACTTTTTTTACTTTAATAATCTTACTGGTTGTAGCACCTCCTAGTACCCGAGAAAGTACGAGTTAAACACAAATCACATTGCAGCGAACAACTTGTTGATTTATAGGGTGAAACCAGCAATTGGAATTTTTATCAGGCAGTTCTGAAAAGTATTCAAGTTGATCTGGTGTATATACGAGCATTGTCGTTCCATTTGATTACAAAATGGTCTCAACCATTCGGTTCGCATATATAATATTTCAAGACTGTAGCGGTGCTGCAAATACTACTCAGTGCAAAGAGAAACATTCATGTCACAATGTATCTGCATGAGGCGTTGATGCTACCACCAATTGTTTAATAAAGTGAAGTCAAGGAATGATTTTAATGTCATTTGCTCGCAAAAAAGACTTATGGTGCTGGCCGATTATTTACATTCGTTAGCTGTTTCGAAACTTGTTCTTTCCAAATCTCAAATTGCAGGGGATACTTTGGACAACACCGAAAAAAGAAGTTTGGTGACTGGAAAATTCGAGTGACTCTGATTTTACATGAATTAATGAATGTTGACGAGAGCTATTCAATAGGGTGTAAAATCATGAGCAAATTATGACTAGACATACCTGAAAAACGCTGCAAATGATTACACAATGGTTTATTATTTTTCTATGTAGATCACTCGTCTGCAAAGAACACGGCTTCGCCATTGTCACCAACCAACATGAAGAAAAACATCGATCGCATTAAGGTCAGCTAAAATTTGAACGGAGATTAGGCCACTTTTGCGATTCACACTCGTGTTTCTGATTTATCGTAAGTCCAACCCTTAAATTCTCGTAGGGAGCGAACGGTTTGTCCTACAGGGCTCCGCGTGGTCTCTAAAAAATCTAAAAATTCAATGCTATCTTAAATTGATGGAAAAACAATACCTTTATATCTAAATTTTTTTAGTTCGGGCGTTTTCAAGATTTCAACCCCTTAGAAGTAACCTACATCAACCAAAATCTTCGGGGCACAACTAGACCCCAAATGGAGCCTACGGTCAATGCTAAGTTAGGAAAGTGCCGCGTACGGCGTACGGCAGATGGAAGGCCAAATTTTTATTCGATTTTTGGATTCTACGTACGTTGAAACGTAAACCAACAAATTTTGAGGGGAGTTAAAAAAAAAAATTTCTTGGTTGATTCCGAAGGTTCATTATTGAAAATAATAAACCAAAATGAGAGGAGTTCTGGGTTCAAATATGGATGATGCTTGCTTCTAAACTGAAGGTCTAATCTAATCCGAATATGTGGTCAAATTCTTCAAAGTCCAAACTGCTGAATGATGTTAATACTAGTATTTGAACCTCTATAACTTATAAATCATAATAAGTGAAAACAAGCGAGATCATGAGGGGCGACAGTGAAATTTCCAAAATAAAAAAAAATTTCAATGAAATAAGTATAAAAAATCTACATTTATTTCTCTCATTCATCGATCCACAAAATTAATTCAATATTTAATTTTGAAATGCGAATAAATTCATGTTTATTGATGCACATTCATTAATTTTGTTCTTACTACCCTCCAAATTTGATTTTCACATGACATGAAGACTACCACACAACCCTTGAGAATCCAATCGAAATCGAACTGAAACTGTTTATGGTTGATACAAGGTTTTCACATTTGATCATGCGCAGAGACTACTATCAATTCGGGAGCGACGATTTTCAAAGAGGACCATTTACACGCCAACCCACACAATCCTTGAACATTTCATCGAAATCGGACAGTAAATCCTTATAGTTCTGCCCGTTACAGGATTTCATGAGAGCCAGATACACAGACACGAAACCAAAATTTTTCAGGAAGGTCAGAAACGTAGAAAGCGAGTGGAAATCTTGATTTCAGAGATTTCAGAGAGACTTTTTTTTCAATTTTTTAATGCTTTCAGATTTGATTCTAATATAACGTTGCGCAAAGTTTTCGAGCAAGTCTAAATGTTCTTTTAGAAGAGACCTGTAGAATTGTTGAAGTTGAACCTTTTCTATAACCAATTTTTGGGTTGACGTTTAGGAAAGCATGTCATTCCAATCCTACTAGGTATGAATCTTCTCTTCAAAATCGGCGGGAAACACGAGCTCGTAGTCAGCTGTCATTCTTCGTACCCATCTACTCACTGTATTCACCGAGGAAACCGTTTCCTATGTAAGCAACCCCCTTTGGGTGATATACGATGAATCGTGGATCGTCGGCAGTTAACCAGGATCTTGGTTGAAGTTGATCTATGGACGTATCCAACACAATGGGGTGCGGTAACTAGCTTCCAGCTCGGCCAGATTCACAATTAACTAGTTAGTGGCCCGTATCTGCCCAGCTTCAACCGTCATTTCACTCTCCAGATAGGCTCTACCACCCAAAAGACGGGAGATACTCTCATATTTCACAAGCATGGTCGGATCATTACTTATGCAAATATATACAACGTATATAGAGTGTAGAATTGTCTAGTTGAAGTAAATGATGGGCTGGTTCAAACATCACTTATTGGAGAATAATTAGTTTTAAACTACAAAAGCGTTTTCAAACTGTGGCAAACAACTTTCTGCCTCTAGCAAAAATGTTTGAAAACGTTTTTGTAGTTTAAAACTAATTATTCTTCAATAAGTGATGTTTGGTTACTCCATCTCATAAAATATTCGCATAATTAGGACCCTGATCCAGGGTCGAAACGTCGCAATGAAATAAAGAAGTTGAAAATCAACCAGCCCATCATATACGTATATATAAGGTGTTCTTGAGGCTTACCAGCCGATTCACAGGTCATGCAATCATGCATAAAATACGAGTATGTGTGATTAGTAATGATGTAACCGGAATAATGATATGAATGATAAATTTCATACCATACCATTAACCTTTACGTAATATAAAATTATATCATATACAATTCACCTGATATCGTGTATATCAACTTTGGGTATACTTTCACTCTTCTTACTTGTTACCTCGGTAGTCTTGGAAGTAATATAAAGGTATATACACGTCTATCAAAATAACTAGTAATAAGGTTAGGTACATATCTACCAAAAGTGTATATACCTATCCACTCGTTGAAACAAGTGAACTGCGTCAACAATTGAAAGATTGTCCACCTTCATTCCTTCTACAATGTTCCATAAAGTGTTTTTCTCTCTCTCTCAATTGAAAGATTATTAGAATATGAACTTCAGTTCTGAATGCAATTCCTACTTATAGTGGCGTAGTACAAAATATCCGCTGACATGGACGAACATTTTGCATTCCAACTCACCCATTTTCCCCTCACTGTGTTTTTTATGGCTTGGAGTCTGGAGAGTAGCAATCGTGGAAGTGCTTTTGTGAAACTACCAAGTGAAGTTTCAATGGCTCCACATAGTGGAACGTATTAGGAACAGCTCAAACCTGTGTTTTTTTCTACCTCCAAACTACTTTCTTTATTTCAACTCTTTGTCCTTACATAAAATGGAGGAAATGACTGGAAACGCATTGAGTAAATTGAACCAATACACTTCAAAACTCTGATGGGCGAAACGGTTTATTTACGTTCGTTTTACGCCCAACTTTAGGATTTGTTCGATTCAGCTCAAGAGCTAAGTTTAGGCCCTGTTGAAAAATAATGCCGATCAACTTAGAAATGTAGCTAGAAATCAACATGATCCTCTTGCCCTTCAACCCAATGATATTATTAGTACATCATTACTATGTTACTAATAATTCTTCGATATGCCATACATTGGATAGACAAAACAGTACACGATCAGCTGAGTGAGCTCCGAAGCCATTTTCAATACTATTGAACGCAGGGAGCTGAAATTTGAGAGGGAAGGTCAAGGGAGAATACAGATGGTGGTAGGTGCTATGGATGGAGAACCAGTGATCTATACAGAAGGGTGATCTATACAGAAAATAATAAACCTTTGGGCAATGATTTGCTGCGTTTTTCCTAGTTCGTGGGAAATGACCATTACTTTTTGCTCCCGTTTTCGTCTACTTCCGTACGGCCTTCGAATATGTAGTGTTAATTCAAGTTTGTTATACACCCGAGGATCAGTAGGCAAAATTGTTGTCTGTGTATCTTGTTGCCAATGTGAATCGTGGCGTAGGCTCTGATGAAACAAAAAATGTTATTGTTCCGAAGTGGTGGCGTTTTTCCCGTTAGAACCTGGTTCCGATACTCGACATTTGTAATCAATAGTCATAACCACCTCTCTTATGTATTTCTTTGTTGTTCCAGACTGTTTATATTTTCTTCTTTACTAACAGAATAATTCTGTTCATAATTATTAAGAAGAAACTTAGAAATTACACTCGTGAATTACCTAGTTTATTTATAGATTAAAACTTGTAAATTTATGAGAGGTAAAATACAAACTACGTACTACAAACTTGTTGAATCTTATTACAGAAGTAACCCGGTTTATTGGTTTGTGTGAGTAGGAATTGGGAGCTGTGTTCGGGAATAAAAGGTCAGGTTAGAGGTAAAAGGCTAGGGTTCATAAAGCAGTCCTTTTAGTGCTCCTTGGATCCTACCCCAAACCGGCAATCTATCTTACTTTCTAAACTCAGGGAGGTAAGGGGATATACGAATCCGCTAAACGTCTTCTCTCCAATCACCCCGCCTAGCTGCCTTTCTACCCTTCTGTGCTTTCTTCTGGAGAAATAAGAACCTCCTCAATAACTTAATGGATACCCCTATTACCTTAACCAAGTTCGCTGTCTGACAGTGCCTCTGGGACAGGGCATCGAAAAGGGATTGATCGTTCGGAAATCACTGATAGGAGAAATGCTCCGGAATTGGAAGTTCCTTTTCCATCTTCTTTTCAACGCCGTCAATTGAAGAAGAGATATGCTTCCACCCGAAGATGGGATTTTATTTTTGGGACCCCAAGGGTTTATGGATATGTCTAATAAAAACTGTTCGTCTCAGTGTTATTTCATAATTATGGAGATCGGCCAGGAATGATTATGTACTCGCGTTGAACTCTCTCAGGTAAACCAATTAAAAATCAAAATTAAAGTTGGTTTTCTCACCAACAAAATACGTAGGTGCATAAGGGGTTTGTTATTATATGTATACTGACGTTTAATACCTAAGTTGATAGTACGGTAACGAAATAATCAAACAGTATAATGAAAAACAAAGCAAAGCAATTGTTCGCATTCTTAAAGTATGAATTTATTTGAGGAGCCTACTCTCTTGTTTATTTTCAATACATAGGGGGAAATGGGAACTTAGGAAATTGTGAGAAGAAGTGGAGTATCTTTTCTCTTCACATCACTTCCCGAAACCACACCTCCGGCTCAATTCACCAGGTATTCGATTAGTTTCCAATCAATTTCAGTTTCGTCTGAAAAATGGAATAATTCGAATGTGTGAAAGAAAAGCTTACCTACGTTCAGCTCGTTTTTTGTTACCTTCAAAACGGAATAGAACATTAGATAGGATAGGAGGTATAGATATTTTATTTGGGCAACATCTTTTACCCTGAACAACCCTTATGGTCCACGGATTTTGGAAGGGTAAATTGGGTGCTTTTTAGTGGAGCCATCCACAGGGCAGAACTGTGAGCCCGATTAGTTTATTCACCGTTGAGTAGAAACCCACAGAGTAACGGAGATAAGGTGGGGTGTACCTGTGATAGAGCCCTCTTGTGGACAAACAGTCAACTAGAGCGTCATTACGTCTTCATTACCATGGTCAGGTGTACAGCTACCATCGAGTCGTTGTATCAACTTAAGGGCAAGTACAACGCCCTGGTAAACAGCTAGTGTTTTAATAAAAGCTGTAAAATTCGTCGTATCCACAGAATTCTTCGATCTGACAATAGAGGATTCCATAACGAGCGTTATTTAGAGGATTTTGGAAGCGGTAAAGGAATGCATTGGGTATAGACGATGCCGGAAGATAAATCTTGAAGGGTTGACATTGTCCAGAGGACCTCTGGTCGTTAACGGCAGGATGGTCAGGGTTCGAACTTGATTTACGGTGGGGTGGATGCCTGCAGCAGAGGGGGATCGAACGAGACGGGTCGGACAAAGTTTTGGACAATTATGCAGATAGGTTTTAGTTTTTGTCATTTACAAGATGGTTCAGAAATTTGATTACTCTCAAAATAGTGGAAGTATGGCACGAACTGTTGTTGTTCGTGGTGTGGTGCATGAATTTCTTTGGTATCGTCCTTTGGACTCTTTTCTTGTGAGCTAGTGTTAATGTCTACGGATGTCAGCTTTTAATGAAGTCTAATAAATAGGGTGAGCAGTATACTTAAGTAGCTTCCTCAACGTCGAATTAGCCGCGGAACACTCCAATAAAAAACATAATTTTCAAGATCACAGTGATAATTTAATTTGTGGTTGATAGGTATTTCACGATTACGTTGATGTTTTTTATCTTTATTGTTGCCATGGAATTAATCGATCATCAGGATTAAAACGCGATAATCTTGGAGCCATTCTCCATATTCGCACTAAGAGAAAATTCGCGATGGCTTATACAAAATCACGAATTATGGTGAAAAATATGGCAAGTAGAATGTAGGTAGTCTGCTTCCATGAAAGTAATGAATAAAAGTTAAATAGATTTCGACGGTTAGGTCATCATCAGTAATAAAAATAAGAACTAAAAGTAAATTAGCAGAGATAATAAAGAAAACGGGAGGATCAACAAATGCCAATAAAGGCAAATTCTTTTTTTAATGGAGGGGGGGGGGAGGTCTCAAAGGGTTTTGAGCTCCCTTCCACATTGTCTGCCTCGATTGGCATTTGCTGATCCCATTTAACTTCTCTGTGCCAATAGGATTCAAGTTCTACTTTCACTGGTACCTTCTTCCATCTGATTGGGTATGCCTTTCACTTTCTCGACCTTTGGAATTAGAGCACCTTTTCACCTGTGATTATATAAGCTGTGCTTTCTGTGATTTTCAGTTCTTGCATGTTACTGATTATGACCTAATTATCGAAATCGATTTAACTTTGTAACTCATTACTTCCGTCGAAATAGACTACGTTCTAATTGACTCCGTTTTTTTATGTCAGCTACTTACATATTAAAGACGTAAATATGCATGTAAAGACCCTAGCTTTTTTAATAATATTTAAAATACATTTTTTATTTAAGCTTTTTAAATACATATTATGTATTCTATGAAAGTCTACTCTATCATTTATGAATAATTTCTTTACTAATCCAGTAGCACATTCTTCTCTAACTTAAAAATGCTGAAAATTATTATACAACGGTTTATTATGTTTCTGTAAAGATAACCCATCTGCAAAGATGTGATTATTACATTTTTGGAATCTCGTAAACCATCACTTTTTTTTGCTCGATTCCAAGGGTTTAGTGTTATTAAAACCAGAATAGTGAACCAGAATGACCGTAACGTTTTTTTTTAAATGACTCACTTTTTTACGCCTTGTTGATTGATCTACGGTGTGGTTAGTTGATGTTGTTTTCAAACAGTATCAACACTAAAAACCTTCTGATTAAAAAAAGTCTACCAAGTGGGTGTGGCACGTAGTTTTCTGTTATCCATAACTAAATTGAACAGATGATCCGATGCATTGTAGCTAATCTCAAAACATCAATCTCTAAGTATCCTGCACTACCCTCATAGGGGACCATCTACACGTCAACCCGCATGATTTCTGAATCGCGAGCACACAGACTACTATCAATCGGGGGGCGATTATTTTCTGATGTCTGAGTCAGGGATTTTGTAGAATAATATAAAATTGTACGCTGAATCCCAATAAAACATTTATTTGAAAAAATTACTTATTCAAAAACTACTTTGAATCTACTTGAAAAAAAGTCTTCTAATTATTATTGCCTAGGAAACTTTTTTTTGAACGCTCCTCGTATTCTTGCAGAACTTTCAGACGAAATGTCAATAATTTCTAAGTACTCATTGGTTATACAGCTGGATTGGTAGTGAAGAGTCACCGTAATGGGTGGGTAGGCCATGGTCTGTGCCTGGTGATCCCTTTTGGATGAGCGGCACTAATCCATTCTAACTTCTAAGTGGATTACGAGGATCGGTTCAACAGTTTACTGAATTACTCCCTCTTCCTCTCACAACCACTCACCCACTCTAACACCCCACGCAGCCAAAACCCTGTAAGAGGAAATCAGTAGAAAGTGTGGACTGCGGAGGGGAAGTGCACTGCCGCAAAAGCGGAGATTAGTTCTCGAAGTCTAACATAATGCGTAATCAGGGCCAAACGTGCGACGCTTAGTTCAAATCCTTCCATTATCCATCTTGAAGCGAAATTTGAAAGCAATTTCCGTTGGCTTTCGGAAATGGAGTTTGAAGTTAATATCTGTTTGCCCTTCATAAAGCAGTTTCAACCTATTTCAATCGGTGTTCAGATGATGTTACAAACTTGTACCATAAATTATTAGGAACATGAAGTTGCTTCTTGGGATCCAACGAGAATAGGTATGATCAACGTCATTTCATATAATTCCTTCTATTTTAACCATGCCCATCCGAAATTCATTAAAGAGTTTACCGAGCTACTGGCTCAACAAAAGCTTTGCTCAGACTCTGTAAACAAACGAATATAACGATAATAACTTAAATTCTAGCTCGTTGAGACCTCAAGGAGTTTTTCGTTCTCATGTAATCAACACCAATCAACTCTGCTCAATTAACAATGCCCGAAACATCCTGGAAACGAATTATTCGAACATAGAGAATGGCCTAGTTCGTTTTAATGAAGGGTCGAGGGTATGAATATAACAGACGACAGGAGACCAGAATCGGTCTTCTAGTCCCTTAATATCCTGGTCTCATGATCAGGACAGATGAGCCGCGAAACGAACAAGTCTCCTCTAAACTCTCCTTCTTTGTCGCCTGGACCAGACCCTGAAGAACTCGCCAGAAATCGAAATCTCCTTCTTTTTAGGACGTCCCACAGTAAGACGGGCGTCCTTATGCGATCGATCTGGGGAAAAGTTGGACAACACTCAACAGAAAAAAATAACCACACACTAATTCGTTTTAGACCATTCTGAATCCAAATCCGCGAAAAAAAACCATAGGTGAATGTCTGTGTGTGAGTGACAAAATCTTGAGTCGTCTGCCCAGGCCTCAATTTCCAGCCGATTTTCGTGGTTCTTTTTTTGTTCGTCTCGGAAAACTATCTAGCTGTGCACTACGTCGCCTGAATTTCGAATTTTGCAATTTAAGGGGGGGGGGAAGGGGGAGTTGATGCTCAAAAAAACGAGCGTATGCGGGCATAATCTTGTAAACTCTGCCCAGGCCTCAATTCCCAAAAAATTTGCAAGTTTCTTTTTTTTCGACTCAGTAATCTTCCAAATTGCTTAATATTTCACTAGAATATCAAAATTCGCAAGGGAAGGGGGTGATAATATTCACAAAATATCCGATTTTCCAATATTTCGGTTCCTTTATATAGCTATACTAATTGTATCCAAGCTTTGAAAGCTCGAATTCGCATGTTGGGTGTCGCAGATCATGGATTTCAAAATGCTCTTCAAATGCGAGGCTCCCATGCCGCTAGAAATGTTGTGGTAGATAATGGTTGGGGGGGGGGGGGTTGTCAAATTTTTCTTACATAAAATACTTAATAAATTACATCGAGTGAAAAAGTTTTTCGCTTACCAACTGGTATTAATTGACCTAATGCTTATCCAATGGGACGGCCCCTGGAATGCATGCATTACTAAATAATATGTTTTCTCCAGAGACAGAACTCGGTACGTTTCAGCCACTCTCCTTCATTGATCTTTAAAATCTGATCCCCTCTAGGTACAGGAGCTGTTTCCTCCCGGATCAATGATGGAATGTTCTTCTCCATGATGGAACCCGGGACGAATGAACTTTACTGCAACCTGACGGGTCTTTTGGTTGCAGCGTGGATGTCCGGTACACATCTACCTACAATGGAGTCCCTTTGCGCTTGCACAAGACCACTGAATTCTCGTAAAATGTCTCTATTTTCATAATTTTCTATGTAGTTCCTCCCTATGATCTTTGACAAAGAGTTGCCAATGGACGTTCATCACGCTACGTATTTTGTAGCCTATTCCAAGAGGTTTCCGCTTTTGCTGAACCAGCTTCCTAACATAGAAAATAGTTAACAAGCTGTTGACGTTAAGGTGCTTCTTTCAAACATGCCAAAAATATACATGGCTATTATTGGGTTTCAAACTGGGGTTCAGACTCTGTTCCAGTTGGATAACGTAGCTCCAATCAATTTTCTGACGCTAACCACGAGGATTCTCCATCCCTTGGTGAATACACCCGCAGTAATTGCTTCATTGTTGTCAATAAATTAACAGGATGCTGCATATCAAACATCTCTAGCGTGAACACCACATACAGAAGAGTGTTGGCCATTGGCTCCCAAAAGGATCACCCCCATCGAATTCATGCGTGAAGCTCCCTCCATTAACATCATTTACGACGCTCGATAACATCGATCGCCATATGCGGCTTTGCGCTCAACATTTTAAGAGCTCTGCATAGTGATTCCACCTCTATGAATGATGTACTTTATTGCCTCTGCCAGAATCCAAGCATAGGGCGGGTACCAATCCGTTAATCGCTATCAACCGTTTTGTTTTAGCATACATACTCGTTCACCACTAAGCTTGTAGGGCGATAGGTATAACCCAACCAATCCGTTTGTAAACGTAAAGTAGATTACACACCAGACTATAACAAATATCATATATGTATAATATGACATGTAATCGTTGTTGATTATTCCACTATGTTTAATAATGCATTGAAGAATGTTATTATTTCTACAAGATGCAAGCGCAGCAAACAACCCGGTGAGTACCTGAGTTACAAAAACTGCTATATGTGAGATGGAAGAATTTGAGGAAAGAAGAGTTCTCCTCAATCATATCTCCTAATTCTATAAGTGAATAATACATAATGTATGAATAAAATGCCTTTAAAGGAACTTAGGATGTAGTTTACTGAGGGCTATTGAAACTTGAATCATAAATACTCATAATAATAACAGATTGATATTTGTTATTTGATGCAAAGAAATCCATAAAATTGTGTATGCTTTTAGAGAAACACCTAAAATCTTAATAAGTACCTACCTAATTTATGAGTGACATGTAATTCGTATCTGGATGATTTCTGAACGTCAGCAGTCGGAAGCCGTTTGAATGGCGAGCCGGTTGTTGACATCTTTCATTCGTTTGAGAGTAAAAAGCGGATCCGGTCTTGAAGATGAGTTATTGACGCGTGTCGGGGTACAGGCAGATCTTGCTGAGATAGTACCTACACCCGAGGTTTTTCATTGAGAAAGAAAGATGAGGTGAGACGAGCTCTGTCGATCACAGCGGAGGGTCCTCTGTCACAAAGGCCTCTCAGTCATCCGTCGCATTTTTCACTCCAAGAACAGGAAATTATGCGTGCCAGTTGAACAAGAGCGATTGGACCGAATTTGTGGAGAAGGAGTTTTTCTGATAGTCACCTCAGTTATTTTCGTCATGTAAATATTAACAATAATAAATTATTGTGGAAAAAAACTTTCTATATCACAAAATGTTGACTGCTTAGGTATTTCAAACTGCTCAATGTAAAATACGCAACAAATATGAAAAATCAATAAGTGATTCAATTCTATCACCGAGATTGTGAATAACGTCCCCCACTGGCATTTTGCCACTATTTCATTTTCGAAACTGTTACCAGCTAGAATTTTCTAGTTTCACGCCATCCTGTGAGCATTGTGTACCAAAAAACCCAATTTGAGTTTTTTTCTTTAATTTCTTTATTTTATTCAGAAACATCGAGTTTAGAGATAAGAGCCAAACAGTAACGAACCATAGAGATAAATCATTGTCGTTGTGATTGAGACTACTGGCTTCTGACTTACATTTAGGCTTTCATATGATTCAGAAATACTCTTCATTCATTGTAAAATAATTTCCTTATTGTTGTTCATTGAGTAATGTTATCAACGTGTTGTTAATGTTCTGCATTGATTGCGTTCTCGATGAATAATAAGGTACTTATCTTGAAAGTGGTTTACAATTTTTGAAAACAACAAAAGTTAAGAAACCCTAAGGCTGAGATATAATGATTCTTGTGTAAATCGCACACAAAAAACGTAATATAAATAAATTGCGTTAATATAAATTATTATTTTCTTATTTACAAATTCAACTTATTTAGGCCTTCCCAAATTGGGTTCAATCACTTTTCAAATAAAATTACCTTAATATTATAAAAACAAAATCCAACGTTTTCAAAGTTGAGTTAAGCATTCATTTTACTTTTAAATTAAAATTAATTTTGAATTGTTACATTAATTTTGGGCAAGTTTGAAAAAAAATCTGTAAGTTAAAAATAAATGTGTATAGTTAATGAAAAAAGGGGGTCTCAGTCGGTCGCCGTTGGTTCCTCGTTCCGGGTCAATATTTCGCGAAATTAAAAGGGCAAACATTTAAAAATTTGTACCTAAATTTGAAATTTTAAAGGATTTTAGAAATTCATTAGTGCACAGCCTCAGAGAATTGAAAAACTGAAATATTGCCACCGGAATCATCAAAATCAAACAATAATTGCCAGAGAAAAATAGGAAAAACTACTGAATAAACGGTTTTTTCATGTTTTTCCCAAATTTCTCTGGCAAGTATTGTTTGATTTTGATGATCACGGCGGCAATATTTCAGTTTTTCAATTCACTAATAAATTTCTAAAATCCTTTAAATTTTCAAATTTTCGAGTTTTTGCCCTTTTAATTTTGAGAAATATTGGAGATCGAATACACGAGACCCCCTTGATGAAACATATGAATTAGTTTCTTCGTAAGGCATACCCATTTATATAGTTTCCATAATAAAATAAAAAATGTGTGCCGAATGTCGAGATTTTCGGTATTTATTATGGAACGCACGAAAAAATAAGGGGACAATAAACGAAGGGTCACTCACAGTTGAGGGTTGAGGTCGTCGAGTAACCAAGAACCGTGCACCAAGCAATCAGCGACAGCCACATCTGCAACAGAAGGGTCAATGTGGTGAATATCGATCAGCCTGATGATACAATACGTTGATTGTAGCGGGGAGAGAATCAGAATGGTCTATGTGGTCCGGCCTCTGTCTACAATCGAATCAGGTCCTGTAGACACATTGTATACATCATCGTCTAGTCTAGATTAAGTAAACCAGACTTTCACGTGTGCTTGACCCACCAAATGAATACCCACCTAAGAGTATGTCCTGTTTCCAATCGCTGAACCCTGATTGCAATGAAATGAGTAGAGGACCGGGTCGATTCCAAACCGTATAATCCTCATCGAATAAAAATGTTGAAAAAACTACCCTCCAGCTATGCGCTGATATGGATAATTATTATGTCGAGAAAAATTTAGATATGTGAATTCTTTGTTTATTTAATTTCTTTGTCAGCTCCGGTGTTTGAATGACGCCATTTTTATAACATGAACCTCTTTCCAACGTAAAATCCTAGCGGATCTCGCATGTACACTGAGAAGTGTATGCGAGATATTGCTAGGGCGTTGGTGTACTTTACCATCAAAAGTACGAAACCAATAAATGAATTGATTAATTCCTGATAAAATCTGCTCATTTCTTACATTATAATTTTTCTCGCATTTTGTTGCAGACTCCAAATAATCGTTATATTAGTTTTTAAAAACATTTTAAAGAACTTCAATGGATTGGATTTAGCAATGTCTCACTCCAAACAATTTCACTCATTTATGGAATCAAATTCAATTTTAAAAGAAGGTAGGCCTACATTACAGTACAGCCACTGCTTATCATGTCTGTGCTCGTACTCACCGCTTTGACTAAATACGCTTTTCATTCTTTACCGTTTGCTTTGTTTATTGACCCGAAGAATATGATGGAGGCAAGCTCGTGATTAAGTGCTGAGATGGGAAGGCGGTTGTTGCTTTATACCCTTTCTCCTTCAGATTCCCTCCGTCTGAATCACATACACCGTCAAGTGACCTCTCCAAAGGGACTCCTCGATCGTTCAAGAGCATCGTTACGATACTTCGCTTGATTCATTGCAGCCGCTTTTGACCTAGAAACTGGCATTTCTTGTACTTAGCCGCATAGAACCTTCTTGATAGCTAAGCATGGATATAGTCCATAATGTGAATCTAATTTATTAATCTACAATCGTAACATATAGTTTTTTCCTTAAAACTCTTGAAACGACACATCGTCGTTTAAGGAATGTACTGAATTTCATATTTTGTTCAAGTGAACGACGAAGTTATGCGAGCAGGAA
Organism: Apolygus lucorum; assembly: GCA_009739505.2. NCBI lineage: Eukaryota > Metazoa > Arthropoda > Insecta > Hemiptera > Miridae > Apolygus > Apolygus lucorum. Next base: position 71,685,452 of record CM019176.2, on the reverse strand, counting down.
ATATTTACATGTGAAAAATGCTGCGAATTAGTACTCAACGGTTTATTATTTCCTGCATAGATTGCTCGCCTGCAAAGAACACAGCCAGTAACTACCAGTAAAATCAAGGTCAAATCCTCTGTCAGTAACTACCATCAAAATATTTATCCAAGTTATCCTCGCATTCATAACGAAAGTTGGTTCCTTGTTTCTGAGAAAGCACAACTGTTTGATCGGCTGAACTTGTACGGATATTAGATTTTCTGAGAAGTAAACCATAAAATTGTTCATAGGGAACCGTCTACATGCCAAGTTTTATGACAGACTCTGAGTTCGTGAAGACAGGTAGATCATGTGTAATTTTAACGATTCGTGCTATGTGCCACATCCACAAGGTTAGCTACTTTCCCATATACCTAGCTAATATATTTCGATTTTCTTAACCATAAATTTGAAGATTTCTTTGAAAATTTGCTCATTAACTCATGCTGCATGAATAAACCTATTACGTTTTCGACTGGATTACATTTCGTCTTTGCCTGTCAGTACGACGGTCTGTCTGAATCTCATAAAATCCTGGTAACGAGCCCATCGACTTTTTCGTTCTTCTCAAAATCCTAGACTTCCACTTCGCGATCTTCATGAAAAAAGTATAGCTCTATCGCTCGGTCCAGAGTCAGCTTTTCCACCTCATCGAGTAATCGGTTGAGTAGTCCTTGGTCTAGCACTTGGGAAACTAGACTGTCACACATTATGTAATTTCGTTAGTCACAAGACACTGCTGCAGTCTTCAGTGATGTCGCATAGTCGAAAACGGATTGTCCGGGCAAGAGATTAAGTTTGTTGAATTTGCAACATTCGTGGAGTAAGTTCCTTGTCGGTGAGAAAAAATTCGTAAATTTCTCCGTGACTTCAGAGAACGTCTTGAAAATCTCACTTTCCTTCGAAATTCCTTCGTCGTCTTTTGGTGTCGTCAGTTTGTCTTGAAAAAGTGGTGATTATTTCAACTCCTCTCGGTCCCAGTTGATTTGGAAGGGTTGCCGTTTTTACTTCAGCACTTCCTCAATCTTCTTTGGAGAAGGACTCAACACATCCAGTCCGACTTAAGCTCTCTACTTGGTCTGTCTATCTGTAAATTCGCATATCCAAAATGTATGTCCCCCCCCCCCCCACAGTAAGTTGCCTACTCCAAACTTTAAAACTAATTATTGCATTTTCCATAAAAATTATCGTCACAGTTAATCAGAAGGAAAATCATACGCCCATAGACTGATCTTTATCCAACTTATAAACTGTGGTTTTTATCGAATTCTACGTTCATGCATCAAGATGTAAGATTGAAATGAGGCGACCCTAAAGACCAGTTCCTACCATTCTCACTGCTTGAACTCAATTTTTAATTTTTTGTGAACCTATTTTAGAACAAAACAAACTCCGCCTCGAAATTAATGGGGACTCAGGAAGAACTTTAGTGGTTTCTTCATTACAGCGATCAAGCGTAATACTGGAGGTATTCAAAATTCGTTTGAAACTCCGTTTAGTTCTGAAATCGGAGGGATGTTGTTCAGGGGTCATTTTCTACTAGCTCGAACGGAATGATTACGGGTCTATCGTGATTCAAATGCAACCTTTTTTAAACTCCTTGGAAATCAAGTTTGGCTGGCTTCTCTAGGGAAAGGCATTGAACGATATAAACACAGGATCAGGGGCTAATATAGAGACCAACTTTTCTGGAAGGGAGTTGTAAGTTTCGAGTTTGTAACATTTTCAGTGGAATAGGGGCAAAACAGCAACTGAAATAATGAAGTGTGTATGGGGCGAAATAAAGACACCAAACGGGTCCAAAACGTAAACATTTTTACCTGAAGAGTCTGAAGATACAACCTGAAGATTGCAATTTTTAGAATAAATTGATGAAATAAAATACTAGGTACTTCTAATGAATTTTTGAGAGAGAACAAAATTACAAAACTCTTGTTCAACTACCTTGAATTTGCAGGGTAGTCGGGTGATTTGATTGTTTATGAATTTCATCTCTAATAGAGAAAAATACATCAACTAGGAACAACTGCACACCGTATTGATGTTTGTCAATTAAGAAAATAAAACATGTAAATTATAAAATCTCCAGAGCATACATTGTAACCAAGTTCGAAGGACTTTAGATTTAGCTTCGATGCACTATTTATTTCACAACAGATTGCGAATTGATGTTTTCTAACATTGTATCAATATCGACATCTAGTATCAGCAAAAAATTACGATTTCATGATAAACAACGGATTGGTTCTGACGTTGGAAAAAAATCCAATCAAAACTCAGGAGGCCGGAAAAATATGTTTTGCCCGCAGATTTTCGAAAGAGAAGGTGGTGACGGCGGGAAAAGGGGAGAGCCAATTGACCTGTTTCCTTTGATGGCAAGTCCATTTGGTCCCGGCTCGCTTGTAGGCTGACCCGCCTCTGCTTGCCTCTTCCGTTTTGCTCCATTCTTTTGATTGTGATCAATAGTTCGTGATGTTACCTCCGTATTTCCCACTTAACTGCCTACCTTCCAGCCAACCTCTCTCTCAATCCATTGACTACGAATATTGAATCTTGTTGAGTGAAAAAGGAGAATGAGTGGAATCGGGTCCATAAATTTCATTCGCAAACGAATTATGTATATCCCCGATGTACACTAAACAAAATATTTTTACATCGTTTTCTGTCAGGACTCTCGAATTCGAAGTCCTGGAAAGTCAAGCTAGACGGTTTCATTGGGGTTGGGTAGGGAGAAGTGAAATAACATAAAATAACAGTGACCATTGCAGTTTTATGCAGTATAAAAAGCCCACTCATGCAGTATGAATTGATGAGCGAATTTTCGAAGAAACCTTCTAAGATATGGTTAAGAAAATCGGGATATTCGCTATACGTCAGATTAGTCAGCCTTGTGGGTGTGTTATACAGTACGAATAATTTAAATAATGCAATCAACCTCTCGGTTAAATATTCTTAGGAAACCTCAAAAAATACTCAACTCGACATCATAGAGTACCCACAAGTTTATTGTTTTGATATTTTCATGTCTTTGCTTTGGCACATAAACTGAAAAATCGTCACGAAAACTAAGCTTGCTCACGCGACCAATAAATAAAATAGACTCACTGTGTTGCGTAGAGAACAATCAACTGTTTTCTTATTTTGATGCTTGGGTACATGAACTAACAACCTTACTTCACTACCTTGTTGTGTAGTGGTTGAAATGTCCCAATGTGTTGCAGACTCGTATGCAAGCATTTGATTTCATATGAATGGTGGATCATTCTTTGGTATCATACTGTAGTTATATCAATTTATAATGATTTATGAATGTTTTTCGATTTTCAATATACATAACAAAATAAGTACTGTATGCACAGAGTATATTTTGCACGGTATATTTTGAAGATATTAGGAGTCCATATCAATGTACCCGCTCGGCTATTGCATTTTTGGGCACAACGAATATGCGCAGGTTTTCATTACACTCGTGTAAATAAATTGTACATATATGCATACATTTTAAATTTTTGGATAGTTTTCTATTTGTTGAGTTGTACTTTTATCAGAAATTTTGTGATGGGAATGTTACCTACAAAAAATTATGAAAACACGTAATTTGGTCTAAAATAGGTTTGTCTAAAATTCCTGGTGAACGAACCCGTTTTGGTTTATTATTTTCATTAATGAAACTTTGGAATCGGCCAAGAAAAAAATTTTAAACTCCCCTCAAAATTTGTTGGTTTACGTTTCGAGGTACGTAGAATCCAAAAATCGAATAAAAATTGCGCGGCAATTAGCAACCATGGACAGATTTGGTTGAAATTTGGTATATAGGCTCCATTTGGCGTCTAGTTTTGCCGCGAAGCTTTTGGTTGATGCCAATCACTTCTAAGGGGTGAAAACTAAGGGTTGAAATGTTCAAAAGCGCCCTAGCTCGAAAACTGTCCAGATAAAGGAGTTGATTTTTGACCAATTTAAATTAGTATTGAATTTAAAAAAATTTTTGAGAACACCCGGAGCTCCGTAGGACTAACCGTTCGCTCCCTACGAGTACTCAAGGGTTTTCCTTCGATAAAACAGAATCACGAAAAGTGAATCACCAAAGAGGTCTTTTAAGGAAATTTTAGCTAACCAAACTGCGAAACTAAGCAACCAGTAATCAAATTTCCATAATATGGAATTGCTTCTGGCAACCGATTTTTGGTTTATTATTTTCAATACCTTTGGAATCGACCAAGAAATTTTTTTTTAACCACCCCTAGAAATTTGTTAATTTACGTTTCAAGGTAAGTACGTAGAGTTAGAAATAAAAATTTGGCCGTCCGTCCGCCGTACTCGGCACTTTCCTTAGTTCCCATGGATCGATTTTGATGAAATTTGGTATATGGGTTCCATTTGGGGTCTAGTTGCGCCCCGAAGCTTTTGGTTGATGTCAGTCACTTCTAAGGGGTGAAAAATAAGGGTTGCAATTTTCAAAACACCCTAGCGCAAAAACTTTCGATATAAAGGGGTTTTCTTGACGCCCGCCAAAAGACATGTCCATGTCAAAAAAAGAAAAGATCACCAATGTTGCGTTGTTTGCGTTCTATGTTGATAAGCATGGTTTTCATTTTTCAAGGTACTTATTTTTGTTAAAGTGTGGACCCAGAGCACCAGCACTCTTGTATTTCGGCCAGGAATCGTCTAACGATGTGGACGCAGCACAAAATTACGGATGGCATGGCTATTGTGGACTGTACTTGGTAGTTATTTAGTATTGATTGATTTTAAATGTCTGAGTCAGACCTTCAATTGCATAACTGAAATATCCTATAAAAGGAAAGGGACATCACCCCACCCTAGAATTTCTTGCTTCACAAGCTTTCTCTCTCTCATTCTTTGACCAAATCTATGGGAATTTTCTGGAGGAATTTGCAACATCAAAGTTTCTAACGGATTTTTTTCTTAATCTGTATGAACAACTTATGTACCTAATCATGTACTTTGACCTGTAACAAGCTAAATATCCTCTCTTTAGTTTTTTTCTCTATTGTAGTGTTGTTTAAAACTTTTCTAACCACCCCACAATGAAGAAGTTTTCATATCGAAATAATTAAGAATACATTAGGTATTCAACTGCTTTATGAATCAAATCCGTGGAAGAAATCGAATGAATTCTCAAACACTTCAAATTCAAATTATGAAACGAGAATCGATCATAGAAACTCGAGTTGTGGACGCTCAAATGAAAAAAAATCTATTGGACTTTGTTCAAACGGCTACACACGTGTTAGAAGACTATTTTTTTTTTTTTTTTTTTTTTTTTTTTTTTTTATAGAGGAGGAAACCGTTTATTGGTTGACAGCGGGAGAGGGATGTTTGTCTCACCGCCCTTTATGTGGGGGTCCGGCCGCTATAAGCAACTGGTTACCCACTAAAACCTCCTCTGTTCGTCTGGACTGCCCCGGGACTACAGTTGATGCATTACTTCGGGACAGCCCCTTTTTCAGCCCGGCTGTTGCTGGGCTTCCTCTTCGTGAGGCCTAATGTCTTTAGGCTCCTCCTTGGCTTCGATAGGGGATGGGGCGTTTATGATGTTAGGCCTTCCCAATCCCTATTTCTTTCCTTCTCTTTGAGAACTGCGATGACGTAGGTATTGATGGCATCCCAGTTCTCCTTTGTCTCCATCATCTTATTAACGATGGTCTCTGGCTGAAGTTCACCGACTTCGTCAATCAGGCTACTCCGCATTCTCTCCCATCTAGGACACTGGAAGAATGTGTGGTACACATCGTCTTCCTCGATCTCCAGGCCTTCTGCGACTCCATCTTGATCCTGTTGCTCGTCGTCTGTGATGCGGTCACGCTGCTGCTGGCAGTACAGACACCGCGAATCCGTGGTCCGCCCAATCTTTTTCAGGAAGGACCGAAAATAACCGTGCCCGGTAAGGAATTGTGTAAGATAATAATTCACTTCCCCGTGCACTCTCTCTGTCCATTCCTTGACACCATGAATCAGCCTTGCAGTCCATCGTCCTCGACTCTCAGACCTCCACCTATTTTGCCACCTCCTCATGGTCTCTTCTCGTTCTTCCTTCTTAACCACCATTGGCGCATTCTCCGCTTTCCTCAGGTGGATCCTCCTGCGCTCGTCTGCCAGTAGGTCAATTGGTGTGACCCCGGCAACAACCTGCACTGCAGGGGCTGAAACCGTCCTGTAGCCGCTGCATATCCTTAGTGCACCACGTCGCTGCACCGATTCAATACGCGTCCTGTATTTTTGAAACTTCAGAGCGTCTGCCCATACTTCAGCACCGTACAACAAGATGGCATCGGTTGTTCTCATGAGCAGCCTGCGTTTGGAGGAGGATGGGCCACCCATGTTAGCCATAAGACGGCCCAGCCTCCCCACCACTGCAGCCGCCCTATCAGCTGCCTTACATATGTGCGCCCAGAAGCTCAGTTTCACATCCAGCATGACACCCAGATACCTTATTACGTCAGACGTGATAATGCTCTGGCCGTCGACAAGCATCTGGATATTTCTGTCTATTCTCTTCCGGGTTAGAAGGACAATCTCCGTTTTTTGAATAGCCAGTGACAGGGATCGGGATCCCATCCATTCCAGTATTCTTCTCATGGTCTGATTCAGCTTGAGCTGCAAGGCTTCGGTGGTTCGAGCCTTCATAACCGCCACTATATCATCAGCGTACCCCACAAGGAAGACGTCTTCTGGCATTTCTATGTGAAGGATCCCATCATAGCTGACATTCCAGAGGTCTGGCCCTAGGACTGAGCCTTGGGCAGCTCCCGAGGTGACTCGTTTCCTCCTCGTTCCTTCCACAGTGTCGTACTCCAACCACCGATCTGTCAGGTAGTCCTGAAGGACCCGGTAAAGATACCCTGGGATGCTAAAGTCCCTGAGAGCCGCCAGGATGTCACTCCATTTTGCCGAATTGAAGGCGTTCTTTACATCTAGAGTAACTGCCATGCAGATGTCTCTGCTCCGGTGGTTACCCGTCTGCGTAGCCTGGGCTGCAGAGACCACCTCACAGACTGCATCGACAGTTGATCTTCCCGCTGTGAAACCATACTGCTTCGGGGACAAGCCCCCAGCCTCTGCGATCGCAGCCAGCGTTCTGAGCCTCACCATCTTCTCATACAACTTCCCTGCAGTGTCCAGCATACACAGAGGTCTGTGTGCTGACGCAGTGTTGGGATCACCTTTCCCTTTTCCAATGAGGACTAGTCTTGCAATTTTCCACTGACTCGGGAAGATGCCCTCCTTCAAACATGCGTTATACATGTCCAACAATATTTCTGGCTGTTCATCGACAACAATCTTCAGTATCTCTACAGGGATCCTATCTGGACCTGGAGCCTTTTTGTTGCGCATAGATTTTGCTGCACACAGCACCTCGTTTTTAGTGAAGAGAGGGATCTCACCGGTGACCTCGACCGGTGGACGGTCTTCAACCTCGTGTTCAGGGAACAATTCCCCCACAATTCTGTCCTTCACTTCCGGTGCCATTGTCGAGGTTAAGTCCATCCCCCTGAGTTTCTTCAGCACAATCTTATACCCAAGTCCCCAGGGGTCGTTCTCGACCTCATCACACAGATCCTTCCATTTCTGGGCTTTACTTTTGGCAATAACCACTTTTAGTGCGTGTCTTGCTGCCCTGTACTGCTCGGTCTTTTGCTGGAAATCATAATAGTCCCTCGGCCTGGCTCTTTGAGCTAGTCTCCGGAGTCGAAAACAGTTCTTCCTCAGGTCAGCAATCTCCTGGTTCCACCAATAAACAGGGCGACGATCCCGCATGGCTTTCCTCTTTGGCATAGAGCACTCGCATGCCTTGGTTAGCAGGCCCATTGTAGCTGTTACCAGCATCGTAGCAATGGGTCCACCCACAATGCGGTGTTTAATGCCCTCGAGGGTGCCTCTACTCATATGGATCATAGTACGGAACAGATCCTTATCCAGCCGCTCCACATTCCAGCGCGGAGGGGGGGCCTCTCCCAGACTGGGCACGTACTCACCTATCTCAAACTCAATGTACTGATGGTCGCTGGCGGAGTAATCCTCCAGTACCTTCCACCTGCTAAGTTTTGCTGCGAGGCTATCGGAGGCCATAGTAATGTCGGGTATGGTCCCTCTACATCCAGCTCTTCGAAAGGTTGGCACGTCTCCTTGGTTCATGATGGTCAACCCCAATCTTGACGCCATTTCCATCACTCTGTTCCCTCTGCTGTCTGGGCTCGGCTCCCCCCACTCCAGTGCTTTTGCATTGAAGTCACCCGCAACTAGTACCTCTCCTCTGGTGTTGCGCACCTCATCTTCGATAGCACCTAGTTTTTCCTCGAAGTTGGCGATTGGATCATTGGGGGTCAGATAGCAACTGAAGTAGGTCACGCCCTTACTCCTGATCCAGACGTAACCCACCCCAGCCCCCCTCGCCTCCACCGGGACAGACGAGCGATTTGCCACCCAAATGGCAGAAGTGCCTGATGAGTCGGCAAACCAGTCATCCCCCCTATCCTCGTAGTTGTACTGTTCGCTAATCAACATAACATCTGCCTTTCTTTCCACGACGATTTGCTCCTTGAGGGAGCTAGCCGTTCGACTCCGGTGGAGGTTGATCTGAAGGAACTTCATATCCTTCCTCTCATCCTCCTCTCTAGGGCCCTCCGAAAGCCAGTACAACCTTTTTTGCCAGCCTCGTGGCTATCAGCGACGCCCAGCTCTTTGCACAAGGGACATGCAGCATCATTCGTGCACTCAGCTCTCTTGTGCCCTGTCTCGCCACATTTTAGACAGATTGTCGCCCGATTCGGGCCCTTACAATCTCTGGCCAGATGCCCATAATCCATGCATCTAAAGCATCGGGGTACATCCACCCTTCTTCGGATTCGGCAGTTTACCCATCCAATTTGGATCTTCCCTACCTTGACCAGCTTCTCCGCATCCCCTCCCGCAAGGGAGACAATGGCCAGGATCTGCTGTCTGCCATTTGGGGCAGTCAGGTTCACCGTAAGGTCCTCGCGAGGTCCTCCAAGCTTCCTCTCGATCCCAGCCCTTACCTCGTCAGCTGGGGTAAGGGAATCAATATCACGGATTTCGAGGGACGCCCGTGGCTTGAGGTCTTTCACCAGCCCCCCACCCATGGCATCCTCTACGGACTTTCTGAAGCTTTCTGTGATGCCGCAAGATGGTTCCATCTCCAGCATCACGTCTCCTCCCATTGTTTTTCGAATGGCTCTAATCTCCGTATTAGTGTCCGCTGGTTTCACACTCAGCTTCAGTTTTCGAAGCACCTCGGCATATGGAAGCGTCTCAGACACCTTAATAACTAGGGCCTGTGGTCTCTTCCTCCGTTTTTTTCCTGTTGATGGTGTCCGCCTGCTTCCTCCTTTTGTCCCGTTCTGTTCGCTGTTTCGCTTCTTCTTCCCTCTTATTCCTCTCTGCTTCCTTTTTTCGTTTCTCTGCCTCCGCTTGTTTCTGGATTCTCTTCAGTCTATCCGCCTCTCTCTCTGCCTCCCGGGCAGCTTTCCTCTGGGCCTCCTTGCTTAGGTCCTTCTTGTCCTTTCGGAACCTCAACTTATGTGGCGCGTTTAAGCTGTCAGAGTCAGTTACTGTTTGGCTTGAGCCTTCACTGTCAGTCTCCATCTCCTCCTCTTCTGATTTATTGATTAATTTATCTTCTCTCCCCAGTTTCGATTCTTCCACCCTGGAGCAGCCAGGTATTGTGTCCCTGAACGTTGCACCTGGGAAGGCTGTAATGTCAGTGAGTTCACCCTCACTTTCTCTGCTGGCTCTGCTATCTGGTGCCTCTGAATGGAGCCTCTTTCGGATTAAATCCTTCCCCTCCTTCTCAGGTGACCATCTTGTAGATTGCTCCACCTCAGTCTTCAGGATTTCCATAAGTGGACCTTTCTTCTTCAAGTTTGCACTAAGGACATCATGCAACTCCACAAGTAGTACGAGTCCATCTTTAATGGTCATACTGACAGTCTTCTGCTGCTTTGTTGTAGCCAACATCCTCTGAATCTCCTTTCTCATGTTGGCAAGACTCTCTCGGTTCACCTCTTCTAGAAGCAGTATTTCCTTCCAGCTGCTATATTGGGACACATCTACTACTCCACTATTCATTTCAAGATTTTGATTAGACATCACATTGGGTTTTTATCCCACCACCCCAAACCGGCTCACCTACCCAGGGGGTTCCTGGGCAGGCTATGCCCATCCCTAGATGATACTCAATAGGGTGGGCTCAAGGCTCTTACTGGTCGAAGATTTTCAGAAACTCCCACGGCTCCGACACCGTGGGCACCGGTAAGGGGCGCTGCCAAGCGGGGGCCCCGCAGGATGGTTGGCGGCACTTCCTGGGGAAGAAGCCCCGTTACCCACCTGGGCGACAGCTCGAGTTATCAGTACAATTCACAATCCAAGAAGTCAAAAGGCATCCATATCGTGATAACTGGGATCCCCATCTCCAGCCATCGTGGTTGGGACTCGACACAATTTTTCAACCGTTCCAACTTAAACTGGGAGGCCGGTTGTACAAACCCAACCGACCAAAGGTTAGAACCCGACGGGGCAAAGAGCCTACGTCATGGACGGGAGGAACTCCCCGTCATGAGCCCCACTAAGGGTGGTCACGTACCCTCGTCCTCAGTGAGTACCCAATTAGCCCTGGGTGAAGGGGAAGGTGCAACGCAGACTGATCAACTAACAGGTTGTACAAACCCAACTGACCAAAGGTCAGAACCCGACGGGGCAAAGAGCCTACGTCTTGGACGGGAGGAACTCCCCGTCATGAGCCCCACTAAGGGTGGTCACGTACCCTCGTCCTCAGTGAGTACCCAATTAGCCCTGGGTGAAGGGGAAGATGCAACGCACATCGATCAACTAACACTTTGTACAAACCCAACTGACCAAAGGTCAGGACCCGACGGGGCAAAGAGCCTACGTCTTGGACGGGAGGAACTCCCCGTCATGAGCCCCACTAAGGGTGGTCACGTACCCTCGTCCTCAGTGAGTACCCAATTAGCCCTGGGTGAAGGGGAAGATGCAACGCACATCGATCAACTAACACTTTGTACAAACCCAACTGACCAAAGGTCAGGACCCAACGGGGCAAAGAGCCTACGTCTTGGACGGGAGGAACTCCCCGTCATGAGCCCCACTAAGGATGGTCAAGTACCCTCGTCCTCAATGAGTACCCAATTAGCCCTGGGTAAAGGGGAAGACGCAACATGGACCGAACAACCAACAGGGGAGGGACTGGGCCTTGGATGAGTGCACTACGTGCATCGCATTGGATGTTGGTGTGCAGGACTTCGATGCATACCCCCATTAATTACGTAATCGAACTGAGCAGAAAAAACAACAACGAGGTGGCTCAGTCACGTCAAATCCTAACCCTGGTTCCCCACCCTAGTCGTGCCTCAATGGTGGGGCCCTGTAGGAGGGAGAAACTGGCAGGATTATCCAAGATGGTTTCAATGCGACAATCCACAAAGATCCCGATGCAACCGAATGTCAGCGAGGCCAGGGCACTCAAGCAGAACATGGTCTGCCAGCTTCAAGGCCCCACAGACACACGGCAGGTGCTCAACCAATGCCAACTCAGAAAGCTTTCCAGCAAATTCACCATACCCAACCAGGAACTGGGTGACTTCATGGGTCAGGCATATCCATTTCCTCTCAGTTCTCGACCTGACATCAGGGAAAAATCTGTGTGGGAGCCTGCCTTTGGGGGCATTGTCCCACTCAAACTGCCATATGTCTATCAGTGCGTTGTTCAAGTCCCATCTAGTTAGTCCTATGATCGTGGGATCAAGGTCACCTGTGGGCCCTAGATCCTCGTAAATTCTGGGGATACAGAAGTTGGTACGTTTAGTCAGTCTACAGCCAAGTCTGAGCTCCTCCCTGACGATGCGTGCGCCATCACAGTTGTGTTGGACTATTCTCATAGTGGTCCAACCGCACGCATCTCACGTCTCCACACTTTCATGTAGACTGGGCAGTCCAGTCCGCAGGGAGAATGGTTGATTTGCTTCAACCCCTGCGATTTACAGTTGTGGCATACTTTGATTCCATTCCCAGCTGTGCAGGCTTTAGCTTCGTGGCTACCAGCGCAGGTTGAACACACCGTCTGTCCCCTGCATTTGGACTCAGGATGTCCAAAGCCGAGGCACTTGCGACATTGGGTAATGTCAATAAAGTCGGAGATCGTGCACACGTCAAAACCAATAAAGATGAAAGTGCGCTTAAGTAGTTCATCCCTGACCCTAGATGTCACCCGGGTAACCCAGATAACATCATCGAGTTCACGCTTCCCCTTCCGGAAAGATGGGATAAACTCTTCCTTCCACTCACTCAGGTCTTTGAACAATTCCCTAACCCATGGGTTTTGTTCAAAAGCCATTCTAGCTACGTCTTCCTGAGGAATGGTTCTGTCTACCCGGTGGATACGCACCATTAAAGAGCGAGTGCGGGGTCTATCCTCACGTAGTTCGAAGTTATGACTGCGTAACTCCCGGGTTAGCTTCTCTTTCTGATCCTCTGATGTCACAGTGACTTTGAGCTTGTCCACACCTAGCGGGACCACTCCCTTCACGCTAAGCCCAAGCCTCCCAGGATCCACTACTGCACGCATCTCTCTGCGCAGAGATTTTGGGGACATTAGGGCGTCACGGTAGGAGTGGTCGCTCTCCAGCTCTGATCCAAGAGGGATTTCATTTGGCCTGGGCTTAGAAATCACCAATGTCGGTAACTTTGGGATGCTTGCCCTGCGTTTATTGTTTGTCAAAATGTTTTCGTATTCGATCTTTAAATTTTTCTGTCGTTTTTTGGCTTTCTTCGTAAGTTTCTTGGTCCTTGGGTTAGGGGCCTCGGCGGCCGTTGTGACCAGTCTAGGACTGGCACCGCCACCACCAAGCCCCCCGCCGTTAGTACGTCTTTTTCGCGTAACTGGAGTCCAGAGAGCGTCGGAATCTCCATCTGTATCGACATCAGTTTCGGGACGTTTACGTTTAGAATCAGTATCAGTGTCAGTCTTGTCACTGGCAAACTTTGTCTTTCCTGTCTTGTCCTTACTAGTTTTGGGAGTATTCTGCTTAAGTAAGCTTCGTGCCCCCAAAGCAGCGGTATTCTCAGCAACTTCCTTTTGTTTGTAGTTGAGGACATCTATCTTCCTCCCTAAGTTCGTAATGTCTTCACGCACAACCTTTTCGAGCTTGCCCTGAACTTTATCTGTTTTGTCGACTACATTGTCAACTTTAGTCGACAGTGCGTCGAACTTTGCGAGCAGGGCTTGCTCTAGACGAACCAAGCCCAAGGCAATCACCTTGGAGCTTTCGTCCTCCACTTCAGTATGCAATGGTCCACCGTCAAACCTACCCACAATTCTGTCTATTTGATCCATTGAGCTGGAAATCCTCGTTATACCAGAGGAGATCTTCCTATGGAATGCCAGTTCATTGACTAGATCTGAGTAGCCTCTGAGAAGGGGGTCAATGACCTTCCTCTTCAGATTGTCAATCAGGCTACCTACTTTTGCTGCAGGGCCTATATCAATGTTCTTTGGGGTGCTAGCCCAGAGTTCCCAAGCCCCCAGCTCAGTCTCCAGTTCACTAGCCAAGTCGTCCACATCAAGTATAGCAGCTTTGGAGAGGGATTTGACCTTCTTGGCCTTGGGTCTCGGGTTGGGTGTGCTGGCTCTCGGAATTGCTCCTGACGCCCCACCACTGGCTGATTTAGATCCCGGAGACCCTTTGTCACCCTCCACAAAGTCCATTAATGCCTGTTCGTGAGCCTCCTTGGAACTGAGCGTGGTCAGAGGGAACACGCTTTGTGCCCCTCTAGCCTTCGCCCAACGTTCTACTTTGTCGGAGTGGTCCCCAAGTTGCATTATATACTCAGGGACCCGTTCTGTCGTACTTTGTTCAGCATTGCAAAACAAGGGGTTGGTTTTACTCCCGACGATCTGGCCCGTCCTTCTCATAAAGTCCCACTCATGGAACTCTCGAAGGCGGTCCTTCACTTCATCGAAGCTATTCAACCCATAATTATGCATTAACTCGTTAATTTCTGTCTCATAATCCGTCTTGTTGGCCAATTGGTCTTCATGTGTATCAGAATGGTCATCAGTAATGCCTGACCAGTCCCCGACAGGGGGAACATTGCCATTGTCGTCCTCCCAGTCAAGCGTCCTAGTCAAGTCCAGCTCCTCCATATCCCCTCCTCCCGGGGCCCTCTTAGCCCCACATACCTCAGAATATGAGGAAGTAGCAGCAGGGACACTCCGGGAAGGGGGGGCAGTCTTATCTTTGTCCGTCATGTCGTCGAGGCTCCTCTCCACTGCTCTAGGGCAAGGGCACAGAAGCGTCCTCTTCTCCTTGGGGTAGGTCCTACCCCAGAAGTCACCCGTGAAAACGTCGGCCACTGGGTCGGACCTTGGCCACGACGCCTTGTACCCCGGAGGGCAGTTAATCGAGCTGTGGACCATGTCCCTCTTGGCAGCAAAAGGGACATGGCCAGATGGTCCGTCAGTAACAACAAGGCTTGGAATCTTACCTCCGCTCTTTAATTTGTTGCTGGTAGGTGAGACATATCTACCAGCGTCTACTGAAGGGACTGGCCCCTCATGTACACGAGAGGTGGATGCGCCCCGGGGAGTGCTGGACGCCCCGGAGGTTCTCCTTCTCTCGCACTCATCATGGTATGTACTTATGCTCCGGAGGGACTCAGCCCTCCTTGTCTCTTGCTCGATCCTACTGGCCTCAGCCTCAGCAGTGAAGCGTGCAGCCTCCCTCATATCCATGTTCGTTCTATTGGTTCTATCGTTATTGGACATGTTAAGGGCGTTAGAGCTGCGTTTGTTCAGTCTAGAGGGGTACAGAAGGCTCCCAGAGATGGGGAGAGTGACGGATTCTGCTAAGTATTTGGCACTCAACCCTACTGCACCAATGGCAGCTGTGTAGGTACCGTTTACAAGAGCTTCTGCTGCAAAACTACCAATAGCCTTCCTATCAGCCCTTCTGATGTCTGTCTGTTTGTTAGCTGTCTTGTACGCCCAGTCGTGTTCACACGCTATCTGGTCAGTGTAATTAATGGGAGTTCCGTTCGGGAGTGGGTTCAAGGGCCCTAGATACTTATAGCCAGGCCAGGTGAGACCCCTTCTGTTTATGTCAAAAACTGAGAAGAATGTGTCCCCAACACCACTATTCATCAACAACTGGTCCGATTATCGATAAGAACTGTCAACTTTCGGTCGGTAGAGGGTATAACCAAACGTTCCCTGTAGGAATCAAGATCCCAAGTACAGTGGTTCACTAGATGCTTAATCAAGCACAAACCCCAAACAGAGCAAGAACCAGATCACCCAACAAGCACCCGACAAGTGATCCCCACCAAGGAAGATTAGACAGGCCGAAAATCACAAGAAATCAATCAGGAGGGTGAAAATACTTATCAAGCACAATCAAGTCCCTATGTAGATGACCAATCAAACAACTACCCAACTCAACAGATCTGTTCGAATTTGTACACAGTGACTGTTAAAGGTCGATAGTGTGAATCCAACAAGGGCTTGTATGCTTAATTAAGCACACCAAGTCCTAAAAAGGCTAAAGTATGTAACAGGTACCAGCAGAATAGGTACCTATGAGGATAATTAACTGAAAAAGTGAATAAGCGGTTTTTGAATTATTAAGAGGGACCCAGAGGTAGTAATGAGGAAAATCTCGAGGTTTTGTTTACAATAACAAGTAAACAAATTCGAGATCCAGGCCTCAACAAGGAAAAATAAAAAGAATTCAATCTTCCCTGTTCTCCCACTCTAGGACTTGTAGGCTTAATAAGTCTTATACAAGTCAAGACTCATAAGCCAAAGTGTACTAATGAGATGGTATGCAACAAGAGCTTTCAGTCAACACCAAGAACCAATACAATAACAACAATAGGAAGACTTTTAGAGAGATAAGCCCCTTGAACCTCAGACAGCCAATAAACTTGGCAACAAAGTAGCTGACAGTGTGAAAGAACAAAAGAAGTATCCCTCTGACAAGTTTCAATCAAAAATTCAAACAAGAACCCAGTCAAAACAGCAAATCAAGCAAGAGCTTACCAGGAGTAGGTGTTGCCTCTCTGAGAGTTCAGTCCGGTCTCTTATGTAACTTAACTTATGTACCTAATCATGTACTTTGACCTGTAACAAGCTAATTATCCTCTCTTTAGTTTTTTTCTCTATTGTAGTGTTGTTTAAAACTTTTCTAACCACCCCACAATGAAGAAGTTTTCATATCGAAATAATTAAGAATACATTAGGTATTCAACTGCTTTATGAATCAAATCCGTGGAAGAAATCGAATGAATTCTCAAACACTTCAAATTCAAATTATGAAACGAGAATCGATCATAGAAACTCGAGTTGTGGACGCTCAAATGAAAAAAAATCTATTGGACTTTGTTCAAACGGCTACACACGTGTTAGAAGACTATGCAACGGTCACATGTGGTTTATATTTTATTTTTACCAAATAAAACACGGCGAACCCCCTGTTTTCTGACATTTCAGGGACTGAAAATCAATAACGACGTCATCAGAGGAAGCGCTGGATCTGGTGACCCCGCTCATGAGTATTCATTATAAATTTTTATAGCTTGGATGACCCTTACCACCTAGTCTATCAACCATGAGTAGTTGTTAGGTCTGGACATTGAAAATTGAGAAATCAAGAGGTGAGCAAACATTTCCACTGGCCCACTGCCCATCTGTATCCATACGTAACGGTGCTCTTTACGATGTGAAAGCGAAGATTAGCGAGCGCAATCCAACAGTTCTAAATCGGGGTCATCACCCTAATTGCCCCTTTTATCTGTGGTAATTCGCGTTATGACCAAGCCTTTTATACGGTACGTGGCGTTATGATCTCCGATTAGTGAGGTCGTTTTCTGCCAGGAATGGCAGTGCACATTTAACATGATACTCGAAACCCCGATAGTAAACGTTCAGACTTGCCTAATGCACGGCGGATCCTGCATACTGAGTTGCTCATTGGGCTCTAGGGCAATCGCAATATTTTTTTCGAATGCATAAATAGCTACCAGAGGTTCTACTGAACTACATTTGAATTTTTCCTAGTCCGCCAAAGCATACTAGTGCAGTAATAAAGGCTAGTACCTACACGTACGATTAAGACAAAGACGTGTCATCGGTGGTTATTGATTATGGTCACCAATCGTAATCAAAACTGTCGGGTGATCTTAGGCCGTGGGAATAAATCAATTTAAACTAAATCATATAAAATACATTAAGAGTTATACCTCAAAAACAAAAATGAAGTGTCATAGGAGTACAGATAATGATCATTAACGGTTCATCATGCAGAGCTCTGGGTGGTCCTATTCTTTTCTAAAGGTTAAACGCAATCTTAAATTATGAGAAAACTTCAGTAAACATTCATTAATTAGGTAATTAACAATTCTCATAGAAACTGAAGGGTTCTACAGAGGGTGGTCTCTTTCGAATCTAAAAATCGACTGTATTTTAAATTAATGAAAAAACAATACCTACCTATGTATTGAAAACTTTTGAGCTGGTCAACGTACTACCTTGAAACGTAAACCATCGAATTTTTAGGAGGCTATGTATTTCTAGCTCAATTCCAAAGGTTTTTCATTAAAAATAACGAACTAAAAGGAAAGATGACGTATAAAGGCGGAGATTTCCAGTGCAATTCAATTGGGTTACTTTCATTAATAGTAGAAGTGTACTCTACGCGTTTACATTCCATTAATATTACACTAATTAATTTTTAAGGAAGATGAACTAATATTTAATAATTTGTAGACTGAAGGTTCAACACTGGACACTGGATGAATAGAGCCGATTGGGCTGTTTGTCAGCAACGTTCTTTCAAATTGCCTAGGACAAGGAAACTATCTCTATTGTTTGGGGTTGAGGGTGAGGAATTGTAGGCCGATCCTCTTTTGCTACTTGTCCGAGCGCTTTCGTTTATATTAAAATATCCTCTGGGTTATTGTAGTGATTCAGTTGTCATTTGTGTTTTTTGGTACATGCTGCAGCTGCTGCCAATAAGTACACAATTTCTCCTTTCTCTCTCAATAATAGTGAGGATGTTTTAATATAAATGAAAGCGCTCGAACATGAAGTAAAAGAGGATGGCCAACAATTCCTCACCCTCAACTATCTCGGTGTTATCAATTGATTGATTTTTCACACGGTGCGCAATATTGTGCGCAATGTTTATTGCTCCATATTCAGTGATTGTGATTTCAACAACTCTTCTATTTTCCCCGTCAAACAACAAGGAAGAACAAGAAGTTATGAACATAAAACTGAACTTCTCAGCCTTTTGTGAAAATTCATATTTTCACAACTCCATTCCGGTAATGAACGTTATTAGAACTCGACATGTACTGAAGTATTCGCCTGCAGCGAGGAAAGGCGGGAGAAAACTCATTCATTATTAGTTCGTACCCACTCCACATCCATAGCGAGAGCGCCCCTTCCCATCATACTCTAAGGGACCTCTCGGGCCAGATTAAGATCCTTCTAGAGCAAGTTTTTCATCCCCTGTCCATTCCCTGCATGAATAACTTACGCCATTCCCGACCTCTCAAACCCCATCGTTCCCCCTCCACTCTCCAGGAGTTTTTCTAAGTGCTTTAATTTTTATCGTAACCCTTCCTCCTTTTCTCAGTTATCCCTCTACCGTGTGAGCCTTTTTTTCAAATCGATTTATTGATTTTAATATCAGAGCTTTGGGGAGTCCCTGAAGTGGAAACCAGGAGTATTCACTAACTCCGAGTTTGTTCCCTAATGGGGAACTTTTGTTAGAAGGGACCATCGACAGCCTTTGGAACACTGGCCGCCCCAGAATCAAAGGATTCTCAATACAAATTAGATTTTTCGTTACTAAGATGTCCGTACCTATATATATCAATTTTTCTTGATTTATGAGTTCCACAATATCTAAAAAACGCTAATTATTTCTCACTTTCAATGATAATTTGTGGGCGTTTATTTTTCTGTTTGAAGATCTGGGAACGTTAGCAAACTGTACGGAGATCTGGGAATTAAAAAGTGAGAGCTATCCACATGTGAGTCAATGAAGTGACTACCGACTTTTTCTATATTTTGCTTGTTGCACGTCTGATGAAATTCACTTGACCAGTCACATTCTCAGCAACTGGGAGTTTCCTTGGCAAAGAAGGGGTGATTCCTATTCGCGCACACCTGGTATGCTAATCCCGTAGGTTTCGTTGCATTGAAAATACCCTTTAGCCTTCCTGCCAACGGCACATATATACCTGGAGGTTGGCAAATGGTAATTCGTACGGCAAACAAGATGTGTACACTTAGATGATGTCTTCAGGTTGAGTAGGTATCAGAATATATGCTTACCAACCAGTCAAGTCAACCAGTCAGTGTAGGTCTCAAACTACCATAAAATGCACTAAGTGTTACGAGACGTGAAAATAAGTTCGTATTGTTATGATGTTCTTTGAAGAAATCTTGCAGACGAAGGAGGCTGCCACACTTAATGGACTCTCCAACTTTAGTGAAATCTCTCGCCAAATATTCGAACTTACTCGCAACATGATCAAAAATTCAAAATTTCCTATCAAATTCACTTAATTTTTCTTGGTGAAAGGTTGATCGTAAATATAAAAAAAAACTTTTCCGATGGTTTTTGTACTTTTCATTATAATCAGATTATATTACGAGTGATTACTCGTATTTCGTTTTAACATTTAACCAACTCCGTTTAAACATACTTTCAATAGAAACTAACACTATTACTGCGGTGACCCAATTCCCGGACCCCCAAAGCAACACTTTTCAAAACACCTACCTAAAAACAACTACATGTTCGAATTTGAATATTTTTAAGTACATATTCATAAAGAGACGCTCATACTTCATATTTTCCTTGGAATGGAATCAGAAAATCAATTAAACAGTAGTTCTTAATCTCTAACCTCGTACCTAGTCGTATCTGGCTATTTTAATTTTTAACCAGCTGGTCCGTGCATTGTAATAGAGAGTTTTAGCAGACCACTCACGGGCACCGCGAACGCGTCATCATGGATGCTATATCTCGCGGTGCCCGCGACTCACGGGCGTCTCAACGAGCGTCCAACGCGAGAACACCGCCGCGGGCACCGCGAGATGTTATAACCTACGCCACTTATAACCCCTTCCTATCAAAAGGCGGAAAAATGCGCATTTTCTCGCATTTGTTCCTTCAATCTTTCAAACAATGCACATATTTTACAAACTTTCTTCAGTAACAACCACATACCTAGTTATAATTTTTACCTCATCATTTTACTTATTCACGATTGCTCATTTTGTACGTAATTTAATTCATTCATTATCGTTATTTTTAATTGACTTTATTCTTTAGGTATCATTCTCTTCCTCTCTTTTTCATACACATTTTATTCATTCATAATCTTCTTATGAATTTTCTTTGCACTTTGAAGAAAACAAAGGTATTGGGGGAAAACCAAAATTGTGTCTCAAAATATAGGTACCTACTGTAGGTACCTAGCTTTGAAAACTATTATGATAATTTTTTATAGATTTTCCAAAGTAAACATTCCTTTGCTAAAATGTCCATAATAATGAGGGAAACTATTAGTTCGTTGGCCAACATTTGAGAACTGTCCTAAGTAGTACAATTTTCAAAAAGTAGTGTTCGAAAACGTGTCTCTTCTAAAAATTGTGGTATAGTCGGTATTGAATATTCCAACCTTCATGAATAGTGGTAATTCGACGTTTTAATTTGTTATCGAATTGATTTCAACGTTATGATTTTGCTTTCCTAGGTAGGTACCTAAGATTATTTTGAACAAAACTCGTAATAATATTCTTTCACGTAACTAAGTACTAACTACCTAATCGTGAATGAAACCTCAGTCCAGGAGGTTTTGTCAATCCAGGAAACTATTAAGAGAATCTTCTACATCAATAATTGAATGATGATGTCCATTGAAAAACAATAGAAATGTTGAAATAAAAAAGCCTAAATTCATCATTTTCGGGAAATTTTCAAACGATACAATATGCCTGCTAGCGCAAAAATAGTATTTTAAATAATTACCTACTCCCTAAAATGCAGAAACTCACAAAAATGGAGACTTTTTTGCGCAAATATTTGAGCTGGAAATCCTCTTCTTATCACTATCCTACCTACTTTAACTGAAAAAATATTTTTTGCCTAATACTGTTTGCAACTAAGATCAACGTAGATAGGTGAGATTACAGTAGAGGCAGGTGAAAATTGTAACATAAAGTTATCTTGTAGGTAGACGAACAAATCAATTAACAAATCTCATGTTATAATAAAAGCAATAGGTATATATTTCCATTCATTTATTTTCAAATTCATTCTGGTTTCATCATTCAAATTCATTCTTGTTCCGAAAAGACGTCTAGGGACTTGTTTTCCGGAATCTGAAACAAAAATTAGTACCCGCAGGCAGTTAGCTATACTCTTCTCTCTCCAAGAACCTAGTTGAAAGTACCGGTAAGAGGGTAGTAATATGAGTAGATAAACTATGTACCTATCACACATAAAAAATTTTTAATACGATTTCTTACCTCGAAGTTAGGTGGATAGGCAGTTGATTGTTCGACGGACGAATTAAGTAATTCGGACGTAGACTGATGAATGATCATTAGATAGGTATTCCATGATGAAAAGCACGAATCACAAAAGCATCGTTCTGGCGTAATACACTACAGCAAAATAATTGCTATTGCAAATGAACTATAAGGTATTTCCGAAATGATTTCCACCAAAAATGAAACTCGGGGCCACAAGACGACAAGACAGAAATACAGAGTTGGTGTGACGCTTCACGTTACTCTAGGTTTGTAGGGTCACGTTGATCCCCAAGAATGAAGGTTAGCATCTCACATTGCTCGTCCTAGGAGAATCTCACGGTGACGTGAATCTCGCGGTGCTTGTGGCATGCTAAAACTCTCTATTAACTCATCAAGGTGAGGTAAGTTTCAGTTTGTACTGGATGGAGTGTTGCGTTTCTGACAATTTATTATACAGAATAACAATAAATTATTTACACTGTCAATTATGCCTTCATCTTCTCACCCTACATCACGTTTTCTTAGTTCATCTAGGGCCCGTTGTATTTTTGATACAAAAGGCGTTGTCACTAGTAATATTCATACTTTAATTGGGAATTCATGAGAGAGAGCAATCCTAAGCGATTGATGTCACTAAGGTAGAGTCACTGGATAGTCGGAATTCCTTTCTCATCAATGAGCGCTAATCAAGTGAAACTGATTGGAGTGATGAACCTCTTTTAATTGAAGGGAAAGGGATCTTCGAACAACTTCCACATCTTCATTCAACTGTTTCCTCTTGAATGGTTATCGTCAAAAGGGTCGTTTCTTGAGGGCACCCAAGTTGATGATTCTTCCCTTTGAGACACTGTTCTTTTCTCTAACAAGGCGACGCCGACGTGTCGTCTCACTGATTTACAAAGGCTATCCAATATTCCTGAGCATTCCTAATGATTCAAAAAGTTGAACAAAGGGTGTTTGTTTTGTTTCTTTTACACAAAAAAGAATAATGAGGCTGGCTCTGACAGCCAATGAAAACTACCAATACATGGAGTTATGAACTTTTAAGAAATAATTCAAAATTATCATACATCCATGAGTTTTTGTGAGAAAACCCTGGAAGCATGTAAATTAGGTTCTTTACAATTTTTCTTATATATTATCAAGAAAGAAGAGTGGCATTATGTGGAAGTATCTAAAACAGTCTAGAGATGTAAGACTTGATTGGCAGAATATTTTTACCTTGGTAGAAGTTTACGAGTCCAAAGGTTCACTCCATACATCGCATTGGTTGGATAGTTTCCATTCCTGCAAAAATAGAGGGATTTGTAACATTTTTGTAGAAAAACTAGGTGTACTTAGTAGGTATAATAGAGAATGAATGACGTGAAATCGTAGTGCATCACAACATCAGTTACAACACACGTTAACAGCAACAAACATGATGGTGCAATAAGATTTTGCATTAGAATCGTTTGTCTTTGTAGAAAAACCTTGGCAATAATTTATTCAAACCATGTCACTACTCGGGATGGGATTCCATAATTGCCTCGTTTTTTTTTGTAGTCACTCAACAATCGGTGAATATATGGGAAAATAAGTTTAAACCGGATACGCCTCTCTCAGTACCTACTGAATGTGTCAGGTGAATCGCAAAAGTCTCCGAGGGTGGGAAAATTGGGTCATTACAGAGTGCAGAAAGCGAAGCGAAGGGGAAAAAGGGGACGTCGAGGCTGAGAGTCACCCCGACCTCACTGTAACGACTTTAATGGAAGCCGATAGATAGCGGGAGAAAAAGTTCAGGGGTTTTTCTCCACCTGAGAAGCTCCCTTTTCGACGGAAACTGCCTGGCCTAACTTCGATTACTCCTCATCCCCAAACTTGAAATTTCCCTTTAGAAAGTTTGCCACGACGCTAATTATTTCCCCCAGGTCATTGGTCGAGGTACATTCAAGTTTATGTGGATTGTGCACTGTTATTGTGCATATTAATTTATCTAGTCCAACATTCGTTGTCATATGAAATTCGTAATCAAATGCCCCTTATTAAACTATCGGCTAATTTAATTTAGGGAGTCTGAATACTCTCCTTTTCCTCTCTAAGGACAAATGTAAAAGTTATACTCGATCCAATTCGATGGATTTTCAGCAGTTTATGAAGCAGTAGCTTTAGATAGGGAAGGCATCGATTGATTTTGGGTAATTCAAGCCCAAGTAATTGAAAGTTGTGTCGAAGAATAATTTTTTTCTACCCCGTGGAACATGGATATGTTGGTCTCCCTAAGAAATACTATCATTCCTCCCTATTTTAGTACCTCACGGTAATGCATAAGCCAATACTTCAAGTTTAATTCTATCTATCTCAGCTATGATTCTAATTTTTGTCGTCTTCCTCCCTGTTCACCAGGAGACACCCCCTTGGGTGCCTCGGTGTCTGGCGTTCTTATCAGCTTCTCTGCACTAGCAAAATCTTGGATCCCAAATAAGCTTCAAAGCTCATCCTCAAATTCTGCACCACGGTTACAAATTTGAAAACCATTTACCGTTTCTAAATAAATTTCTTTCAAATTCTTCCAAGGCATTTTCATCTACATCAACTACTCTTGAATTCATTAAACGGTCCATGGCAGTGTCTCAATGATAGACTTCCTACCCCCTCCATGATCTAGCTAATGGGTAGGTGAGTGTGTGGTGGGCGGTTCTTCGGACTGTCGTGATACATCAGACGGGATCCCATCATCATATTATTTTATTCAGATGATTATGATACGTTTTAACTTTTGAATCTCTCGATGCCATCGTTGAATGAATAAATAAGAAATATTTACACATTTTATTAAATTTTATTTGTATATATTTACATTGGAAGGTTGATCAGAAGTCCGTGAAGTAACATAAACCCCAACAGTTTCCAAACACCTAAGGGTAGGGAAGGTAAATGTACTGCGAATCTAACAGGGTTGCCCGCGGCGGTTTACCGACTTGACGTCACTGATAGAACTTGGCGACGTGACTTGTTTGCCAACTACACGACGGCATATTTACTTTCCAGTTAGCCAATCAGTTGATTCATTGTTGTTATAGCAGAAACGATGTCGATTACACTCTCGAGGTGTTCGTGACATAATTATCAGGTCAGAAATATCTGAATGATTATTTATTACTATTTATTTTTTCACAACAAGATTGTTACCTAATTTACTGAAATATCCTCTCTATATACTAGTACATTACTAGATCTTACCCAGAATTGAAAACGTAGGTACCTACCTATCAACCTAATTTTATGATAATATTGTTTCACCATTATTTTAAGTTGTGAGTTAGTTAGCCAGTATACAAAACGAATAGTCCAATCTTTGATCATTTGCCGGCACAGGCAAAGCTAGGCGGGCTGGAACTTTGATAGGTGGATAAGGACAATGTGCAGTAATATGCCCAATAGTATTACAACGCCAGCATCGTGGTTGGGGTTCCCCATTGGAGTTATGTGGATGAGCTTGTTGCCAATGGCGTAGCAGATAGGGAATCTCATGGGGCGGAAAACTCTCTCCTTGCTGGGGATTTTTCCAAAATGTATCTATTGCTCTGGCCGTTGGGTGCCTCTAATGAAGCAGGGAATTCTCTTCATCACAGTCAACATCTCCCCTCCTTGCCGGAACACTGGATATGATAGTTGGCAAACAGCATCTAACTTGAGAGCAGAATCTAGGGCGTCGTACATTGAGTGGGGTTCTGCACTTATCTTCAAGTCTAGCAGATCTGGATATTGGATTTTCCTCATAAAGTGAAAGAGAGCAACATCTTCAACCCCCCCTCCACACGGTTGCTTTATCCGGCCATGCTCGGCGGTTCAGGTTCCCTGGCGTTTGATGACGAATACCAAACCTGTTTTTTAAAGCTCTCGTTAAAGCGAGATATGATTGTGGGTTTTCCACTTCTGTTATGAAGTTGGGAAGTTATTCCATCCATTCTGTTCTATTGTATATTGGAGGGAAACGAGAACATGACTAAAAGTGAAAGAATACAGAAAGATGAGGCTCTGCTGATTATTCTCGTGCAAAAGCTGGAGGAATCACCTTGGCATCCACATTCGCTCTATCGAGGGGTTTAAGAGTTAGAAAGAAGATGATGAAATCCAGTGAAAATGAATAAGCTTAATTTTTTCTTTGGAATCTACAAGATGTGTTCGACAAAATAGAGATAGCGTTTTCTTTTTACAACTGGTCAGGAACAAATTGTAGGTGCTTTAATTTGGCTGCTTCATTAGTTATGATGAACATTTCTTCCGTCTTCCTTGAATTAGGTAGAAGGAAAGAAAATTTCCACGATCATTGATTTGTAATGTGGTACTTCAATCAATGGGGTATTTCAGTCAAATTTAAAAAAAAAAAATTTAAGAGCATGGGTCAGGAAAACGGTAATTGGGTCTGTTCGTCGAGATCATCTTTAGAAGAAATTGGGGAAGCTAATGAAAGTTGAAGATTTGAATGATGTGACGTAGTTACTTGTTGTGACGTATTTACTTGCTGACCTTGGATCGAGACATTCCACTAGTCCCGTGCATCTCGAACGCCCGCGCCGTAGTGTGTGTGCGTTCATGGAGCCCCGCCTTTTTTTCAAACTTGTGATCTCTTTATTCAATATTTCTACCGCATGTTATAGTATCAATTGGCAAAAAAGTTGGAGTGTAGAAGTATTCAATGGTGCTGAATCCAAATTTGAGGTCAAAAACCTGAATTT
Organism: Apolygus lucorum; assembly: GCA_009739505.2. Lineage (NCBI taxonomy): Eukaryota > Metazoa > Arthropoda > Insecta > Hemiptera > Miridae > Apolygus > Apolygus lucorum. The sequence goes on along the minus strand of CM019176.2, from coordinate 71,659,106 downwards.
CCGACCAACCGAAATACCCCATTTTTAAAATTTTTTTGTTTTCGAAAGAGCGTGGGTCAGGAATAACGGTAAATGGGTCTGTTCGTCCAGAAAATGTTTAGAAGAAATTAGGGAAGCTAATGAGAGTAGAAGATTTGAATGATGTGACGTATTAAGTTGGTGCCCTTTGAATGAGACGTTACACGGTAGATCCCGTGTGGTCTCGAACGTCTCGTGGACTTGGATACTATAAAATACCACACACACACACGTCCGCGGCGTAGTGTCGTATTTGATAGTATCCAAGTGATCTCTTTATTTAATTTATCTACCTCATGTGATAGTATCAGTGGGAAAAAAGTTTGAGTATAGAGGTTTTCAATGGTGCTGAATCCAAATTTGAGGTCAAAAACCTGAATTTCCGACCCACCGAACTACCCCATTATACTCCAGTTGAGAAAAACAAAGTAAAATGGATGTCTAGTTCATACATAAGTAGGTTTCTTTGCTTCACAATCAACATGAGCGATGAAAACATGAAAGCATTTCAACTAACTGTAAAATAGCCCAGAAAAACGTTCTTGAACTGCTAAAAGGTTCTTCTGAAATGTCTGGTGAAATCAATCTCTTCTTTGCTTAAGTGATTCAGAACGTATTGAAGTGCTTACTGCTACTATAGGTGGAGCCCTAGTATTAAATTTATCAGACGTAGATCCGATTACTTTTCTCGAAAGTGAAGTAACAAAAGAGGAAGTAATCAGCTTAGAGGGGCTTCGAAGCCTTTTGAAGAAATAATCAGGGATTTTATTGACGGAATTGCGAACTGCGGCGGAACGAGCCGAAGCTTAGAGTTGCTGAATTGCCTTCAAATTGCTCCAACACTGTTGAGTCAGTCTCCCCATTGATGCATACAGCTCGTACTGTCGTTTGCACAACCCATTCAGTTCAATCTTGAAAGGTAATTTCCTTCCCTTCGGGAAATTTGCCGGGGTTTGTATCTGTGTATACGAAATCCTTATCCTGAGATGTCATTAACGGAATGAGGGAGAACATCAGTTACTTCCAACGTACTATTCACGCACTCTTCATAGAAATTGTCAGGATACGTAGAATCCATCTTGGGTAGAGTGGTTAAAAGGTGGTTAATAAATATGTTGTAAAAGCAAGTTGTTGTTCAATGTCAACTTAATCTCAAACACGAATAAATATATATGATTTCTTTGATTTAGTCCTTGCAGGGATATCTCAAATTTATACGGGCTCCTAATTTTATTGCCAAAGGCAGATAATTTCTATTACTACTAATACAAAATAGTCCCCAGTGTCGAAGATGCATTGAGAGTTTGGAGTCAGCTATCACTTACCCTTGAGAAACAATCGAGACAAGGTATGAGCCGCCGAAGGCAGTCCTAGACGTGAAAGGTTCATTGATCGCCAAAGGAATGATTTATGGTGACAATATACAATGATCGTATAGTGCGGGAACATGATTGATGACTTCCTGCAGATTACCTGGGGATCATTCAGTAACTCTCTGTTCCCTCGGGACCCCATCAACAATTTCTCTTGTAAACACGAAAGAGTTGTAACACGTTGATTACAGTTTGATTAATCCTATCGGGAAGAGTAATTATTGGGAAAGTTGAAGATTTTCACGCTTTCACGGGGAACGCAAAATTAGACGTGAAGCTTCTTTAAAGCCGTCTCACTAAAACGAATGAATGTGACAAGATGGTTTTTGGGTCGATCAAAATCAGCTAATATTAGAACTTGTATTTCCTGACTCCTCTTTTGACATCGCTTTCCCAACCAGTTTTGATGACTCATACCATGTTGCCATTCACTATACATTCACCAATAAAAAAGTAGAAAGTCAATTTCGATTTGGTATGTACTATATATTCCGCCCAAAAAATTTGGAGCAGTCAAACGTTCATGGACTCAATTTCTGTCAAAGGAATAATATTCCTTAACGAGTTGTTAAAACGATATGAATATTATAATATATCGTTTTAACAACTCGTGTCGCTTTCGTGAACGTGGAACTGGATGAAGTAAATTTTGTATGTAGTAGGTACGATTCATTTACAAAAACTGCTGCAAACACAGCGGTTTATTCTTCTTCTTTAAAGATCACTTGACTGCGAAGAAAACGGCTTTTCCTTTACTAGTACATACTAACCATATCGTTGTACATGGCTAACAATCACGATTATTTCGACAGAAAGTAACTAACAGCAAAATATCGTCCCTAAGAAGAAGATGCCTTCAATACGGAATTTGGTTCTTGGTTGTTAGGGAAGCACAACTGAGTGACTTCTATTCAAAGGAACAAAAAGATAGCACCTTGGCGAGTTGAGGGGACTCGTCCAAGTTGAAGTGGAGGGGGGAAGAGGGTGTAGAGAGACCCTCAGGAGGCTCGTAGGCAGGTCAGTAACAATGATTAATTTCACAATCAACACTCATTTAACCATGACTCTTCGTTCAGAGCTCTGTGTGGTCTCATTCGCTTCTAAAATTTGAACACTTCTAAATTTATGAAAAAACTTCAGTAATTTTACTTTCGTCATTAGCGAATAATTGGTCCCACAAAGCTCTGTTTGGTGACAAATAAAATTTAAAAATGGTCGATAAAAATAATGTTTTAATAATAATTATTAAAACATTATTTTTTTGTTATTATTTTATTTTTAATAATAATAATAGTTAAAACATTATTATTTGTTTTTCAATAATAATAATTATTATTATTGAAAAACAATATCGGCATAATGAAATACCTGAGATGAATGTTGATCAAGCTAGGGCGTTTTGAAGATGTTTTCCCTCACTTTTCACCCATTATAAGTGACTGACAAAACCAAAACCTTCGGGGCACAACTAGAGCCCAAATGGTACCGAAATCCCAAATTTCATAAAAATTGGTTCACGTGAACTGGCCAAAGGGCCGCGAACGGCGTACGGACGAAAAGATTTTTGGGTTAAATATACTACCTTGAAACGTAATCCATCCAATTTTGAGAAGAGCGGGTTTTCTGTTCGATTCCAAAGGTTTATTATTGAAAATAAAAACCAAAATGGATTCACTAAATTCTGGGGTTGATGGTTTTACTCGACTTTTAGCTCTCGGTCTTGTAATACACTACTCTTTCATCAATAAAAATAACATTTTTTGCTGACCATAAGAGAGTTCAAACCGAAGAGGCACAGTTTTTGGAAACAATCAGATACATGTTTCAATACAAGGGAACCACCCGTGTTTCCTCGTATTGGGGTTCTCAACTTGGCCCCTTTCTAGCAGATTGTGAGAAATATGAAGACAAGAACGAGAGACAGGGTCTCTTCAGTGTAAGTCAATGTGTCCCAATTTGCTTTGAAAGCCTATTCCAATCTGAGCGCCGGTTACAAATCGTACAATTTTAATCGTATCGTTTTCCAATCAACGTCGATCTACTTGTTTCACATCGAATACGGTTGAACTGTGGATTTGAACGTGTTGAAATTGGAGAAATATTTCAGAAACTCCACAACATTCAGTCTTGTACGATATTTCAAGCGAGAATCAAGCTTTTACCTCCAAACTCAAATAAAATATTCAGGAATCACAGAATGCCAAATCGATAACATTTATCAGCAGATTCAAAAAAATACCCGGTTACAGAATAATTGAAGTGAAATACATAATAGAATTCTTAACCCCCATCGCTCGCAACCTTTTTACTCTGTGGGATCCAATTTGGAGAGAGAATTGCAAATCTGTGAATCCGCGGGTGAAAAGAAGATAATTCGCTCTGAAACGACGAAAATAATTTTCACCTCTCGGCAGCCGTCTGCCACGAAAACGAAAAGGGGAAAAAAGGAAGTTAAAAATAATTGCTGAAGAGAGTGGCTAAATGAAAAGTTCTGAACCGGGTCTGAGATAGAGAGTAAAGGTGTATTTTCAATTAGAGCTGAAAGGAGTGTTCGCGTTAAAATATTAAGTAATTAGCTCTGGGAAACTGACCAGGGAATTAGATTGTGGAGGTAATCGAAGTTGGGCTCAAGGATGTTTTACAAACAACGGTGCTACACTCAGAAGACCCAGGCGTCTCTTGCCAAATGAGATGTCTGGCCTTTTTTCAAGTCAGGGAACAATCCACTAATTTCCATGTTGAACCCTCCAGATGAAGACAATTAGTCGTAATTCGAGGACATGGGAGCAGTAGTTGATCTTGTTGGATCTTTATTGGATTCAGTTGATTGATTAATTTTACAGCTACACCAACATGGGATGAATCATTGAATAGAGTAATATTCCAAAAACTTTGGATTTATCTATTGAAAAAATGTCAGTTTAGGGTAACGATTCGTACAAAAAATAGTATTGGGAAGGTTGCTAAATATTCCTAACCATCGAAACAAAGGGGTTTTCTTTTCTTGAAGGTACCATCACATTCGTCCGTGCAACGCAAAAGATGTTACTTTTTTGTTGACTTGGTAAGTACGTGGTAAGGCCAACGCAGCACAATGTGTTTACTACGTGGGAAGATGATTGGATACTCTGCAAAAGCATCGTAAAAAGGAGAGTCTGTTGGAAGGTCAAAAGGGTATCAAAAGACATTCTTGTCAGCCATTTGCTCGCCGCATTATCGACAGAGACTTTTTCCCACATTGATACTCTACGATGAAATACGATATGAAAGTAGATGGCGAAACCTCTTCAACCCCGAGCCTTTATTCAATTCACCCGGCAAGTCCAGTGGTAGCATCCAGGGACATTCTTTCCCTTATAACGCAAGAGGAACGGTATAGTTGAGTGTGATAATTGCGTTCCAACCAAATTTTCAATTTTTCAACTTTAACTTATTTTAACTCTGGCCCAGTTAAAGCTAGAGTGATTTTTCTTCCTCTTTATAGAAAAGGGAAGTGTTGCAGGTCCAAAACTTGTGGGTCCTCCAGAATCAAAATTTTCACTATCGTTTCGCGTTTCAGAGCTTTCTGGATAACTTTGGAACCTTGTTTGTCTGTTTAAAGTCATTTTATTGTTTTTATATAAAAAATCATTATCGCAACGTTGTGATCGTAGCAATTTACTCTATAATACTATAATACTAATCATTTTTATACGAACGAGTTCTATATTATTTTCCAATCTAATTCAACCTTTTTGTTTCCGAGTCTACCAATGTAGGGGAAGCTTTGTTTTCACTTTTCAAGGTTGAGAAAAAAAGTTCTCCAATATCGAAATTCCCACTCGCGTTTTACGTTTCAGACCTTTCTGAACAATTTTTGTTCCGTGTCTGTCTGTCTGTCATGAAATCCTTGCCACAGCCATAACTTCTGCAATTCTCGTCCGATTTCGATGAAATTTTCAGGGATTGTGCGGGTTGGCGTGTAACCTTGTAACTTCCACATTTTTCATCCCATCCAGCGTGTAGATGATCCCCTATGGAAATCATCACCCCAAGACTCACAGTAGTTGCTGCGCATGCGCAAATGTGAATTCCTTGTAACAGCCAAAATGTCTACATTTTTCAACCGATTTCGACGAAATTTCTCAGGATTGTTCAGATTAGCATATATAGATGGTCCTCCATGAGGGTCGTGGAAGGTACTTAGAGATTGATGTTTTGAGATTAACTACTATGCATCGGATCATCTATACAATCGGGTTATGGATGCAAGAAAACTATGTGCCACACCTACTGGGCAGACTTTTTTTAATTCACCCTTTTTACAATTGAATGAAAACTTTGGATGAAAACTCTAGAAAATGCATACATACCTAAATTTTGTTAGAAACGTGGATGAGAAGAGAGAAGAAACTTATGGAGTGGGTAGGTAGTAGGGACCTTAGGGGTGCAGCGGGGGCAACGCCTATGCACCGCCAGCATGTCAATATAATATAAATAACTATTAGGTAACTAAATTCCTCCTGTGTGCTATGGATAACCTCCTAATTAGCAAACGGTTTCGGTTGCCCGAGCCAGTCCGGGTTTGCTGGTTTCGATTCGAGATTGCCTCATTTTTTTCCTTAATACGAGTGAAATAAGGATAGGAATCGCTCCACTGTAGGCTCTAGCATTATTATAGGAGCGCGTAGGAGAGGAGAGCTCGATAGTGATTCGTCTTCCGAGACTCGTCACAGTTGTACAACTGGCCGACGTCATAGATGGTACCAGGATGTTTCTCTTGGAAAGAAAATTTTTTATTTAATTTGTTTGATTTAGGATCGTATTATCTTAATACGGAAGAGGCAGCAGCTAGGACTGGAATTAAGTTGAACACGAGGAAAAGTATAATTCGAAAGTATGAAAGGGAAAGTAACCAGATGCAACCCAACAGGCCAACAGGGGATACGCAGAAGACACTGACCCGTGAAGTACTTCAAAAACTTTAAACATTGATTGAAAATCAACCGGATATCATTCTTGCAGGCATGAGAGATAGAGTAAAAAATGCTTAAATTATTACACAAAGGTTTATTATTTTTCTGTATAGATCACTCGCCTGCAAAGCACACAGCTTTGCCATTATCACTACCTACCAATCATATTTTACCTTCATAATCAAGCTTCACAGTCAATGCGAATAAATAATAAGTTGCGAGTGCCTTCATTACGAAACTTGAATGCTGGTTGCTAAGGACGCAAAACTGAGGACAACTCAAAGAAATGAACAACGATCGCATTTTGGTCACATAACATTTCAACGGAGATTAGGCCTCTTTCGTGATTCACAATCTTGTTTCTGATTTATCGTAACCAACCCTTAAGTTCTCATAGGGAGCGAACGATTGGCCCTACAGAGCTCTGGGTGGCCTCGTTCGATTCTAAAAATTCAATAATATTTTAAATTGAAGAAAAAACAATACCTCAATATCCAAATTTTTTGAGCTCGGGGGTTTTGAAAATGTCAGTCCTCATTTTTCAACCCTTAGAAGTGACCTACCTCAACTAAAAGCTTCAGGGCTCAACTAGACTCCAAATGGAGCCCATACACCAAATTTCATCAAAATTGTTTGTTACATCTTTCATACCAATTACTTTCTGGAATGACGCAAATTAATTATTCGAGAGTTTTGAATCTTTCGACCATTTAAGTCTTATGTAAAGTGAACAACAAAGTAAGCATCAGGAATCATTCTGGAACGATCAAATTCTTGCCAAGATTCTGAACTTCGTTTTAACTAAAATTTAAACAAAGTTTAGAATCTAAGGATGATTTTAAACATTCTGAAATGATTCCTGAAGATCAACACAATACATACAGTTCAATTACGAATCCAGTAAAATACCTTTACATACTTTTAAAGTTCAAAAAATAGTACCCAAAAACGTGATTTTTGCTACCTTTCTTTTCTGCTTTCTCTATCTGCTACCTATCTCTTTACTATCTCTAACATATTCTATAATAATATATTCTGAATCAGCTTACATTTTCTTTAAAATTTAAAGAAATGTTCGAAAATGCCCTAGTAGGTAGGTAGTAGGTACCTACTATGGTGGGAAAAAATTTTTTGGTGGGAAAAAATAGATAAAAAGTGACAATGGCAAAGCTGTGATATTGCAGAAGAGTGATCTATACAGGAAAATAATAAACCTTTGTGAAAAAATTTGAAGCGTTTTGGTTTCACTTTAATACTTCTATTCAATAGAAGTATTAAAGTGAAACCAAAACGCTGCAAATTATGTCACAAAGGTTTATTATTTTCCTTTATAGATCACTCTTCTGCAATATCACAGCTTTGCCATTGTCACTTTTTATCTATTTATTCCCACCAAAAAATTTTTTTCCCACCCTAGAAGGTACCTACTACCTACCTAATAGGGCATTTTCGAACATTTCCACCCTTCATTTCCATTTGGTTTGTGGTTGAGGTTAAAATTTTCAAAAATGCCCTAGTAGGTAACTATGGTTGGTGGGAAAAAATAAATAAATAGTGACAATGGCAAAGCTTCATATGGGAATTTTATTACTGGGATCGCATTTTAGTCAGATCAATTTTGAACGGAGATTAGACCTCTTTGGTGATTCACACTCGCGATTCTATTTTATTGAAGGAAAACCCTTAAGTACTCGTAGAAAGCGAACAGTTTGTTCTGCAGAGCTCCGGGTGGTCTCAAAAATTTTTAAAAATTCAATACTATTTAAAATTGGTGAAAAAAACGATATCTTTATTTCGAGAGTTTTCGAGCTAGGGCACTTTTGAAATTTTCAACACTTAATTTTCACCCCTTAGAAGTGACTGACATCAACCAAAAGCTTCACGGCACAACTAGACCCCAAATGTAGTCCATATGCAAAATTTGAACCAAATTGGTCCAGGGTTTCTAAGAAAAGTGTCGTGTACGGCGGACGGCGTACAGCGGACAGACGGAAAATTTTGTATTCGATTTTCGTATTATACGTACCTAGAAACGTAGACCAACATATTTTGAGGGGGGTTAAATTTTTTTTTTCTTGGTCGATTCCAAAGGTTCATTATTGAAAATAATTAACCAAAATGACGAGAAATCTGATGAATAATTTGTTTCTAGTAAACCCGAATTATTTACTGTGGAAGGCATTTCAAGATTTTGTTACCAAGCTTGAGTTCATGGCAAACAAAGAGAATGGAGACGAGTGACGTTGATTGATAGGGTCCATTCGTCTTCCGTGGTGGTCAATGAGTGGGTTGTGGCAGCTCTTCCTGGAGGCGTAACAGAGTCTCTAATAAAGACAATTTATTTGTATTATAGGCTCATTCCACGATTATCATTTACATACGAGTGATCGCGGGTTAAAGTTGGGTGAAGGAGAGGGGATACCATAAGTTGTTTTCTACGTCTAGTGAAAGTGGGCAATCTTTCGTATGGATCCGTGAGTTCGTGGTTACACATGCTTTATAGCTTTGTATATAATTATGTATTGTATAGCAACTATAAAAATTTTAGGTTGGGATGATGTTAGATAGTTCAGATTGATAACTACACAATCATAAACTTTTCCTTTGAGGAAGTTGAATACGAAGAAACTATGTGCTACTTGGTTTTGAAGGAGGTAGCAACTTCTTGCTGGAGGTTAGGTTCTTTATGCTCACGCATGCGTTAACCTGATCTAGAGGGAGAGTTTCCTGACAATGATGGATGGTGGCCCTCAGGACCGCAGCACCGCATTTGTTACAAGCTGAATCGATCTTTTTGATTTCCCGAATCTTTCTTTTTCTTCTCTCGTCGATCAAACACTTCTTATTACTTCTGAAGACATCACGGTCGTATGCTGCACTCACAGGTTGTGTTGCCGGTTGAGAAATAGCATTGTAATGACAAAGAACGAGAAATGGGCTATCGTCCAAGAGCATAATCTAAGATTCGACAGATTGCTCTTTAAGGATAGTCCGCCCCTTCATCTTTATTATCGTAATTTATGCAATTTCGGATTTTTCGCGAACATACGAGTATTATTAAGTACATAAAAATATTAATACCGGGTGGGATTAATCCGATGATGTTTAATAACTAGTAACTTGACCTAATCATGCTCTTATGGTGTGAGACAAATAAACACGGTGATTTTTTCGTTATTTTCGTGAAGAAAGGTAGGCGTGGTTTGTCCTACCTATCAAAGACGGTATCGAGTGATACGAAGAATAAAATAATAAATGAACAACAGCTCGTTGTTAAAAAGAGTCCCTTGAGAAAAAAACGTGAAGACCACAACAAATTATGGGTGGTTCTCCAGGAAAAAAGGGGCGGAATTTCTTTTTGGAGGTAGTCGGAATTTCTTTTTGGAGGTAGTCGGAATTTCTTTTTGGAGGTAGACGCGAATCGTACAGAGTCAGTCCATTCGAATCAAACAAGATACTGACCTCTGTGCGACTAACAACGACCCTCCCCCCCCCCCCTGACCCACCGCGCCAGGACTGTCAACCCCGATTACTGATGTCACGTCCGATCTATTTACCTATCGGGTTCGTTATTCTAATCGGGTATGACCCCGGGGACTAAACTGCCTCCGGATCAAGCCAAGCATAGTTATGAACTGTCCCTCGCAATGAGTTTTACTCTCCCTGATCCTTCATCAAAATTATTGAGTTATCTTGTATACAATTATGTTCTTCACGCCGAGTTGGATGCAATTGGTCGGTTTCTATGGGTTGTGTGCTAAAAAAAAGATTTAACGTAGATCATTCTTCCCCAATTGCATTCATTAAATTTTCAAGTTATTCTAACGAGATTAGAAAATCCGTATTTTGACAATCTTTATAAGTGAAATTTTCAACAGCTACCTACATAGAAGGAATATTGAACACAACAATTCTAGCACCTGAAAAACAGTAAATCCATGGGCTATCAAGACGTAGCTCATCTCTCAACTTACCAATATTTCGTCATGCCTATTGATATCGAGAGATGCTCGAATAATACAGGAAACCTCCGATGGGATTCCTTGCCTCCTGTGGGTTGAAGCTCTTCTGAATAGCAAATGTGTCTATGGGTTACTCATCCCAACAAAATATTCATGACGGAGTCGAGGAGAGCAACCAGCTCAAAGTTCCGGGGTGAAAACTGAAGAGGTTCCACGTGCGTGTGTGGAGAGGAAAGGCTCAGGCACATTTATCATGAAGGTTTTGGAAAGAACCTTCGGATAACCCCGTGTCATTTTTAAAAAGGTCTGCGTACTCTCAGCCCATACTAAAATAACCTTTCTGAGCACTTGATGTTCTCAAAAATGGATGTTTGAGGCTCCCTTTGCTACTCACATACTTAATATCTCTACATAATATGTAGTATATTATACTCCATTTGTATTGTTTCCTCACTATCGAAAGTGGAAAAACTTTTTGTTCAAAAATGTTTCTTCATTAATTTCTCAACAGGTACTTAAGACTTTCAAACTCGATATTTTGAAAAACATGTAGATTTTGCCTCTTCACTATTGGAGGTTGAAAACTTTGTATTCATATAGTATGTGTATTCGTAGACAAGCTAATTCAATCATATCCCTCACCCCCGATGCCCGGTTTTCGGATACCGGAAACAGAAACCAAGATGACAGAAGGGTATGGCTGCCGAGTACTGAAAGTGCTGATGAAATTTCTTTGGTGTACCTATGTATTTGAGGCAAACCCATCGATTGTAGCGGTTAAATATTTTTCCAAATTTGTTAATCCAGCAGTTCAAAAAAATGAGGGTCTTCCAAAGCTAACATTTGTAAAACATTTTGCGTTGCGGAGCTCAAAAAGCTTAAAGTTTAAAAAACAACTTTGGTTCAGCGTATTTCTTTGGTGCAATCCTTAACCACCCAAATATCTACCCGTGGTCTGATTTTGTAAATTTTCAAGGTCCTTGCTGAGTCGCTCCAAAACGTTCCTTTGTGAATTTCACTCATATCGCACACAGTTGGTTTTTACCAATCTAGCTAGAACGTGATGTTTCTGCATTTTTTTTTTTTTAGATGCATAGGAGGAACTATGAGTGATGTTCATGGATTTTCACCGTTGAGCTAAGAGAGCCTCAAAATTCGTGTACGAACAAGTACAGTTCATTTCGAGATTCTTACCATTTGTACGAAGACCAAAATCTCATCTCTTCTCCATTCAGTCCAGCAATTTCACCGGAAGGATGGATGTCAACCACTCAAGTGCATGTACCTTAAGTACATATATTTTATACATCCTCTTACATATTGTCTGCGAAGTTTCTTAATTTTTTATTTGGTTTATTATTTTCAATAATAAGCCTTTGGAATCGAGCAAGAAAAAAAAATTTTAACCCCCCCTCAAAATTTGATGTTTTACGTTTCAAGGTACGTAGAATCCGAAAATCGAATAAAAAAATTTCCGTCCGTCCGCCGTACGCCGCACAGTGGGGCCGGAGTGGAAAAAACTCCATTTTTGCAAAGTGACTAAAAAAGGAATATAATGTGGTTTTCTCAATGTCTATTACCTGTAGAATCAGGGTGTGAAGGACCTTCAATGTTTAAAAATTGTTTTCACCGCTAAATGGGGGCTCAAACCTGATATTTCGAGATTTTAAGCACTTTGAGAGTGGAATTTGAAAATTTTCTAACACGTTCTATGTGTTTCAAAAAATTTAAATAAAATCATATAATGTTGGATATATATATGTAGCATCTCTAAAAAATATTAATTATTTTTTCATAACTTTTAGCTTGAACGTTAGCTCCAGATTTGGGTTTTCATAGCGAAATACAACTTTAGAGGAGTGGAAAAACCGAGCTTCGCCTTCCTTCGGTTTGGCTCATTTTTTTTCTTGAAAATCTGACCATTATCAAGAAGCTGTAAAAATTTCATAGCCGTATTTCACCGAATTTAGATGTAGTGGGTTAAAATGTGATTAAAGGTACACCAAAAACGCCGTCTCTGCCGTCACCGCAGCTGCAGAGTAAAACCCTTCTAAAGGTTGTAACTTCTACATTTTCCTCTCGAAATCGATAAAATTTCCAGGGATTGTGAATTTTGACATGTAGAAGGTCCCCTATGAGGGCTGTTAGCTACAATCACAAAGTAACGGAGTCAAGTTAAGGCTACTATGGTCGGATCATCTATACAATCGGGTTATGGATACTGGGAAGCTATGTGCCACACCCATTTGGCAGACATTTTTTGTTATATTTTTTATTGGAAAACAGAATGATGTAAAAAGCGACGTTTTCGTAAAATATTTATGCTAAGAGTCAACAAGGTTCTGTTTGAACGAATCAGGTTCTTCGGATTGTCATTCGCAGTAGTGTGGTCAGTTCGTACTGTCGTGACATACCGAGAACATGTCATCGTTGAAAATCTCTTAATCGGATTTAGCAAATGTTTAATTGGATTCGTTCCAAAATTCGATCGCTTACTATCCAATTTTCAGAGGTTTTTATCACTCAAAATTTTGTCAAAATTAAATATATAAATATATATTTACACATATATATTTACATATATATATTTACATACATATATAAAGAAACCTCAATTCAATCATCTTTATCGTATCCTATAACCTCTGAAACGAAGAAAAAAACAAAATAACACACACCCATCGCCTGTAAAACCGCTTTTCTGTTTTTTTCACACGCTTTTCCACTTTGAGTAACATTATTTTTTTTCAAAATTCAAGATTTAGTTCTAAAATAATAAATTTAAACGTCAGAAAACATATTTTTCTAATGTATTTTCGTATTCGGAATCGAATCAAACCATTCCCAAGACGATACAGTAATTCGTTCAAAAGATAATGACTTTTTTCCGCTTTTTGGCCATTTGGCCCCACTGTGCGCCGTACGCCGTCCGCCGTACGCCGTACGCGGCACTTTTCTTAGCAACACTGGACCGATTTGGTTCAAATTTGGTATATGGGCTCCATTTGGGGTCTAGTTGTGCCGCGAAACTTTTGGATGATGTAGGTCACTTCTAAGGGATGAAAATTAAGGGTTGAAATTTTCAAGAGTGCCCTAGCTCGAAAACTCTCGAAATAAAGGTATCGTTTTTTCACCAATTTTAAATAGTACTGAATTTTTAAAAATTTTTGAGACCACCCGGAGCTCTGTAGGACAAACCGTTCGGTCCCTACGAGTATTTGAAGGTTTTCCTTCGATAAAACAGAATCATGAGTGTGAATCGCAAAAGAGGTCTAATCGCCGTTCAAATTTTATCTGACTAAAATGCGATCGCTGTTCATTTCTTCGATTTGTATACAGTTTTGCCTTCTGCGTAACCAGTCATCAAATTTTCATATCAAGCTTTCTATTTTTCGAATCGAGTGTGAAGCGTTTAGTTCTTTCTAATAAACTTGATTGTGAAGGTGTAAAGCCATTATAGTGTGGTAGGTAGTACCTACCAATTGGTAGGTGTGGTAGGTAAAAAAAAATTGGTAGGTAAAACAATGTTTGTAGGTAAAAAACGCTGCAAATCATTGCTCACTGATCAGATCACTGATCAGCTGAGTGAGCTCCGAAGCCATTTTCAATGCTATTGAATGGAAGTGCTCTTCCAGGCGTCTCCAGCATTCGAGGATATCTTCTTCACTCCTCACATCACTGATCAGCTGAGTGAGCTCCAAAGCCATTTTCAATCCTATTGAATGGAGGTGCTCTTCCAGGCGTCTCCAGCATTCGAGGAGATCTTCTTCACTCCTCACATCACTGATCAGCTGAGTGAGCTCGAAAGCCATTTTCAATCCTATTGAATGGAAGTGCTCTTCCAGGCGTCTCCAGCATTCGAGGAGATCTTCTTCACTCTTCTGATCACTGATCAGCTGAGTGAGCTCCGAAGCCATTTTCAATCCTATTGAACGCAGGAGCTGAAATTTGAGAGGGAAGGTCAAGGGAGAATACAGATGGTGGTAGGTGCTATTGATGGAGAACCAGTGATCTATACAGAAGGATGATCTATACAGAAAATAATAAACCTTTGAGCAATGATTTGCAGCGTTTTTATTAATGAAATTTTGAATTTTTTATTTTGAAAATAGGAAAGATTATTTTAAGAAATCAAAAAGCTGTAAGTAATAGTAAGTTATCAGAATATTTTTTCGATTCTGAGAACTGTAAAATTATTTTCAGAATCGTCCGTTAAGATCACGCGATACTGTTTGTTCAAGGAATGGCGAAAACAACTTCTAAAAATCATACTTCCATTTTCCAAAATAATTATGGTAGAATCGCGGACCCCAGAACCGGTTTAAATCGATTCAGCGAAATTACTTGGAAAACGACACACTACTCTTCAATATTCGTAAGTACCCTTTTAGGGGATTGGTCCTGGGGTCGCCATACGGTATAAAAGTTGAGAGAATGTACACAGGATTTGTACATTCTCTCAACTTTTATACCATCTGCCGACCCCAGGACCAATCCCAATCGATTGGGAGTGAAAAATTACATGGACAAATATACCCTACCTGCCATTATTTTAAAGTATTTAAAAACCTTAAAAAAATAACTTATAACCTTGGCTCATAACCTACCTACCGATTTTCACCCACAAATAAATAAATCGAAGAACTCTGAGCTAAAAATCTAAATTCTAAAATCCCCTAGGAATTCAAATTTTTGCAGTCCAGCAAGGTTTTGATGATTTTTTTGAAGGAATCTGACTTTTTTCCACCTAGGTAGGCCAAAATCAACACTGTGCGTCAGACATCCAGCAGTGTGAGCACACGCGTTAACGTGATTGATCCAATTATGCTCCGATTTGGAGGGTGGTTGGGTGCTAAATGATTGTTAAATGATTTCTTCTGGGTTCCGATTTGGTTCATTATGTACTTGAGAATAAAGAAGAATTCATCAACATAATCTAGAAATACTTCTCTATTGTGTTGCTGTTTGTGAATCTGAAAACCATCAACAAGTTCGTGAAGTCATGCTTCATATTTTCTTTTTCTACATGTTCATGTTAATCTATGTGAGAATCCATACTGCCCACCAAACGAACGAATTTTTTACTCCCACACTACCGAAAGATTGAATGACTGGAGCAAGTCAAAAATTTTTCGGTCCAGTAAAAACAATATTTTTTATACATTTTGCGTTATAAAGCTTTCTGGATAGCTTCGGTTTTTATCATGATCTGTGGTCGAATCAAAATCTAGTTCTAGTAGAATCAACAGACCGATTTTTCTCAAATTTGAATGGTAGGTAACTTGAAAAATTTCAATATCTGAACGTTATCAACATCTTTCGGGTTTCCATTTTGTTCTAAAAGAACCACGACCACCCGACTTGGCTGAGATACGACGTTAAGTTATCATTACATATAGCATAGCATGTTCTTTCATTCCTACTCGGTCTAATAATATCAGCTTATTTTGTGTTCTCCGATCCACACTACGGACAGTATTATGGACAGTAAGGACGACTACCTCAATAATCATATTATATCTATTATTATTAGAAAATAATAGAATAATATATAATAATAATAGAAATAATAATAATAATAATTGATGATAAATGTGTATTAATATTGGTGGTAATATTTTGGCTCGTTCCCCCCCCCCCCCCCCCCCCGACAGACGGACTAAGTCCAAAGTTGTATCACATTCTAATTGTGATGAAGTAGTGATATTTACCTCATGTTTATTGTAGCGTGTTACATGTTGTATATCTAAATAAAATGTGTTTTCTTCTTCTTCTTCTTCTTCTTCATATTATATCTATTCAGCATGTTGTCAACCTTTTTTTCTCATTTGTCAACGTTTTCAAGTCACTGCTTCGTTTTGACTTTCTCCTCAAATATGACCCACCATACACCAGATGCACGGAAGGTTTGACTTTGACACACAAAAATGACATAAAACCCCACGAAAAAAAAATCGACGCTTGTATCATCTTTATTTGAATGCGTGGAAGTTTTTCATGATTCGGCTGACGTTGAAAACCCATCCGAGCTAAGTGAGTTATGGTTGGTTTCAATGGAAACTGAGGGAAAAGATTCCCCTAATATTGGTTTAGAAGCTCGTTGAGAGAGCAAACTGAAGCGCAATTTTTCCAAGGGTTAACGAACTTTTCGAGCTACGTTGTTCTCAAAACAATATTGTAGAACAAACATAAATTTTGAGTTTTGTAGCCTCTGGTGAAATTAGTACACCCTCCTTTCCTTCGATATTCACTCGATGGGCTCTTCCTGGAAACATGAAAGTTAAACTTTGATATTGTGTTTCATGAAGAAAATGAAATAAAAGTAAAGAACCAAACGGCTGAATGTTTAACCAATGGATATTGAACCGGGAACCCATTGTATAAATATGTGTAGGAAATAAGAACATGCCCTCTTCTTTTCCTAATAGGAGGGTGGAGGGTTCTGACTTATAACTAGGGTAATAGTTGCGGAAGATATGACTGAAAGAGGTTCTGCTTGAACGGTTGAACTTCAAATGGTAGAAAGATGTACAACACCTATAAACCTATGAAATCCACATAGAAAAATGGTAACCCCCCCCCCCCCCTCTTAAAATTTTATGGTTTACGTTTCAAGGTATGTAGAATACAAAAATCCAATGAAAATTATTCCGTCTGTCCGCCGTACGCCGTACCCCGTACGCCCAGTTCCCATGGACCTATTTAGATTAAATTTGGTATAGGTATCGGTTCTATTTGGGGTCTAGTTGTGCCACGAAGCAAGTTATTTTCTATTACGTCTAAGGGGTGAAAAGTTTTCAAAATGTCCTTCTTCAAAAGCTTTGGAAATACAGGTAATGATTTTTCATTAATTAAAAATTTCTTAAATTTTAAAGATTTTGTTAACACCAACCAAAGTTTAGTGGACCAACGTCTCGCTTAATTAGAATAATTAATTACCTAATTGAGGAATCTTCCATGACCGTTTTTCATAAATTTAAGATAGTGTTAAATTTTAAGAAACCAATGATACCTTCCATGACGGTTTTTCATAAATTTAAGATAGTGTTAAATTTTAAGAAACGAATGATACCTCCCAGAAGATCAACAACAAATAGTTAAATACGCGTTTACTCTGAAATTTAACTGGTCATGTGGGTCCTTCTAGCCTTGCCGTAAGAACCCAAACCGCACCGCTCCCATCTATCCCTGGACCTTAGAAGGTAGTTAAAAGTTGAGCTTTAGAGAAACTTGATAAACCGTTGTGTAATAATTTTCAGCGTTTTTAGATACCAACTTGAAAATTTCTAAAATGACTAAAAAATTGAATGAAAATGAATAAAGAATTACTACCAGGTACTTCTGCTCGAATTACTGAAAATCTGTTCACCACTCTCATTGGTAAGGTGAAATCGATAAAACAAAACAAAACAAAAAACAAACTAAGACATATCCATCATAATTTCTCCCTTGCGAGGGAAAAACATTAAATCATGTTTAATGTTTTGTTTCCGATCACTCAGCTGATCAGTGACCACTCAGGTGCCTTCAGCATTCTCCATTGACCCTGCTTCTCAAATTTCAGCTTCCTGCGTTCAACAGGAGAGAAAATGGCCTTGGAGCTCACTCAGCTGATCAGTGACCATCTTGGTACAACTAGACCCCAAATGGAGCCGATATAACGTGGTAACTAAGAAATCGGTCCGTGGTAACTAAGAAAAAAAAGCGTTGCAGATTTGCGTGTCGGAATTCACAGAATGACCCCCAGCCCTAAAACATTAAACATGTTAATAAATGTGCTTCAAATTTGTATACAACGATATACTCGATACATTGGAAGATCTACCTGGAACACAAAATTCTAAATTAATCTATTCTACAAACGCTTGCATACGAGTCTGCGACACATTGGGACATTTTATGTTTTCCTATAAACACGCTATGAAAATCGCCTTTGGCAATTGCGTTATTTTTGTCTTACTAATACTCAAGTGACAACAAAACAAACGGCATTGTGTACTACTTCTATTAATAATACTAATAAATATAAAATGACGACATAAATACCAAGAACAAGTACGAAATAAATGAGTGTTAAATCGAGATCTTTCCAACGAATGGTGAACAATTCTGTTTAAAACAGACTTGGTTGTACGTGAAAATCATCAGAAATCAACTGTAACGCTTTTGGTTTATTACTTTCAATAAGCCTATGGAATCTAGCAAGAAAAAAATGTTCAACTCCCCCTAAAAATTTGATGTTTTGGGGTCTAGTTGTGCCGCGAAGCTTTTGGTTGATGTCAGTCACTTCTAAGCGGTGGAAATTAAGGGTTGATATTTTCAAGAGTGCCCTAGCTCGAAAATCCTCGAAATAAAGGTATTGTTTTTTCACCAATTTTAAATATTATTGAATTTTTAAAAATATTTGAGACCACCTGGAGCTCTGCAGGACAAACCTTTCGCTCCCTACGAGTACTTAAGGGTTTTCCTTCGATAAAACAGAATCACAAAAGAGGTCTAATCTCCGTTGAATTTTTAGCTAACCAAAACTTGATCGCTGTTTGTTTCTTTGAGTTGTATTCAGTTTTGCTTTCTGAGCACCCCAGCAATCAAATTTCCATATGAAGCTCCCTATTTTTCGAATCGAGTGTGAAGCGTTTTAGTTCTTTCTAATAAACTTCATTGTGAAGGTGTGAAGGTAGTATGGTGAGGTAGGTAGTGACTACCAATGGTTGATAGGTAAGGAAAAAATTTGTAGGTAAAAAAAAACGCTGCAAATCATTTCTCAAAGGTTTATTATTTTCTGTATAGATCACCCTTCTGTATAGATCCCTCCCTACCAACCATAGGGACCTACTAGGGCATTTTTGAAAACTTCAACCCTTCATTTCCATTTGGTTGTTGGTTGGGGTTGAAATTTTCAAAACTGCCCTAGTAGGTAAATATGGTAGGTAAGGAGGGATACAATATATCCCTGTATAATATATATTTGGATATTATACAGAAGTGTGATCTATACAGAAAATAATAAACCTTTGGGCAATGATTTGCAGCGTTGTTACATCGCTTTTCGAGTCCATGTGCCATAAAAGTCCAAAGTATTCGGGTGTCTCCTTAATTAGACTATATTTGATGAAAGAGGGGGGTGGGGGTCTTAGCAGTATGAAAACCGTAAGAATGGAGTGCTCACTACTATAATTTATGCTCAACCCTTTCTTTCACTATGATGGGAGTTATTGAAATTATACCTGTCAACCATAGTCCTCTCTTAAGTACCTGTGATCGTTTTCCACCTTTAGCTTCTACACACCTTGTTACAACTTTAATCTGAAAAAGCCTCCGTTCCGTAAGGTTTCAGTTGTGCCGAGGATTGAATACAAAATACGCTGGAAATTCCAAATTGTGAACTTTATTGATACCACGTTCATTCACTAATTAATCCTCATTAACTAAAAATACATACAAAACAATAAGAATCACCACATAAGCCTCATTATAACATGTTTCTCTCGAAT
The DNA here is from genome assembly GCA_009739505.2 of Apolygus lucorum. Lineage (NCBI taxonomy): Eukaryota > Metazoa > Arthropoda > Insecta > Hemiptera > Miridae > Apolygus > Apolygus lucorum. The sequence goes on along the minus strand of CM019176.2, from coordinate 71,639,304 downwards.
TCCTTCAAAACATTTTTAAAAAAATACCTATTACAGAGGATGGAGATAGATTACAGATCCAAAACCTATACCGAACGATTCATCTGCAAAAAATAAACGGCGTGAAAGAAAAATCAAGAATTGTATTCATAGATCAAGATTTCGCATTTTACCAGGACGAAAATACATTAATAATGCTAGCGACTGTCAGAAGGGTGGGCGGCATAAAGAGTACCAAGAGGGGTGGAACAAGCAGTGATTACAGCCAAGGACGACTTTATCGATAGCGCCTACGTATATATACAGTGTCGTCACGATTGTGTTCTAGCTGTGAAACATGAATCTATCAACGAATTCTACTTGATTTTTGCGGGAGCGGAAGATTTGGGCGTCCAAAAGGCTATACCAGGCCAAATCGACTGAAACACTCACGAATGTATGATCTACGATCAAACTACTGAACCAGGCTCCAATGACAGAACCAAGTTCAAACGGCTGCATCACACCTAACCTTTTTTTCTATCGTGGAGGATACCCAGATTACCCCTACCGTTCTTCATGTTACAACCTACCATTAAAGTAAAGTAGGTGCCTAGAAATTCAAGCTTGAATGAGAGTTTATTTCTTTGTGAGCGAAAAGTACCTTGAGGTTTCCAACAACCAGCTTCATTCAACGATTCCATTATGAAGTCGGAGGTTTGTTCTGCTCAACAATGAGACGAGACATCGTGTAATTCCGTCCGTTCTAAGACGAGCAGCCTCGGCATTGTTTTCATTGTAATAAGACTATTTATTTCCCAGTTTTGACTTCCTTCTCCCGTCAGTCTTTCCCCTTCAAGTGAAAAGTGAGTAGAAGATGGACCCCTCGAACAATATACGTGAATCTTACGCTAAGCCCTCTTTTTGAAGGGAGAACAATAGGAAAGGCATCTGGTGTGGAGACTATTTGACTTTCTTTTCACGTTTACATCTTAGGGGGACACTTTAACAAAGCGTACGTCAAAACCGGAAACCAAAAGGAGTGAATGTGGATGACCTATTTTATAGTACCTTGGGCTGACCGGGCTAAAAATATTTGGGCATTTCTTTGAAAATTGAGTACCACGACTTTCTGTCCTCCGATCGCTCATAAGGATAAATAATAACATCAATTTACAAGCCTTACCGCCTCAAAGTTTGTATGCACGTGAAACATTTATCTCATCAACGCAAAACTTTCAATCTGGATAGCTTTCGTTATAAGTCCTGATTATCTACTTACTGCATCACCCAAAAAGGTGTCTCACCCCTTTATTTCCAAGTAAGTAGGAAATAGAAAGGAACTTTCATGCAAAAAACTACAAAGAGTAAATAAAAGTATTTAAGGTACTACATATTCTAGCGTTTTTATTGGTGGGATTGCATAGCAATATTATTTTCAATTCCCGATCATTCTATACGTTTATTAATGAACAAAAAACTTCGTTTGGTCTCCTTATGAAGGTCTCAATTTATTTTCTCGTACCACACTGATTAAATTAATTTCACATCCTTTAACAAATCACGATTATTTTACATAACACTAATTTTGTCTTAGTTTATTATAACAACTAATATACTATTCTTCCACCTATATTTCAAACTATGAATCAGGCAAGAGTTATTAGATGGGTCGGGTGATTTTCAAAGTTGAGAGGATACGTATTTTTTCCTTTACCTTCCATTCTGAAGCTTTTTATTCTTTCTCTCGACTCCTCCGAAACTTTTAAAAAGTAAACTTTTTCTCCACCGGCACACCCTACTTTTTTTATTCCCTCACTCGTCCGCCTTGGAACATAATCCCCCTACTTACTCGCCTTCCTGCCTCCGAGGGCTGCATTACAAGCAAAACGAATGTAAATCGGTTCGATAAGTGACTTTCAGACCTCCTCCTGTTCAGCTTTTACTTTATTTAAACTTTTTTTTTCATCTTGCTCTCATCCCAAGATACACATTTGAGTTTCTTCTCAGCCTTTCGGTTAAGTGCTAGAAGTTCTTTCATGTAGCGAGTTTCAATAGGATCTTTGTAGAGTCTCAATCTCTAGTTGGGACCAAGCAAGTAGTGGTTGCCCGCACTTTGCTTCTGTTTCGAATGTGGACAGTTCCGTTTCCGATTGCAAAGGATTTATAATTCTCTTCCCAAGTAATAACATGATTACTGTTTTAGTGAACCCAACGGACCACTGTAGCCTCCCAAAAGGTATTTATAAAAATGACCTTTGTTTGGTGTTCCTAAAGATTTTCTTGGAGGTTAACCAGCAAAGCCATCCAACACTATTTGAGGACCCTTAATACTTGTAAGAGCAGACATTTGGGTATGGCCTCACAAAATTTCGATAAGTTCTGAAGATCATTAGATAGGGTGATTTCTAATAGAGAAAATAACAAGACATCTACACAATAACAATATACTCGTAGGTTTACTCCACTTATTGTATTGTACCTCACTTGTGTGTGTTACTGAATTCTCAGACCACTAAAATATCACTATCTAGACTGTACTGAATCCAATATTCCCAAGAACAACAGAAATACCCAACAGATCGTACTCCCAAGTAGACCAATGGTACTGATCAGTCAAAGTAGCAAATTTCAGTTCTCTTGGATATATAGACGAATAATTGGCTAATATATCACCGAAACATGCCATCTACAGACCTGTTTTAGAGATTGCGTGTATGTATGTATGAATAAAAGAATTCTTGGTTGTGTTGCTCTCTTAGTTACAGGAATATAGTCATAGTAGGCTTCACTCTGATAACCTCACCAGATCACCGGTCGACTGAGAACCAAATAGCAACGCTTCAGGAAATTATAAACAAAACAAGATGAGTAGATAAGTCACCCTGCTGATTTGGTTTCCAATTGACAGTGGAAATATTCGTACAGGTGTAACTAACTTCACAACTCCCCCCAAAAATTGATTTGTTCGGAAATAATTTAGGATTCATAAGAAAACCGTGATGAAAACTGGAATTAAATACGAATCCCAGGAGAGAACAGGAGTGCAGGGCACACAAAAGTAGATAATGAATCACCAGTAGACGCAGCACGTCCCATTAGTACCTGTTCAAACCGCGAGAGCTGTCTCACCCCCTGGCTGTCATCCACCACTTGAAACAAGGAGTTGGTTGGTAATTAATGTCTGGTCACGTACCCCAGCTCATTTAACACGTGACTTTGGAAATTAAGGGGAAAGACGTCAGGTGATCTGAACAGAAGACGTGGTCCCTCCTCTGGAGAACTCATAAACGCTTATCAATGTCGAGTTAGCTATATGACGGATCTAAAGCATTCCAACAACTCCTTTCAGCAGTTGCGTTAACTCAATTAATATCCTACCGGCCTAATTTGAAATCCTTAGGCATTCAGATTGAAATTAGAGGAGAGGAAGTTTCAATATAACTCGTTCTGTGAGGTTCCTTGAGTCATGTGTGCCTGATGAGCAGACTGATTATTTTTGTAGCAGCACTTCAGGCTCGAGTTTTGATAATAGGAATTTCTCTTTCTCGCTAGTGTATGGTATTGCTATAAAGGGGCGCTCAAGAACTCACATTGCTGATGGATGGATGCGGAAGGAGTGTTTCCTAAGAGCAAGAAAGGGTTTTGTGAAAGAGGGGTTGTACCCACAAGACACGTCGGAGAAAGAGATGTTATGGAGCAACTGATTGCATGAGAATGGTGGAAATGTGTGAAAATATCGATAATTTTGGTCGATTCGCAAGACACAAACCCTCACGTCCGTGGTGACTTGGCATGAAGGGGTGTATGGAAGCCTCAGAGACTCATCGATCTCATGACTTATCGAAATTTATTCTTATAGACATCCATGTCTTCAACACAGATGCCTTCTCCTATGCATCTCACATCGTATCCTCTGTTTTTGTTAAGGTGAGGAGTATGAAAAAGAGAAGCCATTCCTTTACATCTCTCGTATATCCTGGTACTGATTTTGCTTATAAATAGTGCTAGCTGGGCGACTTTCTGACAATGGTGCCGTCCTCAATGAATAATGAGATATTAGTTACGCATCGGGATGGCCTGATGTGTACGAACAACACTGTCACACTCACAGGGCGGGAATCTCGGAAAGGGACGTTACCTAGCTGCTGATGTGGAAGCAAAGGAAGTAGTGACGCAGGAGAAGAGGTGGGTGGCCCTGTGACGGGTACTGTAGGCCAGTGGTGGTCCACTCTTGTGTTAACCAGTGACCTGATTATAGGTGCTTTTCCCCGTTGTAATTTCTAGCAGTTTATTTTCCCCTTGAGTTCCCCCTAGAAGTTGTAGTGGCCTAGGAAACGGGACTATGACAGGCTTTCTACATCCTCGAAACATAAATATGTGTTCAAAGTGCGCGCAAGAAATGGCAGAGCCGACGACCTCTTGTGATAAAGACAGAAGGATAGATAGAGGAATAATTACTCAACATTAGAATTGACTGCCTACATGAAAAACTTGTTTTGTCCAATCATCCTAGATCATCCATGACTTGATAACAATATTGGTTTTATCACGAACGGTATTTTCTTCTCCATTCATTTTCTGGTTACGTAATTATCTAATTTCAATAATGGTTTATTAATACGTAAATTATCTGCAATACATCATATTATGCAACGAAAAACCCATGTGGATGATATCGTTCACCATATACCAATCAATCAATCAACAAGGTATCAATAGTCAGGCATCGATAGATACATAGTTCGTATAATGGGATCTACCATGGTTTTTTTGTTTTTTTTCTGTAATAAATGCGTCCTATAGGAATTTATTGTTCACCAAAGATGTACAGCAAAAATTGAAAACACGATAAGGCTTACCGGGATCTGAAGGCGAACCGGTGTAAATAATCTATATTTGAACTGATGCCAAACGGAAGCCCAAGAGTTTGGGCGGCGCAGGGGATGATCTGTAGGGGTTGGTTAGGGAGGTGTGACCCTCACTAACCAGGTCAGGAGGCTAACCACATGTCGGTTATTGGGGGAGGAATTCTTCCCTTTGCCGGTCCCAAGTTGGGTCTGCCCGCCCAACCTGACTAATTGACCGAACAATGAGAGGTCTCTCGTTGGATTGATATGCAGATATTTAGGGAGCAAGGTAATCAATACTGGGTTAATTAGTTAATTAGTTGGCACCCAAATTGGTACACTTCATCAGATTGAGTCTAACTCGTTTGTTAGGTCAACTTCAGGTCTATTGGCTCCGAGCTAACCTCTACAAGAGAAAAAGTAGATAGTATGATTGGAATAGAATTTTTGAACTATCTGTTGAGTGCATTGTTATTACAAAAAAATTTCTATACAGAATCCCATAAACAATCTATAGCACTCAGCAATTTGATTAAAATCAGAAATGAGAAAACGTTGTGAATGGCGGCCTATAAATTTTATTGTTAAATTGAAACTACGTTTTCTAGTTCCTAATAATCCTAAATCATCTAGCATGACAGCATATAATATTATTTCGTTTGGATGGAGCTATGCAGATCTGAAACAGCAGGGAAGTACTTAAGCTACCGAACTTACAAACTATAACTAATTTTATGATTAGGAAGTAAAAGTATCTTTTTACTTGTTACTCAACATTCTGTCTTTTCTCATCATAAATTGTACAATCTGTGTAATGCGAAGCAGCTGATTCGAGGGAAAAACGCTTTACAACCCCTAGCGGAGGATAGATGAACTAATGCTGCCGGCGTGGTTTAGACGTTTATGAACATTTGGTAAAACTCGGCGCTTTGCGCCTCGGCGGGGGGCTCCGCCCCCCTGCACCCCCCGGTTTATTTCTTTTTCCATACTCTGTATGAAATCATAGGAACACAGAGTGTGTTTTTGCGATGCTAGTCATCCGTTAAATAAAAAACAACAATAATAAATGTGGAGTCTTTGGCAATAATAAAATAAATAATTGTTAGACATTTAATTTGGTCTAAAACCCTATAAATGTTATATAAATAAATATGTAACTACAAGAAAAATACTGTATAAATTGAGAGCTTTCCAACGAATGGTGAACAATTTCTGTGCAATGAACACTGCGGGAGTTCTATTTCCTTACCAACGGCTTGGTTGCACGTGAAAATCATTATAAAAGGCGCGTAACGGTTTTTTCTGTCGCTTTTTCGTGACGATTTTTTAACACAGAATGTGTTTTTGCGATGACCTACCGAAAAAAAATCGTCACGAAAAAGCGACAGAAAAAACCGTTACGCGCCTTTTATAATGATTTTCACGTGCAACCAAGCCGTTGGTAAGGAAATAGAACTCCCGCAGTGTTCATTGCACAGAAATTGTTCACCATTCGTTGGAAAGCTCTCAATTTATATAGTATTTTTCATGTAGTTACATATTTATTTATATAACATTTATAGGGTTTTAGACCAAATTAAATGTCTAACTGTTGTATATTACTATTTTGAGGTGAAAAAAGGTAAAATGAGAAAGAGCGATTTTGAATTAACGAAACGGCAAACTGGAATGGTTTATTGAGTAACCTGATACACAGGATAACCTTGCGAGAAGGTTTTGAGAAACTCCATGGATGAAGGAAAATACAACATCATCTCCCCGCTAAATTTGGAAAATAACAATACTCATATTAACATAATAATATTCCTTTGGGTGACAAAAAATAAAATTTCAAAATAACATTCATTGGTTGGATTTCATATCCACATCATAGGTCAAACGTTGAGGCGCACGACGCTTTCTGGTCGCTACTGATGGAATGGTAGGCGCCGGTGAAGTTGGAGGCCGTGGAGATGGTGACCGGTTTGGTAGTGGTGAAGATGGTGAGATGTTTGGTGGCGGTGGGGATGGTGACCGGTTTGGTGGTGGTGGCGTAACAGGTGATAGTGGACTTCCAGGTAACCTGCTCTTGTCGCGAGGAGTGCCTGGCCATAACTGGTCAACATGTCGGGTCCACACTTGATTGTCAGCAGTCTTCACCAAATAAGTTTGAGGTCCCAAAACGTCCAAAACTTTTCCATAGGTCCACTTATGTTGTCCATCTCTATAATCACGCGCCCAGACGTCCTCACTTTTCTCAAATTCAGCGTGTCGTTTCCCCCCATTCTTCATTTGAGTGATTTGACGTCCCAACACAACATCTTCTGAAGAAGGGATCATCAGATCAAATAGGGTTCGGGGTTTCTTTTTAAATACCATATTGGCTGGTGAGTCGCCAATAGCCTCATGGATGGTGTTGCGGTATTGGAATAGGTATTTGTTGAGTTCAACTGAGAGCTTCTTCTTCTGCGGGTCAGCTAGGGTCTTTTGAATACAGCGTTTTACAATCTTCACCGCGCTCTCAGCCGCTCCATTAGCCTGTGGGTGGAAAGGTGGTCCTCGAAGATGAACGATGCCATAGGTCTTCAGAAAATCTGTGAACTCCCCTCCAGTGAAACACCGGGCGCCATCCGACGTAATAGCTCGTGGGAGTCCAAAACGGGCGAAAACTTCTAATAATTTCTCTATCGCCACAGCTGCAGTAGCAGATGAAACAATGAAGCTTTCCAGCCACTTCGAGGTAGCATCCTGCACCACAAAACCATAAAATGACTGATTAACCGGACCCAAAAAGTCAATATGGATCCTCGTCCATACTGCTGCAGGCCAAGGCCATGGTTGAAGCATTGACCGAGGAGGCGCTGATCGAAACTGTCCACAAATCGAACACTCAGCCGCCACTGCTTCTATGTCTTTGTCAAGTGACGGCCACCAAAAGAATGATCTCGCCAGGGATTTCATTTTAGAAACTCCAAAATGATTGGCGTGCAATTGGTTTAGGACTGATTTGCGAAATTTGGTGGGCACTATCACCCTATATCCCCACATGAGACAGTGCTTATCCACAGTTAACTCATGTTGTCGACGCCGGTAAGGTTCAAAACAGACGTCCTTTGGCAAATTGGATCCTTGTTGGATAACCTTAATGACCGTCGCCAACTCCGGATCTGTCCGTGTTCCTTTTTGGATCGCATGCCAATCCAGCCTGAAAGGGCATTCTTCATTGATATAAAATAAATATGATATATTGTCGTATATTTCGGGTTCCCTGTTAGACGAATGTGTGCATCTTGAGAGAAAATCGGCACAGTTCTCGTCTGACCGCACACATTTCAAAGTGAAATTGAAATTTGAGAGTAAGTAAGCCCATCTTTGCACACGATTTGCTGCATAAATGGGTAATCCTTTCCTTGAACCAAAAATAAATAATAATGGTCGATGGTCCGTGACCAGTGTGAATCTCCGACCATAAAGAAAATCTTTAAATTTATTAACACCATATAGGATGGCATATGCCTCTCTTTCAATTGCAGGGTACGACTGTTGCGTTGACGTCAATGCTTGCGATGCATAAGCTATAGGTTTGTCGCCATCCTTATATACATGAGTAAGCACACAACCCACAGCTTTTGATGAAGCATCTACTGTTAGTTTCAAAGGAACGTTAGGATCATAATGCGTCAACACTGGACGTGAAATCAAAATTGATTTTATCTTCTTAAACGCCTCCTGACATTTCCGAGACCAGATGAATTCTGCATCCTTTTTCAGTAGCGCGTAAAGTGGTTGCAAAATGTCCGCAGCCTTTGGGATAAATTTCAATAGAAATGTCACCATACCCAGAAACGTTTTAAGAGTACCTGTGTCCGTGGGAGCCGGGGCATTGTTGAGGGCCTGAATGTGTTCATCTGTCATGTGGAGACCATCTTTGTCAATAACGTGACCCAGGTACTTCATTGAAGACTGCGCAAAAATGCATTTTTCAGGTCTAGCTCGTAATCCAGCATCATCCAGCTCCTTGAGTACCCATCGCAGGCGCTTGTTATGTTGTTCTCGAGTGCAGCCTGTAATATGGAAATCATCCAGTAATGAGCCAACTCCCTTAATCTTCCTGGAAATTTGGTCCATTTTCTCCTGAAAAATTTCAGGGGAAACAGATAACCCGAAACATAGCCTCTTGAAACGCATCAAACCCAGGTGCGTTGTAAGGGTAGTCAAACTTTTAGACTGTTCGTCCAACGGCAACTGTTCATATGCGTCGGCAAGATCTATTTTACTGAACACTGTAGCTCCCCCAAATTCTGCCAAAATGTGATCGAGCCTGGGCAATTTATATCCTGTCTGCTCAAAATGAGGATTAACGGTAAGATTGTATGCTCCGCAAATACGTACCGATCCATTTGACTTAAGAACTGGGACAATCGGAGTGCCCCAGGAGCTAGAACGAACGGGTTCCAGGATGTCCGCTTTGATCAAACGCCTGAGTTCAGCTTCTACTTTGTCCTTCAGGGCAATTGGCAGAGTTCTTGCCTTTAAGAAGACCGGGCGTGTACCTGGTTGTAGCTTGAGTGACACTGGTGCTCCTCGATAAATTTGTCCCTTATCCTTAAAAACATTAGGAAAATCTTTCAAAATTGAATATATGTCATCAGGGACCGACGGAGAAACAACTTCTTCTTTATATAAAAATGAAGTCACCCAACTGTTGTCTTTCAAACGTACTAAACCATTCCTTCCAATTAATGGTGGCCCTCCACCTTCAATAACGTAAAATTCCATGTCACCCGAAAAGTTCGAGTGGATGACTGGTAGAGTCACCTTGCCAAATGGTCTTATTTTATTTCCCACATAATCAGATAAATTAATATCATTTTTCGCCAATGGATATTTTTGGAAATTTTTAGAATAAAACTCATATGACATAACATTGAAGGTGGAGCCTGTATCCACTTCATAGGCGTACTTTGTGTTGTCAATCTCTAAATTAATGAAAAATGGTGCCGGTCTTTTAATGGTGTCAGACTCGTCCAAATCGGATGTTAAACAGAAAAATGAATCCGACAGGGAAATTTCCGCATCGCCGGAATTTCCCGAATCCGTTAGGAATTTATGTTCTGAATTCGCAGACCCTTTCTTACGCAATTTACAGCTCGGGGACGAAGCTATATGTCCCGATAAAGAACAACGGTGGCAGTTAGCGGTTTTAAAGCGGCAATCCCTCGAATCGTGGGATTTCCATCCACAATGCGTACACTTTAAATTAGTCGACGTTTTATTATTGTCATTTGACTTCGCATGACCTTTCTTCTTAAAGTGTTGCTTACCTTTGATGTATGCGAGGTCTGCTGGTTCTGTTTTGACCTGCACCAACTCTCCATGACCCATGTGTAGCGATCGTTGAGTAGCAGCTTCACGAGCCGCTGCAATTTCGATAGATTTCGCCAAATCGAAAGTTGGAGAGTTAGGATCCTCTTCGAATAAACGCTCCTTTTCGGATTCGATGTTCTTTGAGACCGATGAGAAAAATGTCTCTCACTATGATCTTCAAAAAGGCTGCTTCAAACTGACACGACGTCGCTAATGCTCGTAAACGAGCCGAAAACTGCATCACTTTCTCATTTTCGTGCTGTTTGGCCGAATAAAATTCTTGACGAGCCGAAAAAATCGACTGTACCGGCTTCAAATGATCAGTTAGTTTGGTTGATAGCGTTGAAAACGTGAATGAGGGATCCTCGGGTTCCTTGGGAACACACAAACTGTGCAGAAGGGCGTATGCCTGATCTCCAAGGGACGCTAACAAATATCCTTTCATAACTGATTCAGAAGTCGTCGCGTACGTGATAAAAGTGTTCTCCATTCGCTTTAAGAATAGCTTCCACGACCCTTTGTCAAGCTCAAAAAGCGTTGGGGCGGGAAGTGCAAGCGACAGCGAAGGTGGATTCGACATTTCGACTTAACGAGAAGAAAAAAACGTCCCGACACTTCCGTGAAAATCGATACACACGCGTAAAATCCGTGAAACACGTCGCCAGTTGTTGTATATTACTATTTTGAGGTGAAAAAAGGTAAAATGAGAAAGAGCGATTTTGAATTAACGAAACGGCAAACTGGAATGGTTTATTGAGTAACCTGATACACAGGGTAACCTTGCAAGAAGGTTTTGAGAAACTCCATGGATGAAGGAAAATACAACACTAACAATTATTTATTTTATTATTGCCAAAGACTCCACATTTATTATTGTTGTTTTTTATTTAACGGATGACTAGCATCGCAAAAACACATTCTGTGTTCCTATGATTTCATACAGAGTATGGAAAAAGAAATAAACCGGGGGGTGCAGGGGGGCGGAGCCCCCCGCCGATTCGCAAAGCGCCGAGTTTTCCGTAGGTCATAGCAAAAACACATTCTGTGTTAAAATTGTCATTGTAACGTAGATACCATCAAGTTACTTACTAATACCAGAAAGTGATTACAATGAAGGACACTCATTATCGGAGTGAAAAGTCAATTGTTGTCAAAAATATACGTTTTGAATAAAAATCCTTATTTCTCTGCTTCAAAACGAAAATTTTATGAATTTTATTCAAATCTAACGATAAATTGATTATTACTGTAAGAAATATGAGATCCTGCGATAGTTTTTCCGATGAAAGCCCCACGGTAGCGCTACTTACGAGTATTACGGACAAACTGAAAAATGATAATTTCAAAAAAATTAAAATTTTTGAATTTGAGTTTGAAAATGTATTACTTTGACTTTGATTTTCTTGGAGGACCTACACGCCAGCCCACACAATTGCTGAAAATGTCATCAAATTCGGACAGTACATAGCTTCGTATTGCTTTTGGTTTATTTTCTTTTACAAGGATTTGTAGACACACAAACCGACTGTCAGATAGACAGACACGGAACCAAAATTATTCGGGAAGGTCTAAAACCGATATGTTGATACCATCATTCTGAGGGCAGTGAATTTCAGAGGACTCCTACACGCAATCCGCAAAATTCCTGAAAAATACTTGTTGTTGTAATCCTTGAAAGTGAAAGTAATATTACTTGATCAACTCAGTAGCGAAATATGCTTAAAAAATCACTTTTTTCGCATAAAACTCATTTTTTTTTTTCAAGAAATTTCTCTCTAAAACCTTACCGTTGGAAAGCCGAGATCTTGGGGCTGTTTTTTCCGTTCAGTGCACCACGATAGCCTTTATTTATTACGGAAGAATCCTTAGCATGAAAAATGGCGATTTTCGAGAAAAAAAAATAATAAATTTTGACCCTGACTTTTTTTATTTTTACAAATGCTTTAAAAAGTTCGGTTTCCCATTAAACATATAGGAAATGTCACGCTCTTTCCAACGGTGTGATGAGATTTGAATTTGACTACGAAATAAGGGACTCATGACCATCTTGGTGCCACAAGGTCGAAAACACGAAAAAAAGTTGAAGTTTGGTCCATCTCAATGGCACTCTGTATAAATATGTTTTTAAATGCTATTTTCAATCTGTGAGAAAAAAAAATTGCTTGATATCTGAAAATATAGTTTTTTTTTAGTTTAATTCAATCATCGTCAGATTTGGATTTTATACCTATTCAAATACCTTCTTTCTCTTGTTCTTACTGAAAGTCGTGTCTAAGTACTAGATTTTATAATGCAGTAAGTGACATAGCTTTCTTCTATAGAGACGAATCTACTTCATATTCATTGTCAGTGAGCAGTGAAGTTTATTGTGCCAACAGGGAAAAGGTTTTCCATTATAACAGACTACATGCAAACACAGTTGGGCAAACAACGTGCTTGCATAGGGTTTGACCAACGCTTACCGCCTGACTCTGTATTTGTCTATTGTTAGCCGGTGTAGCTCTGGCGCTCTGCTTAGCACTCGAAGGATAAATGTCAATACTGACGAGGGAAGCTGTAGTTTTGATTCGTGCAGGATAGTCCCAATGAATCATATTGAACGGAAGAAATGAAATGCCGAAGGAAATTATAACAATGTTCGGTATATGAGGAGCTCTCTACCAAAACTGAACATGTCCATTTTCACAAAATGTTCAGGAACTGAAAAAAACTGCTGCAGGGTTACAGGTTTTTTTTTTCCTTGGATGAAACTGGTATTGTATCAGTTGAACGTTCAGTAGTAATATGCCTTTCGGTTGAATTTTTAGTGATTAGTATTTCCCCCATTATTAGCATTTGTTTGTTGGACATGTTCAGTTTTGCTATAAAACGATGGACATGTTCAGTTTTGAAAAAAAAGCTGTGTCAAGCACTTGAGGTCTGGTATACAAAAACAGGTGTTAGGATCAATGAAATACGGAACAAATTTTGTTTTTATTTTTTATTAAAACAGTGGAGAAAAATTCTTAAAAAACCTCAACATTTTTATAAAATATACCTAGGTATTTTCCAAACGAAGGACTAGGAATTCACCAATCTACGTATTAACGAACAATATAGGTAACCAAAAACGACTCACCATATTTAGCAGTTTTCTCCCTTCGTTTCTCCAATTCACGAGCACTGAAGCGTTTCCTGGATCCAGAATTCAATTCTCCCACTATTCCCTCCATTGCACACACCACATACACATAAAAATTTATTCCCTTCACAAAAGACAAGCAAAGTACAAACAGGTCGTTCTTCTTCTTCTCTACAAGTCGTCGAAGGATGATGGATGGATGCTATATGAGCAACAAAGAAGTTGGTGAGGGAGGTGGTGCAGTAGGCATGGATGGAGAACGTTTCCGAAACCACAGAGGTAAGAAGAAGATAAGCGGGCACACAAGAACATGAGGTGAAGCCTCCTAGCGGAGCTCCCCCTCCCACCGTTAGACCGAACCCTGCGGCTCACGCGTGACAACGAGCGACCACAACCGGAAATTCGGGGCACTAGAAAGTATGGAAAGACGTCTGTATAGAGATTGCAATGCTACCTGTTGGTGAACGGGAGAAATAATTTCTAGAAACAGTCACAACAACAATCGAATGGACATGTTAAGTTTTGAAAAAATCATTGAATGGATTATACCAAGTGTGTGGGACATGTTCACTTTTGTTGAAAATTTATGTGGAAATAGTGGGATTTCCTAACGATGGACATGTTAAGTTTTGTCGAATAACCCATATTTTGACTGCGTTTTTAGGTGGGAAATAATCACATTTGGTAAAAAAGGAGCTTGGTATGATATGAAGTTCTGGGGAATAAACCCGAATCCGTCAAAAAAAGCAATATGGTCAAAAGTGGACATGTTCAGTTTTGGTAGAGAGCTCCTCATATGTTTGCAACGTTTCAAGGAGTAAGATCTATTGTAAGCCTCGGGGGTACATCACGGCTGCTACTGACTATAATCGATTCTCTTCCTTATAGTACTGCTGTTATCCGCAATACTCAATAATCGATTATTTTGGTATCAAACCTAACCTCCTCTGCTGACCCGATCAGCTGGTTGTGAAGGGGTGCCATATTGAATCCTAGTTCAGCAAGGTCATTCTGTTTACATATACATACCAAATACTTCTTGGTATGCAAACAAAATAATGGTGGTAAATTAATTATTTTCTTCTAATTTATTTATTCCATTCTTTTAAAGCATTTATTTAATCTTAATAGTTCAGATAGCGGACAGATGAAACTGAGGGATCTTGACACTATTCAAGAATAGTGACATGTAAGGTCCAACTGTCATGCTAACCAGGCTGACCCAAACATTACTTAGTGTCGATTAAAACCTCTGGAAATAAGTTTTTTCAGAATGAAAATTGGAATATTTATTTGTCACATTGAACCAATGTATCACTACTTGGATACCTAGGTATTTACATAGAGACCCAGAGACAAGAGCCTATTTACATCCTTTTCTGACCCTACATTGTGATGTAAAACCTTCCTACCTTCTGATGATTTTGATCGTATTCACCTTTAGAAAGTAGTGACCACCACAAACCTAGATTTTCCAGAGTTCTAACTGCATTTTTTGGGTCTCAAATACTTACTAACTACCGTTTTAGTAGTGGCTTCCTATCTGCAGGTTCATTGTTTGTCCAACAACATATCCCTGGTTAGTTCAGAGGTGGTGTTTTGTTTCTACCTACCACGGACGGGAAGTACAGATCAAACCTACTAAGATAGATATACGAACTTTTAGACGCAACAACTAAATGCAGGCAACCATAATGAACCAAATACCTACCATTGTGAGAAAATAAGGTATTTTCCAAAGGTAAATTTTATACCTATTGTTCCTATAAACTTCTTCCCTTGAAGCCTTAACTGGCACCTACTTACGTGAACTGACTCCCATAGTCTGTTTATTGTAGATCTGTAGTTAGGTGTGTTCGTAGAGAATTGAATAATGTACTACATTAAATGAAAACACAGCATTTATTCAGAAATTTCATTGTACATTGTAACAATGTAAAATTCGCACAGAATTAACAATAGGTAGTACACCATGAACTTGATGTGAAGATTACAGAATTTTTGTGACGATCAGTTGGTTTTGAGAGGTGAGCAACGTGATATTTCCCGGGGAAACAAACTGATGTACTTACTGATGAAAAAGAAAACTGTTGTACAATGAAAGCTAAAGAGAACCTCAACACACGATACGGGAGTCGAACGACAACACAAGTGGAACTAGATCATTATAAGCTGATTATAAAAGTGTCAGTTCACCGAAAATCATGGTTGTCACGAATGCTGGGAAGCAGCGACGCCAAAAGGCTGATATTCTTCTTTTTTCGGAAAGTTCTCTCGTCTTTCCACACTATTTCTAATCACTTTTGGCAAACGAAAAAATTAAATACCGCTTCCGGGACGAGAAGAGCAACTAATAACCGCACAGATCGGCATAATAAAAACCTTCTTTACAATCTTTGTTTACAACTGACGCAAAATGGCCGCCTTTGAGCTAGAATCGAATAACCGTTCGATTAGTCGATACATCGATTCTTTGTGACGTCACTCTGATAAAAGCGATACAGCATAAATTACCGAATTTTGTGAATTTAGGATCAGCTGACTGGAAGTAATCGTATCAATGCCGACAAACTGACTGACAGAAAGATTATAAAGATAAGGAGTGTATACATGAATGAACATGTCAAATTGAATTCAACTCAGTTTTGGGCTGGGGGACATCCGAAATTTACAACAGCTAAAAGTGTTACAGGACCAGGTTAAGACGATACCGAAAAACAACTCTGTAATTTATTATGCAAAATTCTCTGAAATCAATTCATTATTTCTCGTTTTTTCCCGAAAAACATGGGTTTTTTATTGAGGTTAGATACACAGACAATGCTTACCGCTCGATTAAAATGAACTTTCATTGCTCCGAAAACTGCATGAACAGCCAAGAGTGGTTTACCTGAAACAAAGATACATATTTTAGTTTATGTAATTCTGCTGATTGGAGTGCATTTAGATGCAAATTGATTGGGGTTTTGAGGTAACGTCATCGGGCGAGAAACATCTATCTCTCATAAAGCATCATCAATATTCAACGGGCAAGTTAGTTACCAGGGAGGCTGGTCCGGATGGTCGAAGTCCCGCAAATGATTGAGTTTGGCAAATTTCAATACAACAGCAGTAAAGTGATTAGTTCAAGGGTTTTCTGTGATTAACCCGATAAATGCAACCGCGAACCCGCCTTCATCTACCAATACAGCAGGTATTTACTTATTGAATGTGAAGTTCACAACATAGAAACAGTATTGCACTCAGTCTGCGTCCCTTTGGATGAGGAATTGGATGTTCAATTCCTTTCTATTTCGTAGAACAGTTTCTTTTCATGCTGTTTAATTTGTATTTTTCACGTTCAACTTATATTTATTTGCCCCCTCCCCTTGTAACCAATAACATTTCTAGCGCCCAAATTGATCAGCATTAAAAATCCATAATCTATAATACAAAATTTTTATTCCTCCACCCAACTCTCCTTTCCAAGACGTCTCATTGGACTGCTCGTTGAGTCAACATTGGCGGAAGCAAACAATATGAAAAGCTTCGAAGGAGAGATTCACCATTTACCAAAGGGCTCATTATTGACAATCAACAGGTTCCTTGAGTACCATGGAGAAGTCAGTCGTAATTCTAGAACCCTCGAGAATTCATGCTCTTCTCTCCCCTCTGATCTTGTCAACCCTCTCACGTCTGTACAGCGCACGACACGAACGCGGAGCGCTTAAATTACGTTCAGCTGACGAGAAGAGAAGGGGGATCTAGTCGACATTTGAAACACGTCTAATCTTTGTGGATATTATGCCTTGGAGAGAGCACATTATAACAAATGGAGCCGATGTGTTCTATTATAATAATGTGTCCTAGTTTCTCAAAGTCCTTTCTATCACAAATTCAACAATGCTAGAACGAGTTCTGTGAGTTGAGACGTTGGGAATTCATTATGGAATTAGTTGATGTAAAAATTATTGGATGGAGATGCAACGTGATCTCCACGATAATAAAATTCTACTGCATGAAAATAAAATACAATTTGGTAAAATCAGCTAATGTTTGATTAGTCTTCTTTTTCACTGAAATTCAATCCCCGATTCAGATTCATCAAGTAGAACGAAGAAATTCCCTGACGGATCAACAGCGTACTCACAACTAGAAAAAGTCATTCTGGCAAGATTGAGAATAGAAACATTGACAGATCATAATCTTCTCGTTGAATCTCCATCGTTTCTTCTCCCAATAACGAACATTCCAAGGAATTTCGGTAAAATATTGAACAACGGATCAACCAGACTGGTAGGCCTTTTTATCACCTCGAAGACCTGTCTTTATTTGAGTTCATGACATGAATGTTGAGAACAAATACCCTGAGTGGTTGAATGCATTCAAATAAAGAAAACAAGCAACCCGCGGTATAGTGTTTCTGCAATGTTTTGGTCCTCCCTTAAAAACTTTGAGGAAATAAACGGCTGGACATACAGAGCTCTGAGTAGTCTCATTCGATCATGAACATTTCGATCTATTTTAATTAGAAATAAAAAACATACTCTTCTATCGAGGGTTTTCGAATCAGGGCGTTTTTTTAATCCATCATCCCCTATGTTTCAAACTTTAGCATTGATCGAAAGAACCAAAAGCACTGCGGCACAACGAGACCCCAAATTTGATGGGAGAGCGGGAGGGGGATTTTGTCTGATCCCAAAGACTCTTTGAAAATAGTAATCCAAAACAGCAGGGAGTTTTCAAACTAACAACAAATAACAGGAATGTTGGCTGGATCTCTTGGTGGGATATCAAGGCTGCAAACTGAATATATTTCCTTGATTAGTTACTAAATATCTGTGGTGGTTCTTTAAGATAAATCGATGACCCCTTTCACGACATATCCTCACATTATTAGCCGATCCCCCTCTCAACCATTTATAGTGTACTCTAAATAAATTTTGTTTATTCTAAATAAAAAATCAAAGCATTTGTCCAAATAACGAAATTGAACATGTCATTTAAAAAACCCAATACTCGTATTTTATTACATGTACTATATACTACCTCACTACCTACCTACCTACTTACACTAATTGTTCAGTTAAAATTAGTGTCATAAAAACATAGGAGTGCTTTATCAAATGTTGAAATTGTTCTACTATTTTGTCACAATCATGTTTGATGTTCATTAAATATTGAAATTGTTCATAGTGTAGTATTTTGTCACAATCATGTTTCCTACGACTGGAAGGCAATCTTTGCATTCACATAACTTACCAACTATTTTACAACCTATTTGTGAGTCTTTTGCTACAGTCGATTCAAAAGAACAAAATTATAAATATTTTGATGTCCCTGACCCTTCCTCTATAATTTTTGAATACGTTATTATACAAAATACGATATAATAAATTAATAAAATGCTTATTTAGTTTCTGTTTTTACAGGCTAGAGAATAGAACCTAGGCTGATGATTTAATTTTATTCTTTTATGTAGGTTTATCTTACAACAATAAATTAACCTATTTAAATACATAATTCTACCTAGTTACCGTTCAATAACTGGTTACGTCCAGGATTGAAATTTAAATTCACGTTACGAAAACACAGAAAAAGTTTTTTTTCCCAGAAAACCGATTTAGTTTGCTGCCAATGGGCTAGCGGAGGAAGAAAGGGGACATGAATATGGTAATTTAATCTACATACGAGTCGCCCGGTACTTCACAAACAAACCCTAAAAATTTTTGCTGAACAGGGAAGCTCTCACTTCAATATACATAATTTCTTTCCGTCCACAGAATAAAAACAATCGGATTCATGAAATTTTGATTTAAACTTCCAATCAGAAATCGAAAAACAAATTATTTTTGACAAATTTGTCATTTTTAACAATAATCCGTTCCCCTTTTGTGATGATTCCTAACAGACATTACATTGATGCTGACTCTAAAAAAACGACATTAATTTTTCTTCAACAATGAGCTGATTTTTCGTACCTAATTCTAGATTTCTCATCATTCGATCAAAAAATCTACTTTTTAATAATGTACGTATTCCAAGGGACGTATTGAACAAGGATTACTTCTTTCAAGACCAACCAGTTAATGATAAAACATTTTTCTACTAAACAAATTGGTTTCATTTAATGTAATTTAGTTTGTATGCTCAAGAAGTGACATAATGGCCAATGGCATAATGGGAAAAGCCGTTTATCAGTTTGGTTTTTCCCACATTTCTCTGGCAATTATTGTTCGATTTTGATGATTCCAGCGGCAATCTTTTAGTTTTTCAATTTCCTCCACCCATGCACTAATGAATTTCAAAAATCCTTGAACATTCCAAATTTAGGTACAACTTCTAAAGTTTGAGCCCTTCAATTTAGGGAAATACTGACCCGGAACGAGGAACGAATGGCTACCGACTGAGACCCCGCCATCTCATGGAATCAGATTAAACCCACAGCTATGAACCGAAGGCGGTGGAAAATTTTCAAATCGGCACTATGCACCTCTAACTCGGTGCTATAGCAACCAAACTAAACAAACTAACTGGCACAAAAAATAGTTCATTAAAATCGAAAGGTAAATTGATTATATTCCCTTAATTTCCAAGCTTGGGGTTTCCATTAGAAAGCCTTAATAGGAAAAGAAGTATAGAAAAATCGGGTATTTCCTCATTCACCTCTCCCCAGGCAAATTTCGATACTCTGATAATGTTGTCGAACAAAGAAAGTAACACGCAAGTAACTGGTTGAGTAGGTATGAATGAATGAATGAATGAATGAAAACATATTTTTATTTACAACAATAACATCATCTTTACAAATTAACAATATGATGGGCTTTGGTAATTCAGCCAGAGTTCACCACTTAATGGGTTTAACTGATAGTTTATTTTCTATTGTTATTAAATACACTTGTTGATTGTTTTGCTTCTTGTTAATCATAATTTTGATTATTACTTGTATGCATGTTAATATTATCATTATTATCTATGTATTTTAATTATTGGAACTATTAGTTATGTAACAAGTTAAATTAAATAAATAAATTTAGTTAAATTAAATTGGAGAACAATATTTTGCAGCATTATACAACTGGTTGAGTATTGAGGACTAGACAGCTCGCTAGAGATGATGTCAGAATTTGCCTTATCTTCTGTAACCCCCCCCCCCCCCGTTCACCATCCCTAAACTCCAATTTCGAAATTCTGGCTACGTAGAGCACAACTGCATTGAACTCAGCTCCGAACAAAAAATAACCGCTCACAAGTACACAACATTATGCATCCGGCGACGAAGTGTACGATTAGATATGTGGATTTCCACGTCGAACAAGAAAAGAACCACGCAACTTGGTTGGAGAATGAGGCCTGGGGAGAGTACAAGATTTTGTCACTTACACACACACGTGTATAGGTACCTATGTGTATAGATCACACACTGACTTATACCTACTTTTTTGTTGCCGCTGATTTGGATTCAGAATGGTCTAAAATGGATTTGTATGAGGTGTTTTGTTTTCTCCATTGAGTGTTGAGTTTCCTTCACCCCAGATTTATCGCAATAGGGGACGTCGTAAAAACGGCTAGTTATTGGGAGCTTGTATTTACTCAGCTGATCAAGGAGGCCCATTCTTGTACCGTCAGTATTACTTCGCCTGAGTATGTAATGATCTCACGTGTCTCTTGACATTAATATCCAAACTTCAAACTAAAGAATCCTGTTTTCGTGCATTTTCTTCAAACTTTAATAATAAATCAGAATAGAGATAATATTTTTGTTATGGAATAATGTATTTTATCCAGGGATTGGAGAGATTCAAGATAAGAATTGGAATGAGGGGTACAAAGCATAAGCATATACTGGATCTCTGATGATGAACTTAGAATGCTGGAGAGTTCGGAATCAGGCTTAATCATGATGCTTTGAGTGTACGTAGTTGAGCTTCCTCTGATCAAGCAGAATCTCCAATGGCCTTCTAATGCGCTTTTAACTTTGTCAACATCTGTTAATGATACGGAGCACGTGCGGAGGCAGTCGTGTCCGTTCATTAGTGATCCTCACGCTAACAATGCTCTTTACGCGGTCATTAGAGACGGTAGAAGGCGAACGCTACCGCCCTTCCACTACGTCACTAGTGACCATTTCTATTCTGAGCCATAGCTGTGCCGTTCAGAGGTCAGGGCATTCAGCTCGGTATCTTCTATCTCTCCATTTCACGCTCTTCAGAGGGGAGCTTACTGGGCGGATCATAGCCCATTACTCCATTCCTCGATCTCATGGGATTCGATAGAATATCTACAGCCTACTTCAACAACGCGTAACATTTAACACACAGTTAGTACACCCTTACGCAGTAAGGTCCATAAGTACGCATTTTTAGCTTGAACAAAACAAACAACTTTATACAATATAACGTAGTAAGTAACTACAAAACAACGTATAAAAAGTATAGTATTTAAATTATAATCAACCATTTTTTAAGGAGAAAAATCAGAAATACTAACTCCTAGCAGCAGACTGGAACGCAAGACACCGGATGTGGAACTGTGCCCGAAAAAACAAAAACGGAGAAATTATCTTTGAACTCGTCGCAACAAAAGAAATTCACATGATTTACCCAAACGAGCCCACTTACCATCCTATAACCCCCGATCGAACTCCTAGCACAATAGACTTCTCACATTTGCTCACATTGCTCACAAACCACCCCCATTTTATCCGTAATATGCACACTGAAACTGAAGGTGGTAGCGACCACCTCCCAGTACTATTTAACAAAACAACTTCAACCATTGCTAAAAACGAACAACAACCACGCTTTGATTATAAAAATGCAAACTGGAAACTATTCAGAGAGCTAATTACCGAAACATGTAAATCAGCTACCCCCGAATTAAAATCAAGAGACCAAATTGATAGTTCCATTGAAGAATTCACCAAAGTATTACTGAGTGCACTAGAAAATGCCATCCCAAGGGTCACCACGATTCCGCCCGTATTGACATCACCACCTGAAATAAAACAAGCCATTCGGGATAAAAACAAAATCCGTCGGAGATGGCAAAACTACAGAATCGCGAGCGATAAACAACTGTTTAACCACATGCAATGGAGGATTGACCTAGCAATCAATCAGTGGAATCAAGAGAAATGGGATGACAAGCTCAGTAAAATCAACCTACACGATCAATCAATCTGGAAATTAACTAAATATTTCAACACACAAAACCAATACACCATACCGGTCCTCAAGAAAGGTGATCAAATCGCATACTCAGACGAGGAAAAAGTAGAACTTCTCGCTAAACAATTCATTGACGTCCATATAGAAGCACACGCCCGTGGGAACAAATCACTATCCGAACAAATAACCTCAGATGTCAATAAATTAATCCTCTCACCATCAACTCCTAGTGGGCAAAATATAAAATTTACATCCCCAAAAGAAGTCCGAAAAAGCCATTTCCCGAACTAAAAACAATAAAGCACCTGGGCATGACAATATCCAAAACTTGGCACTGAAAAACCTCCCAAAAATCGCAATAGTTACCCTCACAAATATATTTAATGCATGCTTTAGGTCCTCCTACTTCCCCAAGCCCTGGAAACTCGCTCAAATCACCCCAATTCTAAAACCGAATAAAAAATCCAATGAACCAGCTAGCTACAGACCCATTAGCCTCCTCCCTACCATGTCCAAATTATTCGAACGGATCATTGCCTCCCGCCTCAAAACTGAAACTGAATCAAAAGAAGTGATCCCAAACACACAAATGGGCTTCAAAAATTATCACGCCACCACTCACCAACTTGCCCGTGTCACCCACACTATCAGGGAAAACATGGAGAGGAAATGCACAACTGCCATGGTACTATTGGACAGCGAGAAGGCCTTTGATTCAGTTTGGATCGAAGGTCTCATTCACAAATTATATACCAATAAGATCCCCCTCGGCCTTTGCAAAATAATTCACTCTTACCTTTCCGACAGATATTTCCAAGTAAATTCCAAAAACATAACATCAAAAAATACCATATTCCTGCAGGAGTCCGCAAGGTTCAGTTTTGTCCCCCACCGTTTTCAACATTTTCATTTCGGAAGTGTTTAATTGCATCCCACAAAACGTCAATATAGCTGGCTTTGCCGATGACCTGGCCCTATACACTTCCAGCTCTTCGGTAGAGAAAGCATGCAATAGACTTAAAAACGCGGCCACTCTCATTATACAAAACCTCACCAAATGGAAAATTAAAGTTAACACATCCAAAACCGAAGCCATCCTTTTTACCCAAAAACGCAACATACCCAAAGCAATCAAAATTAAATCAGACACCATTAATTTTTTCCCCTCAGTAAAATACCTCGGACTACACCTTGACAAACTTCTAACATTCAGAGAACATATACAGCAGACTAAGTAGATTCTACCCCCTTTTCAAATTCCACTCCCTAAATCAGAACATGAAACTTTTAATTTATAAAACAATCATCCGCCCGACCATAACTTACGCCTCACCAATATGGCACACAGCAGCCCACACTCATCTCCATAAACTCCAGATTACCCAAAACAAATGTATCCGCTTAGCAACAAATAGCCCCCTCCGCACCAACCTTGAAACCCTTCACTCACACCTTCAGATTGATCCACTTCACATTCACATTCAAAAATTTGCCGACAAATTCCGTTCTTCCTTACCAGTGCATCAAAACCCCCTCCTCCACCAAGTTCAAACTTCAATAAAACCCCGTTGGGGGTCGTGGCGAGTTAGGACCCCCTAACTCTCCGTCCAGTAATACCTGTAAATATTGCAAGACTGTAAATAGTGTAAATAGCCCAGTAGTGTAAATTGTATATAATCCCCCCATTAGTTTTAAGTTAGATAGTCATTTTGAAATTATAAAATATGTTGTAAGGTTTTTTCTTCCTAAAATTTTCCTTCAATCGAAGCCCACTCTCTTATCTTACAAACTTTACTTACCCTTATTAAATTACTTAAAATAACTATTTAGACATAAGAAACCTATACTGGTTGGAAATGTTAACTATCAAATTCCTGTCACATTGTATAATGAACTACTTTTCTGTAAATAAAAAATGTCGTATTTCGTATTTCGTTTGGTGTGGCTACGGTCGTTGGGGCGTCGTTGTTTGGCGGTGGACTTTGGACCGACCTCTGCGGGGATCGTGGGTTCAAGACTCATCGCCTGCAGCGTGCGTTTTTCAGCAGCCACTCTCATCGCCCTTCTCAACCCAACCCAGGGCGGTGAGGCAATGGGAAGCCATGAGTGAAATCATCAGAACAAATTCTGATCTTCCATTTGGAAGACAGCTTATGACGTCCGCGACGCCAGGAATGCGAGAGGGATGGTCCCTGTGAGAATCTCAAATCCTATTCATTGCATCACTAGGCCTCAATAGGTCAGAGGTAGCGCATAGAATTATCCCCCAGGGGTCCCGGGTTCGAATCCCAGCCGAGGCTAAGCATTTTTTTGATCCAATCACATACATCTACTCACTTACATTTATCATCCGAATTTGATGAAATTTTCTGGGATTGTCCAGATTAGCGTGTAGATGGTCCCCTATGAGGGTAGTGAAAGGTACCTAGAGATTGGTGTTTTGAGATTAACTACTATGCATCGGATCATCTATATAATCGGGTTATGGATACGAGGGAGCTATGTGCCGCACCCACTTGGTAGACTTTTTTAT
Source organism: Apolygus lucorum (assembly GCA_009739505.2). Classification (NCBI taxonomy): domain Eukaryota; kingdom Metazoa; phylum Arthropoda; class Insecta; order Hemiptera; family Miridae; genus Apolygus; species Apolygus lucorum. The sequence continues at coordinate 71,614,344 of CM019176.2, read as the reverse complement.
TTTATTGTGAGGGGGGTTCGGAAATGGGGATTAGACTGCCGATAGAGATGAGAAATAAATATCAAGGTTGGGTATTATCTGTAAACTCTATCTAGAACGAGGAAATCTAGATCCAGGGCTCTTACCTTCATACACCGCGAAAAGCCTTTGTGATATTATCCGGGTAACTCAATTTCTGATTGGATCGGGTATTGATCCGGCAAACATTCAAGCTCATTTACCCGTTTCAACTTCGTACTCTCCTATCTACTGGAGTAGTTAAGCTGGAATTGAATGAAGGTGCGGGGTGAAGAAACAACAAGAAATCAACCGCACCTGAGCCTCAAATTACAATCGTATGGATCCCCCGTTGTGTCCGATTCCAGGAAAGAAATTTTTGTCTTAAAAAAATGAATATTCTTCATGTATTTTGCAAGCTTTTCGTGTTTCTAAGCGATTATACCTGGGACTGCGCTTGTAAATCTTTTATCAATTTATTTTCCGTGGTAAACCTACTTCAGGTTTGAGATTATGAAGTGATTTTATTACATTTTGATTTTCATTTACATTTTTGCAGGCAGTAGAAATAACGCTGTCCGCACTCATATATTAGCTATCAACACCGAGCAACTAGACTTTTCGATATTCTTGTACCCCAGATTCGCGTAACTGAATGAGGCATGATGTACCCTACCTAAGTACATAAATCATATTACGTGCATTTATACTAAATTTATACATTACTAAATTAATTGTCAAGTTTTCCTACCAAGTATCCTAAAAGACTACTAATTCGTTTTACGAACATATATTTGATTGTTTAGTTTCAGTTTTAGTTTACTAGTGGAAAGCAGGGCAATTCATCCATAAACCCTCCCTCACACCACCGTCCTCTTAGTTCACGTTTCTACCTTTAGACTAAGACTGCAGAAAAAGCAATTCTAAATCGTATAATTGAGATTCCTAAAAGAATTTGTGGAAGGTATTTAATTCAAGGAACCCACCCTCCACCATTTTCGTTCAAGGAGTATTCTTTTAGGTAGTGCCCATTTAGTAGTGGTAGGGGGGATATGCCACAGAGCCCCTCCAATTACAAGGGAAGTTCTTAACGATTAGGGAATGGCAAAGTTGAAACTTTTGACACTTCTTTCCAACAAGTTTCTTTTCTTTACTTCTTCAACTTCTCTTTGCTCCTTCCTCATAATTGATTCAAGTTTCAAGGGTGCTGTTTCCTTAGATATCAATATAAATATGCCATATTGCTATAGGCTAGAAAGCGATATCGGTAGCTACAAAGTAGGTTAACAGTCTTCTTTAATGCCTCCTCAAAAAACAACGGAGCTAGCACAACGTGAAGGTTGCTCGCCGTTATGGAAAGGACTATCAAAAATATTGGATAGCGATCAATAGAGCCATTATTTGAGAAAGGGAAACTTCGTAAATATGGCGTTGTTGCGGGAGTTAATAACAGCATTAAACCCAAAAGAGGGAAACCCGGGAATGGGAAGTCTGGAACGGCAGTAAAACAAGGGAGGAATTTCGATCCCTTTTTCGACAAATGGTAGGAGGGGAGTAAGAGGGGGGGAACCGATATTGGAAAATATTTAAGAAAAGCTGTACGTACGGAGAATGAGGAGGAAGGGTTGATCGGGAGTAGGAAAACGGCGCTCCGAAGCTTTTATGAGAACCGTTGAGTCTTCAGCCCGTCTAAGGGCTTGTTCGTACGGGTATATTCCCCTTCCGACAATGAAATGCCGATAATGTTGTGATGGATATCGGAAGTCGATTTCCTTGATGATATCATCACTAATAGGATCGTTTCATTTTATGTCATATCATTTCCGAAGTTGCCAGAGATTTTATTCTTCCGTATGTGTTACATTTGTCAGGCTTCGGACCACCGAGTGTGAATCTCCTGGCATTCGGTTACAATTTTAACGCTTCTGCCAATTGGTTGGGCAGTAATGGATTCCTCACATAAAATAGTATGGACATAAAAAACCTATTTTGTTCGGATATGGTTGAATTGATCAACCACCGCTAGTTACCTAGGGCTTATTAGAGCTTACTAATCCCAAGCTTTGTAATACAGGTCCGGGAACATAATCAATATACGAACACCTCTGCATTTTCAAAACTATTTCTTTGTACGGCCGTGGAACAAAGCTGTGGTCTCACCAGGGTGCCGGGACACCAGAAACCGCGTAAATGCATGGTTTTTGGGTGATTCATCGCAGATGGGTTTCAAAATGCTGTTCGAATTTGGGGCTCTGGCAAGTTGTTACCAGAATCAAAATTCAATTCCAGCGAAGTAGTCAGTAGATTAACGCGTAGAACTAAACAGTAACCTAAATCGACAGGAGAAGAAGGGCTAGTAAGAGCAGGTACATATTTACGTTCTTGTCACACACACTTCCATTCCATGAATGACTTTTGGTTTATTATTTTCAATAATGAACCTTTGGAATCGACCAAGAAAAAAAAATTTTAACACCCCCTCAAATTTGATGGTTTATGTTTCCAAGGTACGTAGAATCCAAAAATCGAATAAAAATTTGACCGTCCGTCCGTCCGCCGTACGCCGTACGCGGCACTTTTGCCACTTAGCATTGACCGATTTTGATGAAATTTGGTATGTAGGCTCCATTTGGGTCTAGTTGTGCGAAGATTTTGTTTGCTGTAGGTCACTTCTAAGGGTTCCAAAATCA
>CM019176.2:71570664-71611557 GCA_009739505.2 Apolygus lucorum | reverse complement strand
CAGTTCTGAAAACTTCACCATGTTTCAAAAGTGATAGTTTGATAGGATCCACACTTTAACTTCTTTCTTATTTTTATTATATTCATTAGAATAGCACTTTTCATATTTATATAAATTTTTTATTTCTTGTTCAATATCATTGAACTCTTCATCAGATATTTTACCGTCTTTATTGCTTTTGTGAACTTTTTCTTCAATCGAATTTATTTAGCTTTTGCCAAAAGTGCGATTTCAGAGTGTTTAGTAATTTTTTATTGAAATCCTCGAGAAGTCCTTAATATTGTCGATAAGGTTGTCAATCCTGCAGAAATTGGAACACTGAATGGGATTTTATTGGTAATGCTATAGAAGCACCAACCAGTCCGAGTTCTGAGAGGGCGAATAAAAATTCAGTACCGTAAAGAGTACTTGATAGTTTTCCATTTTTTTTCTCAAACCATTTCTCATTTTCTCTTCATCTTCTAAAAATTAAATTGATTGATAATTCGATGATTCTATAATTGTTCTCATTAAACTCGGGAAAATTTTTTTGGATATAATCTAGGATGGTTATTGGAAAATTCTTCAGGGGCTGAAGGTGATTCATTATTTGTGTAAATCATTTATTATAGGAAAAAAAGTTTTTTATAGAATCGAAATTCTATAAAAATATCAAGACTATAAAATTTAATAAAAGAAATTAAGATTTTCTTCAATGTTCTCATGCTATTTTCAAAATCGTGTCCTTCTGATAGCTTTTCAAAATTAATAAACATAAATGTCCACAGATAGGAGGATCATATTGGTTTGAATTTGTTCCATGTTATAAGATAAATTTCCCGAACCTAAATTTGAACAAGTTCTCTTGGTGGTCGTGTGCATTACCATACGAATCAAAATAATATTTTTCTTTTTCGGATTTTTTAAATAACAAGTCCAGTGGCTTCCAACCTCATCAGAATTTTCTAGATTTATAATTCCACATTCCGTGTGGTTTCACTTTCTCTGGTAAATCATCCTTCATGAAAACTCCTTTGAAATTTTAATTTTCATTTCTTTCGATAATCTTTCAATATCAAAATTGGTAAGAGGCTGGAAGCTATTTAGTTTTTTGATTTGGTAGGTTTCTTTTTTTTGATTTGGGTAGGTTTTTTTTCTTTTTCAATCCAGAGCCGATACTTGGCTTTTTGCATGTTGTGCTAATCTCTCTCCATTTCCAAGTTATGGCGTTTGATTTCTGCTTCTTCAGCAGATTTATGCTTAGAATCAATAACGCTGGAAGCTACTGCAGCTCCACCACCCATAATGCCCCAAGAGCACCCATTCCTGCAAAAACTAAGGGTAAAAAGCCGCCTGAATGATTTATTTGCAACTGATCATAATTCATTTCCAATTCCAAACCCTTTTTTGTTTTTGATACATTTATCTAGCTTTTTTTTCTGAGTTTCATTTAACAGGATTTTATGATTTCCTGTTCCAATAATATCTGCAAAAGTCAGTCGTACTTTTACTGGAACACGTTTTTTATAAGCAGATCTTATTTTTTTCATTTGTATTCTGACAAATTTATTTGATGTGTAATCATTTTATTATAGGGAAAAAAGTTTTCGTATAGAATCGAATTCTATAAAAAACAATCATAATACCTTAATTTAGACCCGGTAATTTACGGGTCTATTAGTATACACCCATCCCAAAGAACCGTTGGTTTCATACCAGTTTTTACAGCAAAAGCTCCCAATTTTTCACCGATATTTGTTGAACTTTTCATAATTTTATCAGCTTCTATTTCTAGTTGTTTATCAGCAAGATGCCTATCACTTGTATTTTCATGATCCCTATAAAAAATGTCGTGTTGTTTACAAGCTTTATCAAGGCTATTTATACCTTCATCACCTCTATTTAATCTCTTATCCAATTTAGTAAATGGTCCACAATATTGATAACCACTGGGAGATGCATTTCAGGTACGAAACCATCTAGTTTATTAAGAATAGTATTGAAAATACCAGAACCATTTTTTATCATATTTTTGGGTAAATTATTAATAATTTTAATCAAGTATTCAGTTCCCTTGGGATTATCAATATCTTTCTCCAGTTGATCTTTAATGAAATTTATAATTCCCAATTTTTCATTGTGAAAATTATTATTTCCTGCCTGCTCTTGCGCATACAAATAGTACAGTCTTTGTTGAAGTTGATTCAAATTATCTATATATTTAAATTCTACAGGATTTCAGTATATTTAATCAACCCAGTACCAGTCTTTTTCTTTTACTATACTCCCAGATAGGCTTTATGATTTCTTTCCATTTTTTACTAACACTTGATTTGGCTGTTTAGATTCGGGATTATTATTTTGAAACATGCTATTTGTTTGAATGAGATTTTTGCATAAGCTTTAAAGTCTTCATTAGTGTATTCATCTTTGGATGGAATATCAGAAGCTATGGGTTTAGTTAAGAGCTTCCATAAGCCTTCAGTACCGGAATATTTTATTTTTTCTATTTCAATATCATTTCCATTTACCCGTATCTGCTTATTTCCAATAAAGATATGATTTTTAAAGGGTATATTCCAAATTGCCTATCAGGATGAAGAATATATAATTCTGCAATTGATCCAATACCTAAAGGGCCTACAGAAGAGCTTGGTAATTCAACACTTTTTTGTAATATTAATTCCATTTCATCATCACTTGAAGAGCTTTGATTTAATGTATCTTCAGTATCAATACCTTGAACCTCGCCATCAACATCTTCATGAAAAGAAACTTTTTTAGGTGAGCTGATAGCCAAGGGATTAAATGTTTTTATTGCAGGAATGAGATCTAATTTTCTACCAAGATCTTCATCAGTTTTTTTCACTGCTTTTTCTACCTTATCTAATCGTGAAGTTATAGGTTCATAGCCTTTCTTTTGTTTCCTTATCAGATGCTTGGTTAATCCTTTCTTGTTTTGCTAATTTTTGTAAATGTTTGTAAGTTTGATCGATTCATCAGCTTCAGCTACGCTCATGGGTTTACGTTTTGGGTTTTGTGAAAAATATTTGTTCATCTTTTTCAGGAGGTTGATTAATCTTTTGATTTCTCTAAGTTTGGCTTCTTTTCCTTCATAATTCATGTTGCGCTTCTTTGAATTTCTTTCTAAGCGCTTGTTCTAAAGTAATTTTTGTTGTCATGTTTTTATTATAGGAAAAATTTTTTTTTTAAATCGCTTAAACGCTCAATCGCTTAAACGCTCAATCGCTTAAACGCTTTAGGAACGTTATTTTTGCGTTTTTAAGCGTTTCCCAAAGTTATCCATGTAGCGTTTCATCAAATTTCTTTAGGTAACGTCCGTTACTCGTGTTTCTTTGTTAGGTCAATCGTTAGAAAACCAAAGTTCTCATCCCAACAAGAATAGCATAATTCTTTGAATCGATCATAAGTGAAATCAGTTCCCACATATTCATCATAAATATCTCGCATGTATCTTGGTCCTTGTCTAAATACACATAAAAAATTAATATTGTTTCTAATGAGTTGTTTATCAACTTTTGACCATGATTGTGTCAAGTAAACGCACGAGATTTTCTTATGACGTCCTCTCACAAAATAATCTTTGATTTCTCTCTGATGTTGAATGTTACACAATCATCAAAAATAATAAGACTTTTTTCTTCACATGCGTCCAGGGTTATAAGTTCGTCACAATTACTGAAAAAACTGCGCTATTTCCACATCGTCTTTTACAAAAATTTTTTCATAATTGCTTCTCAAAATCTCATATGCATTCTGCTCCAGAGATTTTGAAAAAAATATATAGATGATTAAAGGGGATTCCCCATGGTTTTGTGATGAGATTATAAAGAAGTGTTGTTTTCCCGCAACCAGAAGTTCCTACTATTAATGCTCTTAAAGGTAATGGTAAAATTCCTTTTCTAGCCTTATTTTTATCAGACGGAATTGGTTCAATCTCGTATTTACTCATATTTATTATAGGGAAAAACGTTTTTTCCGTATAATAAAACAATGACTCTAATAAAGATTTCTGATAAACACCAAGATCTAAAAATAACTTTGACTAAACAAATTGATCTAAATCCCAATAAAAATTATAAACTTGGAATAGTAAAGTTATTATTTACTTCACCTTCTCTTTCATTTCAAGTGAAAGATGTATTGATATCATTAAAAATGTTTATTATAGATGGATGGTATCATAACGAGTATGCGTTAGAAGGCACATTTACTGTTGAGACGTTTAGAAGAGAATTATATTTAAAAATAAAAAGTTATATAACTGAACTCATGAAGAAATTTGAGGAGAATAAAACACTTTATAAATCACAAATTGACACATTAAAAAAAATAAAACCTGAAAGTTTGGTTTTTAAAGTAGACTACACTACAAATCGTAATAGATTTTTTCTTAAATCTCCCGTTGTAATTGGATTTATACGTTTTGGAAATTTCAGTGAACTATTTGATTTTACACAATGTAAAGAACCTGGGGATTATTTTGACGTTAATAAGGACTACTATTCTGAAGACAACCCAAAGTTAATCAAACCTATTTCGTTAATTGAATGGCATTGTAATATTATTGCTTATAGTTTTGCTAATCATGATGAGTATTCCCATCTTCATAGCGAACAAGAATTACTGCATGTATCTTTGATAGAGAAACAGATTCTCCCCAATACTATTTATATGGAAACAAATAAAAAGATTCTTTACAGCCCTATACGAAAAGGAATGACAGATATTAAAGAGATTAAACTATCATGTAGAAATGAAAATGGAGATGAGCTGCAATTTGAAAATGTTACAGTTTATTTGCATTTGATTGAAGAGTGAGGAGCTTCTTTTTTATGAGATATTTCTCATAAAAAACTTTTTTACCTATAATAAAATGGATAATGATTTAACTGAACCTATTTACTGTCATAAATGTAAAAAGAAAACTAATAATGTTGATGCTGAAAGAGTGCAAACTATCAACGGGAGATGGAGAGTGGCTGCAAAATGTACAAAATGTAAAACTAATAAGAGTAAGTTTATCACTTCCCCCGAGAGAGAAAATTCTGAAGAACCAACTGTACTAGAAGATCTGAATGTTGATTGAAAAATTATCTCTCGCTAAAGAATTACATAAGCCAATAAGAAATAAATTTCAAAAAAGGACAATATTTACTAAAGGTATTGATGATTTGTGGGCTGCTGATTTGATAATCATGAAAAATTATGAAAAAGAGAATGATGGATACGGTTATATGCTTAATGTTATCGATACATTTTCAAAATTTGCATGGACCTTACCCTTGAAGAAAAAGGATGGAAAAAGCGTAACAAAAGCTTTTGAGAAAATCATAGAAAAGGCCAAATCACAAAATCATAATGCTCCGAATTTACTACATACCGATAAAGGATTGGAATTCGAAAATAAAACGTTTAAAGAATTTCTGAAAAGTCACCAAATAAAAATGTATCATACACAGAATGAAGAAAAATCGGCAATCATAGAAAGATTTAATCGTACATTGAATGGAAAAATGAAAATTCTTTTCGAAGTTGAGAATAATAAAAAATGGATCGATTTTCTACAGGATTTGGTTCATGAATACAATTTTAAAGATTTCCATAGATCGATTGGTATGATACCTGTACAAGTTAATAAAAACAACGAAGATGAAGTGTTAGTTAGATTGTTTAGGAACCAAAAAGCCTCACAAAAAGTAAAGTTTTCTCTTGGAGATCGAGTTCGAATAACAAGATTTAAGAAAACATTTGGGAATAAATATGATGCTAAATGGACTAGAGAAATTTTTGTGGTTTCTGGAATTCTACCAACAAATCCGATTACTTACAAAATAAAAGATTTAAACGACGAAGAGATTGAAGGATCTTTCTATGCTCAAGAACTACAAAAAACAGAATTCTAGAATGATTTATATAAAAGATTTCTTTTATATAAATAAAATGTTATGTGATAATATACGGTTCACGTTAAAGGGGGGTGACCAATTTGGGCACCCCCCTTTAAGAGTTTTGAAAACTATTCTTTAAATTTTCTCGACTTGTATTCGACTTTATCGTTAAAGAGGGTGGTCAATTTGACCACCCTCTTTAAGAGTTTTGAAAACTATTCTTTAAATTTTCTCGACTTGTATTCGACTTTAACGTTAAATAGGGGGGGCGATTCGACGCCACCTTTAGTAATTGGTTTACCTTTCATCGTACCCGTCGATTCGACGGGTACGAGGTATTTACTGTTAAAAATCAAATTGTGTTATGTCTTTGAAGTAATTACTAGAAAAGCCGCGGCTCACATGTGAGCCGCGGCTTTAAAAAATGAGGGGTTAGTTAAAAGAATCTCTTTTCTAATAAAAATGAACGATACGAAAAATTATATATCCTATAATAAAATGGATACTATTAAAAAACGATATGCAGATAAAATCTGTGAAAAATGTGATCAAAAAATCACATATAAAAACTGGGCTCGTCATTTAAAAACACCATTCCATCTAAAAAACGACCCTAACCAAACTCTTAAACCTCAACAAAGAACCGTTGAGAAAGGATTCAGAGTTAAAGATTTGAGAAATGAAGCGAAAGATTACAATTTAAAAGGTGCTTATAAAATGAAGAAAAATAATCTTATTACAGCTTTAAATGATATTAAAAATGTATACTTTAAGAAAAGTGATCTAGAAAAACTAACTGTTAAAAACTACGCGAAATAGCTAAAGAAAAACATATTAAAATTAAAAAATCGAATAAAAAAATCAATATCATCGAACATCTAATGCACCCACAAGGGCATGCATTTAAAGTAAAAACAGGAAAAATGTTCAATTTCGAAGATGACTTGATTAGTGAAAACAAAGAAAAACGAAAATCTCCTTTTACTATTATAGAAACTAAATCTCGATTCATTAAAAAATTTAAAACTACAGAAATCGATTATTGCATAAAATTATCTAATATCATACAAGTCGAAAAAGCTGTATTTGCTATGTTAAATTTGGCTAAAGAAAAATCTAATTTCCAAACCGGGGATAAAATTATGATCGTTGCCCAAAACCCTCATTTTCACCATGATATATCGAAAGATTTAAGTAGTAAATCAAATGTTTTATCTCGTATACAAGCTAAAGAATTTATCCAACACGTAAGCAACATTATTAGTTCCAACGAAAACGTTGAAATAACAAATACCTACGTTTCACATTAAAATCATTAATTTACCGAGAGGAGCAAAAGGCACCAAAATATTAAATTTGGCTGAGAGTAAACACACAAAAAAATGTATCACTCAAATTAAAAATGTCGATAACTTATGCTGCCCAAGAGCAATAATTACCGCGTTAACGCATCATACTAATAAAATTTTCAATCGGAAACTCTCAGAAATTGATGTAAAACAAATCAGAATGGGCCGCCCAATTCAACTAGATTTAGCTAAAGAACTTTGCGAAAAAATGGGTTCATACACCGAGGAAGGTTTCACATTGCAAGATATCAAAGTTGTTGAAGAATTATTAGACATTCAAGTTAAAGTTATCTGTGCCGAAAATTTCAATACCGTTATTTACGAAGGAGAAAAGAAAGATACTATAATTTATCTTTATAAAGATGGAAATCATTTTGATGTTATTAATAGTGTAGCAGCTTTTTATGCCTCCTCATATTACTGTAAAAATTGTGATACTCCCTATAATAATAAAGAGAAACATGAATGTAAAAAGAATAAAAATCAAAATGTTTGCTTACTTTGTAAACAAATGCCACACCAAAAGAAAGACAAAAAAGCAATATACTGTAAAGAATGTAATCGATATTGCTATAACGAAAATTGCCTTGAAAATCACGAAAATATTTGCAAAATTGTTTTTAAATGTTTAGATTGTGGAAAAATTTGCAAAAGAAATATTGAACATAAGTGTGGTTTTGGAGAATGTAAAAACTGTAAAGTAACATTCGAAAATATCGATCAACATGAATGTTATATGCTTTCAAAGAAACAGAAAGGTGGATATTGTGCCGCGCCTTGTGTCTGTAATAATAGATCCAATAAAAAACGCGAAGGTTGTACCTACACTGACAAGTACATATTTTTTGATTATGAAGCTATACAAGAAACAGGAGTTCATGTTCCAAATTTGATTATTGCTCATTATTTCAATGGAGAAAAATTCACTTTCAATTCCAATGATGATTTTTGCAAATGGCTAATTTCTAAAGATCATTCTGGTTATACAGCTATTGCTCATTATGCTAAAGGATACGATTCACAATTCATTTTGAAATACTGTGTAGAAAATACTTTAAAACCTTATACAATTTACAATGGAACCAAATTAATGTTATTGGATGTTAACAGAATAATAAAAATTATCGATAGTTCAAACTTTATTGCTTCTCCACTTAGTGGCTTTCCAAAAACTTTCGGATTGAAAGAATTGAAAAAGGGCTATTTTCCGCACTATTTTAATACAACAGAAAATCAAAATTATATTGGACCTATTCCTGAGAAAAAATATTACGGCATAGATACAATGAAACCAGAAGTTCGAAAAGATTTTATCAAATGGCATGACGAAAAAATAAAAGAAAATTATCAATTTGACTTTCAAAAAGAAATATTGGCATATTGCGATTCTGATGTTGATATTTTACGTAGAGGCTGTATGGAATTAAGAAAACAATTTTTAGAAATAGCGAACATCGATCCCTTTCAGTATATCACAATTGCATCAGTTTGCATGGCTATTTACCGTTCTACCTACATAAAAGAAAACACTATTGCTGCTAATAAAGAAATCAGAAAGGAAATGTACAGCATAAGCTCCATAACATGGCTAAACACATTTGGAAATGTACAACATGCTTTAAATGGAGGAGAAAAAGAAATATGTGGTGCAAAAGTTGATGGATTCAATGAAAAAATCAATACAGTTTATCAATATCATGGTTGTTTCTGGCATGGTTGCCCAAAATGTTTTGATGAAAATACTATAAACAATGTGAACAATGAAACTATGGGCGATTTGTTAGAAAAAACTAATCAAAGGAGTAATCAAATAAAAAATGCTGGTTATAATCTTATCGAAATGTGGGAATGTATGTGGATAAAATCCAAAGAATACAAAAATTCTCCAAAACCTACCAATGTAATTGAACCTCTGAATCCTAGAGATGCTTTCTTTGGTGGCAGAACTAACGCTAGTAAATTAAAAGTAACTAATAATAAACTTAAATACATAGATGTTTGTAGCCTGTATCCTACAGTTCAATATTTTGATTACTATCCTGTAGGTCATCCAGAAAAAATATTCAATCCGAGCCAATTTGATAAAAATTGGTACGGGTTAATCAAGTGTAAAATATTAGCTCCTAAAAAATTATATCATCCGGTTTTACCGATAAAAAAAGATAAACTGTTATTTATTTTATGTGAAAAATGTTTCGATGAAAAATGTAGTACTTGTACCCATAATGATAACGATAGAGCATTAGTTGGGACTTGGACTACTGATGAAGTAAACAAAGCTATTGAAAAAGGATATAAAATTCAAGAGGTTTATGAAGTTTGGAATTTCAAAGAAAAAAGTAACAATTTATTTAAAGGATACGTAAAAGAATTTATGAAAATAAAATTGGAAACAAGCCCTTGGAAAGATGATTTTGAATCTGTTGATGATTACATTAAATCTGTAAAAAACAGCTTAGATATTGATTTGAATCCCGAAAATATACAACCGAATCCTGGTGGAAGAGCTGTTGCAAAAATTTGTTTAAATTCTTTATGGGGAAAGTTTGGGCAAAGATTGAATATGGTGCAATCGGAATATGTTGTTGATATAACAAGATGGTATGATATCCTTCTAGATGACCGACTTGAAATTGGATCATGTATTTTTCTAAATGATAACATCGTACAAATATCTTATAAATTTATAAATCAATATGTAGAAGATAGTTTTTCAACTAACGTTTTTATAGCTGCTTTTACCACTTCCAATGCAAGATTAAGATTATATGATATGCTTGATAAATTGGGAAGATAATGTTGTTTATTATGATACAGATAGTATTGTTTATATTGATGATGGGAAAAATTCTGTAAAAACTGGCTGTATGTTGGGTGAGTGGACTGATGAATTGGGAAAAAATAATCACATTGTAGAATGGATTAGTACGGGCCCCAAGAGTTACGCTTATATAACCAATCAAGGGAAAGAAACTATTAAAATTAAAGGATTTACTTTGAATTATCAAAACGGTAAATCATTAAATAGAGAAGCTATGAATAAAATGTTAATAAAAGAAATAAACAGCGTTAAGCTAAAATATAACATGATTACGCGAAATGTAAAAGATAAAACATTAGTAAACAAAGAAGTGGAAAAAGAGTTTAAATTTCAATATGATAAACGAAATATAATGGAAAACAATGAAACTAATATTATTGATACTCTCCCTTGGGGATATTAAACGTAAACATTTAAGAAGCTCTTTATATAAAATTCTGTAGTAAGAGGGTACGTTTGGAACATTAACAGGGATTCAAGTCGTTAAATGAAAAAAGCCACTTGGTCTGATGTTTTTGTGGCAACTTTTAAAATTGAAACGATGAGTTAAAGGAATGGGGTTTTATAATAAAAGATGGCCAATAAATTTTTAGAAAGAATCAATGGTGTATTTAGTACGCTTAATGATTTAGAATGTGACAAACCTTATGTGATCCTTAAAGCGGAAAAGGTAAAGTCTAAATTTTGCGAAACTATAGCGGTAGACTTGGAGGGTGGCTTTACCAACATATTGCTACCAAATCATTTTTTAAAAAATAGGTTTAACCAAGAGGGGGATTTAGAAACACTCGTGAAAGACAAATATAAATTGATCTATAAAGGTAAAGTGACACTTAAAAATGGTAATCAAATGCATTGTATAGAGTTTACACAATGAGCTGATGGTATAATTAATATATACAATTTTTAGTGACACCTGTCATTAAAAATTAAAACCTACTGTAATTTTTAGAGTTTCTAATGGGAAAAAATATTCTTTTAACTTACCCCAAATGAAAAAGTCACTGGTTCTGATGTTTTGTGTTAAAAAATACGTTCTGATGTTTTGTGTTGAAAAGTTTGATCAGGATTTAACAGAAAATAAAAAACATCAGGGATTTAGCACAAAAGCATTTTTAACAGGGATTCAAGTCGCTAAATCGAAAAAGTCACTGGTTCTGATGTTTTGTGTTGAAAAGTTTTTACTGTTAGTTTTCACTTTAAATATTTTACTGTTAGTTTTCACTTTAAATATTTTACTGTTAGTTTTCTCTCATTTGTTCCAAACGTACCCACTTACTACTACTTATATATTTCAATATAAACCCTTAAATTTTCGTAGGGAGCGAACGGTTTGTCCTACGGAGCTCCGCGTGGTCTCAAAAAATTCTAAAAATTCTATAGAATCTTAATTTGAAGGAAAAACAATAGGTACCTTTATATCGAAATTGTTTGAGTTAGGGCGTTTTCAAATTTTCAAAATTGATTTTGGAACCCTTAGGAGTGACCTACATCAACCAAAAGCTTCGGGGCACAACTAGACCCCAAATGGAGCCTACATACCAAATTTCATCAAAATCGGTCAATGCTAAGTGGCAAAAGTGCCGCGTACGGCGTACGGCGTACGGCGTACGGCGGACGGACGGCCAAATTTTTATTCGATTTTTGGATTCTACGTATCTTGAAACGTAAACCATCAAATTTTGAGGGGGTGTTAAAATTTTTTTTTTCTTGGTCGATTCCAAAGGTTCATTATTGAAAATAATAAACCAAAATCGGGTTTATAAATACGCACATTTTTAATACTCCATTAAAATTGCCCTCGAACACTGCAAATTTCAGTCAACTCAATTGGGGTTTTCAGGCGCTCGGTGTTAAAAAATTATTTTGTTGTTATTCCTACTAGATCTAGTCAGGTACGAAGTATTTTTCAGTATTTTTCAAGTATTTTTCAAGTATTTTTCTCCTGAACATCAAATTTGTCTGAAATATACTTCTTGCAGTATTGACGACTATATGTACCTATTATACTTTTTTGGATAAACTCGATGAACATACATTAAATTCTTGATTTTTGTTTATTATTTTCAATAATACGTTTTCTTGGGATTGACCAAGAAAAAAATGTTTTAACCCCCCTTAAAAATTTGTTGGTTTACGTTTCAAGGTACGGAGAATCCGAAATTCGAATACAAATGTTACCGTACGCGGCACTTTCTTTAGTTACCATGGACGAATTCTATTGAAAAATGGTATATGGGCTCCATTTGGGGTCTAGTTGTGCCCCGAAGCTTTTGCCTGATGTCAGTCACGTCTAAGGGTTGAGAAATAAGGGCTGAAATGTTTTAAAAGCCCTAGATCGAAAACTTTTGGTATAAAAGTATATTTTTTTCATCAATTTTAAATATTATTGAATTTTTAGAATCGAGTGAGACCGTTATCTGTGGGACAAACCGTTTGCACCCAATATGAACTTAAGAGTTGGACTTAAGATAAATAATAAACACAAGTGTGAATCGCAAAAGAGGACTAATCTTCGTTCAAATTTTAGCTGACCAAAATCAGATCTTTGTTCGTTTTTTCGAGTTGTATTCAGTTTTGGGACTTTAATAACCAATAATTAAATTTCCTAATGAAGACACCCACAACTCTTAATTTTTCCGAGTGAGGAGCGTTTATTTCTTCCAAAGAAACTTGATTGTCAAGTAGGTTTGTAGTACGTAAGTAGTACCTATGGTTGGTAGAAAAAAGAAAAAAAAAATTGGTGTCAACGTTCTTAGCAGACGAGTGATCTATATAGAAAAATTCTTCGTGATTTTTCTTATTCGTTTGCAATGAATTGATAAGAAAAAGTAATGCTGTTGAGAGGATCTGTTTTTTTGTTGTTGTTATTTCGGATGTTTTCAACTAGCTGCTGCTACAATCTTTAGGAGATCCCAGGAGTCACGATTTTATCACTCCTCAACTCTTTCCACGACAAAAAAATATTTTTCTGAATGATTATAATCTTATTACTAACTTGTTATTCGATGCATGGGTAAATTTCTGCTATTTTTTAAGGATATCTAAATAAATTCGAATAAAATATTGTTAGGCCCTACCTAGGGGAGAGAAAATTGATGTTTAAAATAATTACAGACAATTGATGGGGGAAAAAAAATCTCCCCAGAAATACCTGCCGAAATGAGTAGGTGGTTTCTGCGCTGTAACGTACATTGTTACCTTTATTTTTAATTCGTTCTAGCCTTTGTTTGGTTATTGGGTGATTCGAAACCCAACAGGCCCTTGTGAATTGATGAATTCTTGTAAAAGCGTTAGTGTAAATTTGTACCTCGGGATAAGATTGAGGGCAAGAAATCATTATAAAAACGTATAGATCCTTAGATGGAAAGGGTTGTTTCCGATTAAACTCAGAAATATTATCAATTAAATTGTCCACATAATTTTGCCTGTTTCGTTCCAAATTTGAAAATAATAAATTTAATGTTTTTGAAAGTGAATCATGAGATGTTCGATTACAGGGTAGTACCGTAGATTTTACCAATTAGCCAATAATGCGCCAGAAATAATTATTTTTGAGGGTCGATTTCCATAACGCCTGAAAGAAATCGAGAAATCACACCACCATTCCGAATCAACAATCAATTCCGCTTCGGGTCAGAGAAATTGCCATACACCAGAAGGACTTTCAGCTCTATAGGTGAGGAGGCACCATGAACCACTCGTTGAATTCCAAAACAGTAACTGTTTTCTTAAGACGAACTGTTGGTCTTGTAAAACACTATCACGGCCAAGTGGAGGAAGAGAGATAGAAATGAGCGAGTTCTTCGAAATGTTACAGTGAACGAGCCAATGTAAGTAGTATATATAAAGGCCGAAGGGGCATGGGAAAGTGTGAGAACGCACTTCGACACCCTCATCATCTAAGTCGAAGCTCTCTTGTACTGAGGTCAGCTCTGGACCTCTAATTCAGCTGAACGAGAAAAGCCGAGGATTCTTCACCCATTAATTATTTCCTGCGGTGGGGTCGTCCTTTGGGAGTTTGGAGTATTCACAATGACATTAGCTTCAACTTTGACTGATAATTGTACTAAGCCTATCTCCCATGTAGTGTCCTAGGATAAGAGGAGCGATGAAGAAGGTGCGGCATTAGGGAGATGAAGGTGGAGCGGTGCTACCAGTTAGTGGTGTTAGCGAGAAATCAGTTAATTGTAACCACCTTCTCTCCCGACAAATGTAATATTAAGATAAATAAATGAGATTATAAAAGAAGTCAGCTTTGCTGCAAAGGCGTGCTTGGCCCTTCAATTTGAGCGTGGAATCATTATAAAACTTCGACAGCAGTTGACTGCGCTTCCAGTGTGATAGCAAGAGATAATGCCATCGTTTTAGAATGGGGTATTTCGGTGGGTCGGAAATTCAGGTTTTTGTCCTCAAATTTGGATTTAGCATCATTGAAAACCTCTATACTCCAACTTTTCGCCCATTGGTACTATAACATGTGGTAGAAAAACTGAATAAAGAGATTACACGCTCGAAAAAGGACGGGTCTCCATGAACGCACACGCACTACGCCGCAGGCGTGTGTCTAGTATTTTATAGTATCCAAGGCCTGGAGACGACCACTCCGGATTAGTGGAACGTCTCGTTCCAAGGACAGCAACTTTATACGTCACAACAACTTACTACGTCATCATTCAAATTTTCATCTTTCATTAGCTTCCCTAATTTCTTCTATACATTTTTTCGACGAACAGACCCGAATACCGTTATTCCTAACCCATGCTCTTTTGAAGAAAAAAATTGACTGAAATACCCAATTATGTCTTTTATATTTGAAGGGTTAGGGTGAATTCAATGGCCGATACCAATATTATACATTTCTGCGAGCTCCAATGCCTTATGCTTTTAGAGGTTATGTTCCCCCATAACCTTCGGGGAATCGGATAAAACTCGGGACATTGGGAATGGGGACGATGAGGTGGTAAGAGGGCTCTTAGCGATGTTGGTAGCGTTTCTAATAAGTCGAACGGAGTTCAGGAGCGTGGAAGTAAGCCAAGAGTGCTCCAAGAGGAGGTGAAAAGTTTGAAGGCACAGGAAGAATCCTTGAACCAGGAGTTCCTTTTCGTTCCAGTATTTGAAGAGATGGGCTAAAGCACTTACTCAACGACCATTCAGGTCAATCTTGAAACTAAACGGAGCTAAAACCCGACACATCCCATGAGAACAATGACAAATGCCATTCGTATTTTCAAATATTCACGTAGTTGTGAGCTAAATTGTTTTTTCTGTGGAATGTTAAAAAATATTAATTGATAAGTTTTTATTAAACAAAAAAAAAAAAAAAAAATACTATCCCACAAGAGACTCTCTGCAGAAATATCTCGGTTCATTATTTTCAATATTATTTCATTCCAATGAACTTTTGGAATCAAGCAAAACAAAAATAAGTTAAAGCTTCTCGAAATTTGCAGGTTTATGTTTCAAGGAACGTAAAATTCGAAATTTCTATCAACACAATTCCATCCTTTAACTTAGAGAGAAATCGAACAATTTGGAAGGATGAAAATAGAGCCCAAAAGATTTTACATTTGCACTTGTATTTATAGAGTTCCATCAAGACCTTTTAAACCCTGACAATGACATCAAATTTTGACTTAGTAAACTTTTGCACGTCACAAGGATTTAAGAGCGGAAAGGCATAGAAAGAAAATTGTTTAGGAAGGTCTAAAGATGATATGCGATTTCACCACTCAAGAATGAAAACAATGCCTCCCCTACCTTGGTAGACTTAGCAGCGAAATAGAGTAGTATCTAATATTGGGTGGGATTGTAGCCAGTCGAACTAAACTTCTCATCGAAAATTACGACGAAAGATGCATTTTTAAATCTACCATAATGTGGATCAATTAGTAGGTACATAATTATATTCAATAAATTAGCAAGAGACACTCAAGCTCTTGGAAGGTTACGAAATACAGTGATTATTGATAATATCGGGATTTCTTTCACAAAGTCCGACGGTTTCACACTCCTCGACGGCTTTCGATCACGAGGAGCGGGCTATATTGTTCCTGCCCATTCGACGATTAATCGGGAGAAAATATCCCAAGCTACCCACACGACCGTAAATCCTCTTTCAGGCTGAAGGGAATGCCAATGAGTTTAATCCGATGAGTGGCTAACCCCAGGAGCGACCCTCAGTTTCAAACTCTCGACCGAAGCCGCTCCAAAACTCTCAAAGCCCGTGGAAAGTGGATTCGCTGAGACGAGCAACCTTCCCAATCCCTTTGTAAAGATATAGAGAATTTTGCTTCATAAACCCCGGAATGGAAGGCATTGACTGTAGGAGAGGTTGAGACGGACAAATTCATGGATAGTCGACGTCCACCTCATTGTGCCACCATTGTATTGGCGGACCCATGGAGGTTTGAGAGAGTATAGTAACCCCTCTCTAGGAGTCTTAAAAAAATGGAAAAAGAGAAAAAATCGTATATGGATATTCCATCTTCTATTTACCCACTGACCACAAGGTGAGAAGAGCCGGGCTAGTATTCGGTATTTAGGTACTTATGCACGGGTGGTGAAGGTTAGAAAGATCTAAAAAAAAATTAAAAAGCTGCAAATTATAACAAAATGGTTTATTAGTATTTCCCGTCTGGGTAGATATCGGCTTTTCCATTACTATATCTACTAGCAATTACATCGCTATCCGAGAGCAGTGGGTCATTAATCAATTTAGTCTTGGTTGCTAAGGAAGCTCTATTAAAAACTAGGTATTATAAAACATTTCTAAAAACTATTAGAAAAGCTCTATTAGAAACTCCATTAAAATAAACGAAGTGGTTCAAACCGGCTAACTCTATTCAAAGAATTCGATCAACTGAAATTTGAACGGAGATTTGGCCAATTCCTATCAGTGGAGAGTCTTTCGCGATTTTTTTCTCTCACCTTTTCGTATATTGTTAGATCAATAATTTATTTTAAAATGTAATTTGGCGCCCATGACCACTTAGAGGTTGCAAGTGCCTTAATTTTTAAAAAAAGTGATCGTATTTCTGATTTATTTCAAGTTTAACCGTTAAGTTCTCATAGTGAGCAAATGGGTGGTTCTACAGATCTTTCTTCGTCTTATTTCTTTCAAATAAACTTGATTGTGAGGTAGTTATGTGGTTGTTAGGTGGTATCTATGGTTGGTAGATGCTGACAATGGCAAAGACGTGTTCTTTACAGACGAGTGATCTATATAGTAAAATAATAAACCTTTGTGTAATGATTTGCAGCGTTTTTGATTTTGCATACCTTGAAGCATAAACCATCAAATTTTGTGGGGGGGGGGGGGGATGTTGTGTTAAACATGTTTTTCTTGCTCGATTCCATTTCATTATCTATATACATAAAACCCCAACCGTACGTACGTACGTATGTCGCCCCAACGTCGGGGTCCCGGGTTCGATTCCAGGCCGCGACATAATTTTTTTTCTTTTAATAAATTACGTGTTTATCTACGATTTGTTTTGCCTGCTTTTAGCAGGCTTTTCAGCTAGTTAAATATAATAAACCAAAAGCTGCATATCACTGCAAAGCTGTATTTTGTCGACCTGCAATTAGGTTTTGGCATCCTTGGCATCTCCCTAGTTGGTGTCTACCAAACCCAATTTCAGGTATAAAATCAGTTTTTTACCTGAAAGACACTTACTCAGGCAATAAATATAGTTATGAAATATTAACTACTAAGTGGCCCCCTGTGAGTTTTCCCTCGCCGTTTAAAACACATTTGTTTGAGCAATTGTGAATTTCAAAGTGATCAATTTCATAGCTCCCTATGGATTGATTTTGGAGGATATCCGAGGCTGATCAATGTGTAAATTTTGTCACGATTGGGTTAGTGAGATTCAGAGTACAGGAGGAAAATGAAAACAATACTAAGTAATACCTCCCTAACTGAAGAAAAACTTTCCTAACAAATCCAAGTATTTTCATTTTTCTTTTGTGTGCGAATACAATACTCCTCGTATTCAAGATTTCCACGCATACCTTGCCACGTATTGACAAGTGGTAGCACGTTTTTGGAATTATTTATTCGACATTTAATTTCTTTTATCAGGTTCAATTTTGCGTTTTTCGTAACTCCATTATTCGTCAGTTTTTTTTCCACTTTCACGTCACTATGTGAGGTAAGGAAATAATGAAAACCCAACGATAAAGTGATTCAAAGATGTTTGAGGTTTTTCATTTAAAACCATCTGCTGACAGGCCGGCCCGCTGGCTGGAAAAGAAGGATAAGTTTAATTACTGACGAGGGAAGAAAAGTTTTGGTAAACAATGGATCCTCCACCGTCCTGAGCTCAGCTGGGTCAGATATTGGCTTTAAAGGGGTTTCAATCACACTCTAATGCATCCGAATCTTAGATCATCTCATATACTTATAAAACCCATAATTTCTCAGACGCATGTCAGTGATTTTAAAGTACAATTACCTTGTACCACCAAACAATTCTTTTTCTACTATCCGAATGGTTTTTTTTCTTCTTTTGTTTGTTGACTCTCACATGGATACACTCATTACAATGGGATTCATCCTAAACTATTTCTGGTTACCCTCTTCCTTTACTTAAAGTAAAATCAGCCTTTCTCAGTGTTGCTTATCGAGTAAACAGATGGTTAATTGGATAGGTTCGGGTAATAGGGACGACCAAATCGTTTATCAGGTTAGATCTTCGAAATTAGAAGTGTAAACTTCATAACAATCTATACTTATCTATCTACTAACATATAAACATATTTGTCTGTCCACAATCGATTGCAGCCAAAAGGCTTAACCGATCTTTTTTAAATGTTTTACGTTCACACGGCCTGTTCGCTGGAAGGAAATATAATAGGCTATTTTTCAACGGTCTTGTATCTGGATTCTAACTCTAGCACACTGTAATATAATTGAAAAATAAGAGTATCATTAAATTCGTAATATTAGTTTGAATGGAGAATAGGCTCGTGTTCAGTCAGTGAACTTTCATTTGCACTTAACAATTGTGTTCCTGCTCCAGTATACGTCCTCACTTTATAGAACTCTGGGTGGTCTCATTCGATTCTAAAAATTCAATGTTATTTTCAAATTTATGAAAACACCAAATGAATATTATAATTAAAATACTATTATAACAGTATTTTTATAATATTTTAGGTTTTTAATAGTATTTTTCAATGTTATACCTACCTTTTTTAGTAACAGTTTGTTTGTAAAGGTGTTTTGAAAATGTTGACCACTATTTTCATCCCTTAGAAGTGTGACAATAACCAAAAGCTTAGGAGCTCGGAGTCGATTTACCAAATTTCATCAAAATGCGGTGTACCATGGGACGTAACCCATCAAATTTGAGTGACAGTTAAATAATTTTGTCCTTGCTCGATTCTAGAGGTTTATTACAGAGAATGATAAACCAAAATTACAAGATGGGGTTCAATCAGTCCATCATATTGGCTTCTATTTGTTTTTAACCGGTTAATTTCGTTGTAATTGTTACTTCCCCTTCAGTTGTGAGGTGCCCCAATAACCTGAATGTTTTCAACCCTCGACCGGTTATTCACAACGCTCATTACTGGCTATCTAACTTCATCTTCCTATTTGGCTCTTAGTCCAAAACGATTTAATGCCAGTAAAATCAATCAACATAATATATTTATATTAAACTGGCGATATTAAACCTGCAACAGGTGAGGGTATCACAAGGACTATTAAGGGTTGATGCTCCTGTGAAAAGGGAGAGACTGACGACGGAAAGGGGAAAAATCATCAGAAAGAAGTTATCCTTACTGTTTCTGCCTGCTCTAAATAAAAACAATTTACCTTTGATAATCGGCCTGTTAGTTTCCGTCTCAGACCGCAGAGGGCTGTCCTGTCTACCCCCTCTAGCCCCCTTGAAATCATTCCTATGATAGACTTGCTCTGGACAGCACCTCACGTTTTTTCTTCTCAATATCGAAGTTGTTCAACTATTTTTCAATCAGTTTTGTTTCAAAAAACCTTAGTACTTTTCCCGTCGCCTCGCAACACCATCTACCTACCTGTGGAAAGCTACCCCCGGCCGGGGAAAACTGCGTCGAGATCGGTGAGTGAGGCCTTTTCCCTAAAAACGCATTATATTTTCTCGTGGCTGTGACCTAATCCCTATTCTGTATTAATTTTTTTTGGAAGTTACGCCACATTTCATGGTCCTTGCGAAGCCAAATCTTAGAATTAAAAATATCGAAATTAAACTTGAGACATTATCAACGAAATAAAGTGAATTAATTGAAAGTTAGTTTGTACATGGTAATTCCTTTGTTAAAGATAGTGAATTCGTGTCCCTGCCAAGACAAGTTCATTTAGTTGAGATAGGTCAAGTGTAGGTGGTACCTAACGCAGAACGTAAACAGGTTGATAACGGTTTCTGAACTCTTGTTTCCTTTCGGTTCACGACCTCTTTCCTGAATCTCGATCCTGTTTGTTTTACTTATCTTCTACCTACACCTGCTATCAGTTCCAACTTGTGTTTCCTACTGCAAAGTTATCATGGCACATAAAAACGCAAATCAAGAGGTGCAGCTGGAAGACAGCATAACGAAGCTAGCAGGGTATTGTTCGATGCGAGAAGCAGCTTTTGCTCAACTTCAGAGTACTTATGATGCAAGTAAGGCCACTACACCAGGATCTCTTTCACAATTCTTAGCTCGTTGTAGTGAATTAACTGATATTCGTGATCGTTATTATCATTATTCAGATACGATTATGGAATTAAATGTATTAGTGCCAGCTGAAAACCGTGTCGATGTTCAAGCTGCATTGCAAGCCTTTGATGAAGTTTATTATGAAATTAGAGCTGTAGAAACTAACATTAAATCGAAGTTTGAGAAGGTTCCCCCTCCTCCACCTTCTGAAATCAAGCTTCCTCGGATTGATGTACCTACATGGGATGGTCAACTGAGTACTTTTCAAAACTGGTTTGCTCTGTACAATTCCGTAGTTCATAATGGTCCGTATTCTAATACTTCAAAGTTAGCTTATCTACGATCATTATTGTCAGGTTCTGCGCTGAAATTGATCGAAACCCTCGAAATTTCAGATGCAAATTATTCCGAGGCCTATCATCTAATTAGAGGTACTTATGCCGATACACGTGTCCTTGCTGCCTTCCACGTGGATAGTTTATTAGAATTTAAGCATATGTCGAGTGAATCAGTGACTGAACTGCGATCCTTTCTGTCCGTATTCGACACAAATTACCGTGCGTACCTCAATCTAGAAATGCCCGATCACACCGACTTTGTGTTGTTCCAGTGTGCCTTACGTGTACTTCCTAATTCTTTGCGCATGCTTTTTGAACGTTCCTTAGTAAATAGAGCTTCGGAAGTCCCAACGCTTCAACGACTTATTCACTTCGTGCGAGAGCAGTGTAGAATTAAGGAATTCCTTGTACCTAGTACACCATCGGCACCAACATCCAAATCAATCAAGTCGGCGCAAACTGTGCAAAAATACCCCTCTAAGTTCGCTACTACACTTCTTGTGGCCCCCACTACTCGTTCTACGGATGAAAGCACATCCTCTGCAGTATCTAGTACCCCTCTCGTTCAAGCTTCTTCGTGTCCTATATGTAAGGAAACTTTTCACTCGATTTATCATTGTACTAAGTACGAAAAAATGGACGTTACTCAACGATACGAGCTTATAAAGAGTCTACGACGTTGTTTCCGGTGTTTAGCAAAACACACTAGAGCAAATTGTTCATCCCGAGGAGTATGTAGGCTCTGTAGAAGTTCACGGCATCATACATCGCTTCATAACGAGAGTATTCATTCAGAACAGGGCAAATCGAGAAATCCAGTATTGCATCCAGACAAGTCTATCCAAAATTCAACGATTGCCCCCACTTCTTCCGTGACACTCCCAACGTCTAGTGCTAATTCTATGTTAACTGGTACTGGTCCCTCAGATACTTACGTTCTCCTTGGTACTGCTCAGGGTTTTCTACGAGATAGTTCGGGTTCTTGGGCACCCATTCGCCTGATTATTGACATAGGTTCTCAAGTAAACCTCATCTCAACGGAATGTGTTCAACGTTTAAAGCTCCCCATAATTCCACGAATTACACGTATATCAGGTGCTATGGACCAAGTAGTTGGTGATTCCCATGGACAAGTCTCATGTGTTTTGTCTCCAAATTGTAAGGAAGGTCCTGAGTTGTGCACTACAGCTGTAGTTGTTTCTAAGGTGTGCTCTGCAGTTCCATCTATCCCACTTCCATCATCTACGTTCGAGAAATTCTCATCGCTGAAGTTAGCAGATCGTACTTTCCATCAACGAGGAACTGTAGATTTTCTTCTGGGAGCTGGCCTGTATCCAAATTTATTTAGTCCTGGTTATGAGATTCTACAGGGCGAACCAGCCGCCATCCAAACAATATTTGGTTGGGTAATTGTGGGAAATGTCACTGTACCCCCTCCTATATCTCTCAACGTGAACGTAACGCACGATGTTTCTTCTGGTCTTGATGAATTGGTCCAGCGTTTTTGGCAAGTCGAAGAGGTAGCCGTCGCCGTCCACAAGGATCCGCTTCATGTGATAGCTGAAACTCATTTCAAAAAAACTCATACTCGTTTGACAGATGGTTCCTATTGCGTAAGACTCCCATTCCGAAACGATATTACTCTTCCCCCTATAGGCCTAAGTAAAGAAATAGCAACTCGTCGCTGGATGACTGTTGAAGCTAAACTGCAAAAAAACGAAAGGTCTAGGGACGCCTACAATGCATTTATGGAAGAATACCTAGCATTAGGGCATATGGAACTTGCGAAGGATCCGGGCTCTGTCATTATTCCACATTTTGGGATTACTCGAAATTCTGCTACTTCTCCCCTACGTGTAGTTTTTGATGGATCCTGCCGTGACACTTCGAATTTTTCTCTCAACGAACGGCTACTCAAAGGGCCTCCTTTGCAAAAGGAAACTTGTGACGTACTTATGTATTTCCGACTCAGATCTGTCGCTATTACAACTGACATCAAAATGATGTATAGAAAAATCTGGCTACATAAGGATGATCGTAAATTCCAACATATTCTCTGGCGGAAATCACCCGACCAATCTCTTCAAGAGTATGAGCTGAAAACAGTGACCTACGGACTTTCCTCCAGCCCCTTTCATGCTATTCGCTGTTTGACTCAGTTATGCCATGATGAGGGAGCACAATTTCCTGCAGCATCAAGGGCTATTTTGTCTAGTTGTCTGATGGATGATGTATGTTGGTCGGTTGATTCGGTAGCTGAGGCGATTGAATTCAAAAATCAACTCGTTTCTTTGATGTCCAAAGCCAAGTTTGAGCTGCGCAAATGGGCATCGAATTCGGAAGCTGTGCTGCACGAAATTCCCTTGGAACATAGAGCCAAAGTTCTAAACGTAAGACCAAATGAATTGGAATCCCTCATGATTCTTGGGTTGCAATGGTTCCCTTCAGATGATTGCTTTTCTTATATCATTGATATTCCTACTCAGGCCACTACAAAAAGAACCATTTTGTCGCAGGTGGCCTCAATTTACGATCCGCTGGGATGGCTTGCTCCCACTGTTGTTTGGGCCAAGCATTTTCTTCAGCAGTTGTGGGCAAATGGTTTTGATTGGGACACTCCATTACCTGATGTATTTCTATCACGGTGGGCGGAATATTCCGCTGCTCTACCTGAACTTTCTGCTGTGCGAATTCCGCGACTTTGTGTCACACCCTCTCTGCCAATCCGTCAATTAATCGGCTTCTGTGATGGATCCACTATAGGATATGGAGCTGTGATCTATCTCCGTTGCACAAATCACGATGAATCTCAAATTACAGTCCACTTGATCAAATCAAAAACTAAAGTCGCCTCACTCAAGGTTCAAACTGTTCCACGTTTGGAACTCAACGGTGCCCTTCTCCTAGCAAATCTACTTAAGTCTGTACAAGTCATCCAGGAAGAACTTCTCGTCTCTCAAGTCATCCTCTTCACTGACGCTTCAACTGTTATCTCTTGGTTGGGAACCCCAACGCATCTACTCAAGACCTATGTAGCTAATAGGGTTGTGGCAATTTTAGACATAACACCTTTGGAACAGTGGCGACACATACCTTCAGCTTCGAACGGTGCTGA
This sequence comes from Apolygus lucorum, assembly GCA_009739505.2. Lineage (NCBI taxonomy): Eukaryota > Metazoa > Arthropoda > Insecta > Hemiptera > Miridae > Apolygus > Apolygus lucorum. The sequence goes on along the minus strand of CM019176.2, from coordinate 71,587,357 downwards.
TTGTGCATCGAGAGGTCTCACACCAGTACAGTTACTGAACTTTCCTACATGGTGGGCGGGGCCTTCTTTTTTATATCAACCAATAAGGGAATGGCCCACTGGTTCCTGTGATACTTCATCCCCTGTATATACTCAAGAATTGAAGAAAATTTCTGAAGGTCAAATTCTAAATGTTACGAATAAATTTCGGAGCTCAAATAAACGAAATTTGATACAAACTCTCACTGAATCTTATTCATCATTAACTCGTTTAAAGCGTGTCCTCGCCTATGTGTTACGATTTATTGCAAATTGTCATCTCAAAAAACCACAAAGAACTTTAGGTTTTTTGAGAACTTCTGAATTGCAAAATTCTTCTGATTTGCTGATAAGAAAAACTCAGCAAAAACTCTTCGCTCAGGACATTCAAGCTATAAGAAAGGGACGCTTGGTTTCGAAAAAATTGCGTCCATACTCGCCTTATGTTGACTCGAAGGGGTTTCTGAGAGTTGGAGGGAGATTAACTCATTCCAATCTACCCACTCGAGCCAAACACCCCCTTCTACTCACGTCGGACAATCCTCTGGCAAAGTTGATTTGTAATCATTTCCATCTATTTTTGTTACATGGTGGTCCACAGGCGACTCAAGCACTTATTCAGCGCCAATATTGGATACTTGGTTTGCGTCCGCTACTGCGCAGATGTATACATAATTGTAACTTGTGTTACAAATCGAAGGCAAAAATGGCTCATCCAGAAATGGGAAATTTGCCAGTTGAACGAGTTACTCCACCTCCTCGGCCTTTCACGAATACAGGGATCGATCTAGCAGGCCCTCTATTCATCAAGGAACATTTCAGGAAAAATGCTCGACTTGTAAAGGCTTATGTATGCGTGTTCGTTTGCATGGCCACGAAAGCTGTGCACTTGGAGTTGGTCAGTGACCTTTCAACGCCTACTTATCAAGCTGCTCTAGATCGTTTCATGGCCAGACGAGGGCTTTGCTCACAGATTTTCTGTGATCGAGGGACAAATTTTGTTGGCGCGAAAAATGAAACCGAAGCCATCGTGAAATTCCTCAAAGATTCCGAGCCTACCGTTGCTGAATATCTATCAATTCGAGATATAACATATAATTTGAATCCTCCTGCTTCACCATGGATGGGAGGACTTTGGGAAGCGGTGGTGAAATCCTTCAAGAATCACCTATCAAAAATTACGTTCCATCGCTCACTCACATTCGAAGAGATGTCCACTTTTCTAGCACGGGTCGAAGGAGTTTTGAATAGTCGTCCCTTGTATCCTTCCACCAACGATCCAGAAACCGACGTAGATTTCTTAAGCCCAGGACATTTTCTCATAGGAGCGCCTCTACTAGCTGCACCGGAAGTGGACCTCACGAGTACTCCGGAAAATCATCTATCTCGTTGGCAGTTGGTGACGCGTGCTAGTCAGGAGTTTTGGAGTCGTTGGTCCAAAGAGTACCTCAATACCCTAATTCAACGTAAGAAATGGAATACCCCGCGGCCCTCTCTCCAAGTTGGTCAGCTCGTCTACATTGCAAAAGAAAACGCTAAACCTCTGGATTGGCCACTGGGAATTATTGAGGAGCTCATTCCTGGAAGTGATGGAATTCATCGAGTGGCAAAACTTCGTACCACATCTGGTCATTATACAAGACCAGTGGCACGGTTAATACCTCTCCCTTCAGAAAATTAGTTTTGCATGCAGTTTCGAATTCTTAGGTGGAGGTTTTGTTCCTACATACTTATTTATTCTTAAATTTTATTCTTTTTTTGTTGTTGATACTTTCATTCTTTAGTCAATATTGTTTTAGCGTTCTTGCGTTATGGTACTGCACACTTGTTCAAAACGTTTTCTTAACCATGTGCAAAATTTATTCAAATTTTGGGTGGGCGGTGTTTCTGCCTGCTCTAAATAAAAACAATTTACCTTTGATAATCGGCCTGTTAGTTTCCGTCTCAGACCGCAGAGGGCTGTCCTGTCTACCCCCTCTAGCCCCCTTGAAATCATTCCTATGATAGACTTGCTCTGGACAGCACCTCACGTTTTTTCTTCTCAATATCGAAGTTGTTCAACTATTTTTCAATCAGTTTTGTTTCAAAAAACCTTAGTACTTTTCCCGTCGCCTCGCAACACCATCTACCTACCTGTGGAAAGCTACCCCCGGCCGGGGAAAACTGCGTCGAGATCGGTGAGTGAGGCCTTTTCCCTAAAAACGCATTATATTTTCTCGTGGCTGTGACCTAATCCCTATTCTGTATTAATTTTTTTTGGAAGTTACGCCACATTTCATGGCATTTTTTTTTTGTTGGCCTTAGGCTTCAACTGTTATCTCTTGGTTGGGAACCCCAACGCATCTACTCAAGACCTATGTAGCTAATAGGGTTGTGGCAATTTTAGACATAACACCTTTGGAACAGTGGCGACACATACCTTCAGCTTCGAACGGTGCTGATTGTGCATCGAGAGGTCTCACACCAGTACAGTTACTGAACTTTCCTACATGGTGGGCGGGGCCTTCTTTTTTATATCAACCAATAAGGGAATGGCCCACTGGTTCCTGTGATACTTCATCCCCTGTATATACTCAAGAATTGAAGAAAATTTCTGAAGGTCAAATTCTAAATGTTACGAATAAATTTCGGAGCTCAAATAAACGAAATTTGATACAAACTCTCACTGAATCTTATTCATCATTAACTCGTTTAAAGCGTGTCCTCGCCTATGTGTTACGATTTATTGCAAATTGTCATCTCAAAAAACCACAAAGAACTTTAGGTTTTTTGAGAACTTCTGAATTGCAAAATTCTTCTGATTTGCTGATAAGAAAAACTCAGCAAAAACTCTTCGCTCAGGACATTCAAGCTATAAGAAAGGGACGCTTGGTTTCGAAAAAATTGCGTCCATACTCGCCTTATGTTGACTCGAAGGGGTTTCTGAGAGTTGGAGGGAGATTAACTCATTCCAATCTACCCACTCGAGCCAAACACCCCCTTCTACTCACGTCGGACAATCCTCTGGCAAAGTTGATTTGTAATCATTTCCATCTATTTTTGTTACATGGTGGTCCACAGGCGACTCAAGCACTTATTCAGCGCCAATATTGGATACTTGGTTTGCGTCCGCTACTGCGCAGATGTATACATAATTGTAACTTGTGTTACAAATCGAAGGCAAAAATGGCTCATCCAGAAATGGGAAATTTGCCAGTTGAACGAGTTACTCCACCTCCTCGGCCTTTCACGAATACAGGGATCGATCTAGCAGGCCCTCTATTCATCAAGGAACATTTCAGGAAAAATGCTCGACTTGTAAAGGCTTATGTATGCGTGTTCGTTTGCATGGCCACGAAAGCTGTGCACTTGGAGTTGGTCAGTGACCTTTCAACGCCTACTTATCAAGCTGCTCTAGATCGTTTCATGGCCAGACGAGGGCTTTGCTCACAGATTTTCTGTGATCGAGGGACAAATTTTGTTGGCGCGAAAAATGAAACCGAAGCCATCGTGAAATTCCTCAAAGATTCCGAGCCTACCGTTGCTGAATATCTATCAATTCGAGATATAACATATAATTTGAATCCTCCTGCTTCACCATGGATGGGAGGACTTTGGGAAGCGGTGGTGAAATCCTTCAAGAATCACCTATCAAAAATTACGTTCCATCGCTCACTCACATTCGAAGAGATGTCCACTTTTCTAGCACGGGTCGAAGGAGTTTTGAATAGTCGTCCCTTGTATCCTTCCACCAACGATCCAGAAACCGACGTAGATTTCTTAAGCCCAGGACATTTTCTCATAGGAGCGCCTCTACTAGCTGCACCGGAAGTGGACCTCACGAGTACTCCGGAAAATCATCTATCTCGTTGGCAGTTGGTGACGCGTGCTAGTCAGGAGTTTTGGAGTCGTTGGTCCAAAGAGTACCTCAATACCCTAATTCAACGTAAGAAATGGAATACCCCGCGGCCCTCTCTCCAAGTTGGTCAGCTCGTCTACATTGCAAAAGAAAACGCTAAACCTCTGGATTGGCCACTGGGAATTATTGAGGAGCTCATTCCTGGAAGTGATGGAATTCATCGAGTGGCAAAACTTCGTACCACATCTGGTCATTATACAAGACCAGTGGCACGGTTAATACCTCTCCCTTCAGAAAATTAGTTTTGCATGCAGTTTCGAATTCTTAGGTGGAGGTTTTGTTCCTACATACTTATTTATTCTTAAATTTTATTCTTTTTTTTGTTGTTGATACTTTCATTCTTTAGTCAATATTGTTTTAGCGTTCTTGCGTTATGGTACTGCACACTTGTTCAAAACGTTTTCTTAACCATGTGCAAAATTTATTCAAATTTTGGGTGGGCGGTGTTTCTGCCTGCTCTAAATAAAAACAATTTACCTTTGATAATCGGCCTGTTAGTTTCCGTCTCAGACCGCAGAGGGCTGTCCTGTCTACCCCCTCTAGCCCCCTTGAAATCATTCCTATGATAGACTTGCTCTGGACAGCACCTCACGTTTTTTCTTCTCAATATCGAAGTTGTTCAACTATTTTTCAATCAGTTTTGTTTCAAAAAACCTTAGTACTTTTCCCGTCGCCTCGCAACACCATCTACCTACCTGTGGAAAGCTACCCCCGGCCGGGGAAAACTGCGTCGAGATCGGTGAGTGAGGCCTTTTCCCTAAAAACGCATTATATTTTCTCGTGGCTGTGACCTAATCCCTATTCTGTATTAATTTTTTTTGGAAGTTACGCCACATTTCATGGTCCTTGCGAAGCCAAATCTTAGAATTAAAAATATCGAAATTAAACTTGAGACATTATCAACGAAATAAAGTGAATTAATTGAAAGTTAGTTTGTACATGGTAATTCCTTTGTTAAAGATAGTGAATTCGTGTCCCTGCCAAGACAAGTTCATTTAGTTGAGATAGGTCAAGTGTAGGTGGTACCTAACGCAGAACGTAAACAGGTTGATAACGGTTTCTGAACTCTTGTTTCCTTTCGGTTCACGACCTCTTTCCTGAATCTCGATCCTGTTTGTTTTACTTATCTTCTACCTACACCTGCTATCAGTTCCAACTTGTGTTTCCTACTGCAAAGTTATCATGGCACATAAAAACGCAAATCAAGAGGTGCAGCTGGAAGACAGCATAACGAAGCTAGCAGGGTATTGTTCGATGCGAGAAGCAGCTTTTGCTCAACTTCAGAGTACTTATGATGCAAGTAAGGCCACTACACCAGGATCTCTTTCACAATTCTTAGCTCGTTGTAGTGAATTAACTGATATTCGTGATCGTTATTATCATTATTCAGATACGATTATGGAATTAAATGTATTAGTGCCAGCTGAAAACCGTGTCGATGTTCAAGCTGCATTGCAAGCCTTTGATGAAGTTTATTATGAAATTAGAGCTGTAGAAACTAACATTAAATCGAAGTTTGAGAAGGTTCCCCCTCCTCCACCTTCTGAAATCAAGCTTCCTCGGATTGATGTACCTACATGGGATGGTCAACTGAGTACTTTTCAAAACTGGTTTGCTCTGTACAATTCCGTAGTTCATAATGGTCCGTATTCTAATACTTCAAAGTTAGCTTATCTACGATCATTATTGTCAGGTTCTGCGCTGAAATTGATCGAAACCCTCGAAATTTCAGATGCAAATTATTCCGAGGCCTATCATCTAATTAGAGGTACTTATGCCGATACACGTGTCCTTGCTGCCTTCCACGTGGATAGTTTATTAGAATTTAAGCATATGTCGAGTGAATCAGTGACTGAACTGCGATCCTTTCTGTCCGTATTCGACACAAATTACCGTGCGTACCTCAATCTAGAAATGCCCGATCACACCGACTTTGTGTTGTTCCAGTGTGCCTTACGTGTACTTCCTAATTCTTTGCGCATGCTTTTTGAACGTTCCTTAGTAAATAGAGCTTCGGAAGTCCCAACGCTTCAACGACTTATTCACTTCGTGCGAGAGCAGTGTAGAATTAAGGAATTCCTTGTACCTAGTACACCATCGGCACCAACATCCAAATCAATCAAGTCGGCGCAAACTGTGCAAAAATACCCCTCTAAGTTCGCTACTACACTTCTTGTGGCCCCCACTACTCGTTCTACGGATGAAAGCACATCCTCTGCAGTATCTAGTACCCCTCTCGTTCAAGCTTCTTCGTGTCCTATATGTAAGGAAACTTTTCACTCGATTTATCATTGTACTAAGTACGAAAAAATAGACTTGCTCTGGACAGCACCTCACGTTTTTTCTTCTCAATATCGAAGTTGTTCAACTATTTTTCAATCAGTTTTGTTTCAAAAACCTTAGTACTTTTCCCGTCGCCTCGCAACACCATCTACCTACCTGTGGAAAGCTACCCCCGGCCGGGGAAAACTGCGTCGAGATCGGTGAGTGAGGCCTTTTCCCTAAAAACGCATTATATTTTCTCGTGGCTGTGACCTAATCCCTATTCTGTATTAATTTTTTTTGGAAGTTACGCCACATTTCATGGCATTTTTTTTTTTTTTGTACTTTATTCTTCGGGACTTCCCATTTTGGCAATTCCTCGAAATCCCATTCTGGGCTGTCGATCTTGCAGAATCAACTCGACTAATTGTATCGAAGAATTATAAGAAGGTTAAAAGTTTGGTTCGGAAGCTGAAGCGCCGGAGCGCTTTCGTACGCCGTAACTCGGCGGTAACGCGATTCTTTTCGTAAAATTGCTAACTCGATAAAGGACCCTCAGGAAGCATCGATCCAACGTGGGCCCGGTCCCTCCTGGTCGGCACCAACTTAGTTACGAGTATAACAGTTCCCAAGATAGGAATATTATTGGTTGTCGAGGCGACGAGAGCTGGAGGTTCAAATCCCAGTAGGAATCTCCTAGCGCTTAATCGAAACTCAATCTACATCTCATCCTCATGTTAATTGGTTCGTTATTGTCAAATCCTCTCCAAGGTAGCCACCATCGCAACTGGGACAAGTTTTTAACCTGAGTGAAAACTCCCTACCACCGTTAGTCCGGATTTGAGCCTATCTGAATAAAAGTTCAACTCTCTCCTCGTTCGAGTGAATTCAAGGTAATTGAGGTCTGATTGAGTTCCAGGTTTACTACTTGGACCTTTAAAGCACATTCAGTGAAATTTGTGTTGACCTCTCTCTTACTGCTAATTAGGTGGTATTAGAATTACAGTAGAAGAGATCAAGATGTATGATTCAAGGTTCAACTGTCACTGGTTTTTTTTCCTCCTCCCATCATAATTAGAGAGGGATGAATGTTTTCAGGTTTTCAGGTTTCAATTGGCCCATGGACGGTGAAAGTAATAGTGGGTCTCTGAACCCACACAATCTATGATCATGTGCACTTTATCTTGTTTCGTTAAAAATGTTCAAAAATAAGTAAAAGCGAACGCGTTCCTGAAAGATAGAGAAAATCAAAAAGAAAATGGTCAGCAAAGAACTTAACCACTTTCCCACAGAAAAAATGTGAGTCGAAGTTTTCCAGCAGTTTTTTCAACTTTAATTGAAGTGACTATGTAAAGAGAAGAAGTTCATTCTTTTCCAACGAATCTTCAGAATGGATCGATGTTATTCATTACCAAACTCTCGCTACTTCGTTGAGTTTTTCTTTCTCATCATGAATTTACGCAGAAGTTATTCATGTGACTAAAAGAAACTACCATGGAGGTAAAAAAGTACCCTACGAAGAAATTCCTGATGAATTATAGCAAAAAGTTTAGAAAGCTTATTGATGGAAATGGTGCGGTAGGAAAGGCGGAAAATGAGTATGAAGCTGCTGGCAACAGTTGAAAGTGATTTTCAAAGAAGGAGAAAAACAGAAAACCGAGAGAGATTTTAGTGGCGCTGGAATTAGAAGGCCGAAGTAGCAGATGGTAGGAGAGCGAGGACTGTTCTCTTCTTTCCCTCGCCAAAGGTACCCCTTTGCCATCTATAGCACTTCTCCTTGCCACTCTACCGCCTCCCTTAGAACGCTCCTTTGTGCAAACAGCGCAATGGGCGTCCGTTTCGTTTAGATTAATCGTCACTTCCCGCGGTCCTTGATATATAGCCATCTTATCTCCACAGCCGGGTTTTACATCTTTCACACGGGGCACCGTCTAGAGGCAGCTGTACGCTATGTAACCTCCTTTCACCAGTTTTTCCGCATCAATATCTCAGTTATTATTTCTTTTTTATACCCTTTTTCCACGATGTATTTTACGGCAGTCGGTGGTCCCTGCCGGTAAATGTACTGGCAGTTCCATAAATATAAAGACGAGAAGAACTTCTTTTATGAAAAATGTATTCTATTACGACCTAAACTATTCGAAAATTGTATTGCTTTGATGTTTGCAGATCAATGAGAATGGATTTATAAAATTCGCAATTCCGTAGGAATCTTAATAAATTAGATTTCGTAATGAGTCACAAAAAATACTAAATGTGTCTTGTGTGTTTGGTGTTGTGATTATATATGATACATTTTGGTCAAGTCTAGATATGATTGCAATTAATTTATTTTGAGGTAGTACAACTCAATATCACAAATTGGAAAATTACAAATTAATTTTACTTCGATTACTGGTTGCTAAGGACGCAGAATTGAGTACAACTGGAAGAAACGAACAACGATCACATTTTGGTCAGCTAAAATTTGGACGGAGATTAAGCCTCATTTGCGATTCACGCTCGTGTTTCTGATTTATCGTAAGTCGAACCCAAGTTTTCGTGGGGAGCGAACGGTTTGTCCAACAGAGCTCCGGGTGGTCTCAAAAAATTCTAAAAATTCAATACTATTTAAAATTAGTGAAAAAACAATACCTTTATTTCGAGAGTTTTCGAGCTAGGGTACTATTGAGAATTTCCTCCCTTAATTTTCATCCCTTAGTTGTGATTGACATCAACCAAGCTTCGGGGCACAACTAGACCCGAAATGGAGCCCATATACATCAAAATCGGTCCATGGTAACTGAGGAAAGTGCGGCGAATGGCGAGCGGACGGACAATTTTTAATTCGATTTTAGGATTCTAGACTCAAATGAGATCACTCAGAGCTCTGTAGGATCAACCTTTCGCTCCTTATAAGTTGTAAACGTATCAAAATACGAGTGTGAATCGCAAATGAATGTTCACAGTTAGGAGATGGCCAAATGTCCGTTCAAATTTCATCTCATCAAATGGCCAAAATTGTTAAAATTATTTAAATTTAAATACTGTCGGTATTCCAATCTTATATTAGTACGTATCCTACCAGTCTTTTGGAATCCTAACCACCGTGAGTAATGCTATTTAACTTAATGTTACGCGTACTTGAATGCTAGCGTGATGGTGCCGTGGTCGAGGGTGGCTTAGAGGGACCACCGAGTCTCAGGTGACCCGTTTTGGAGTTGGAAACAAACCCTGTGAGAGATATAGTGAAATGGAGGAAGATACGTGAGGCTGGGGGAGGTTGTCCAACACGGGCAAGTTGAGGGAAGGACGAGGCAGAAAACAATGTAACTGAGTTGACACTTGACAACGCTCCTCATTGAACCCCCTTCCATCACAGCCAACTCGCAACTGGTTCTACAGAGGCCCGATGGCCTTTGTTAACTTGTTAGGAATGGACTTTGCCAATCGAATGAGAGCCTGTAATGTTCCGTTTCACTTTGCTGTCAGTATTTGATGATACATTATGATGTTGTATGTTGTCAGTGTTGAGTTGTTAATAATAAGATTAATTGCGTGCGCTTAAGAATTAAGTGCGATAACAGTGGTCTTCAAAGGTAGTTGGTATGTACCATCTTATCAATTACATTATCTTAGGACGAATTACGATCGAGACATCAGATGGAAGTTGTGGGAGTGGTTGGCTCAAAGTGTAGATCCTAGGATTTCTGCTTTGAAAAAAAAAAAAAAAAAAAAAAAACGCCTTCAGATGGGAGAATGAGCACACATTATGATTGACTAGCATGAAGCTGTTATTCCACCATGTGTTGTTACCACTTCCTGTAGAGAACTTTCGGAAAATAAATTATAAGTATTGAAAATGATGGCAGATTGTATAAGTACAGATAGTTCATCCGGTTTCTTTTTGCTCCCACTAATCTGCACAAGTCTGTCGCTCCTCCTTCATTACGTACTAAGGCAGGTGGTAGTAGTTGCTTGTGAAGTGGGCGCAGCAGCATGGAATGGGTCATGGTTTCTAGTACCATTACATACCAAACCATGCACAGTTCCCGTAAAAAAAGTTTCTCCAATTTAGTTTTAGTTATTTTGTATGTCCAATTTTTTGTCGTCGGACTCACTTTGTGAACGTTTCTAGCTGATTCTTGGTACTTCCACCTTCCATCGTATTGGATCAGCATGCTGAAGGGAATGTTACATTTGTGCAATTGAGCATTCTTTGAATGTTTTGGCTCACAATAAGTTAGATTTCGGTATTTGATCATTTTATCAATTTTGAGGACTTGTAGCAGAAATTCAATGATACTCGAGCCCCGCCATCTTCAAATGAAGGGTATCTCGTGAGTTCTGAGGGATTCACGTATGCAGTCGAAGAGTTTTAGTACCGAAGAAATTTGATAGAATTGAGAAAATGGAAGTCATGTAGAATATCAGTTAAATTGATCTCCACTTCGTTTATTTAAAGATACTCCTTTCCGCCTGATTTAAATTCTCTCAACGAACTCATCTTCCACTTTCCACAGAATTGTGGAATGTGAAGAGTCTGGATATTGAGACCGGTCCACCGTCAAATTAGCGAATACCTAGCACACTTCAGTACTTGAGCGGAATACTAATGAAAGTTGATGAAAATACTCGGACTTGGCGGAAAAGTCTTTCTGCTAAAAGAATAAGTTTCATGGCTCACTTGCTACACTAGAAGTTTAGAAGGTTCCAATTTATTGTTGATTATTTTTTGCTTCTGTTCTACGAGTATGCTACTGACAGTTAAGAATACTTCTATAAGTTACTGATGGTTTGGGAATATGATTTAACACCATTCATCGCCCTTGGGATACCCGGTGAGGTTTGGTAACAAGTATACACATTTTAATGCCCATATATATGTGATTTGCTTATCGAAACTAAGAAAAATAATAAACCTACTGAATGACTAAGTTCGAATGGTTTCTTGATGCCTAATTTGTAATTTCGAAGTAAGGGCCCGAAATCCTTGAGATTAGTGATTTAAGCAGTAGAAGCTGATCCTGCTTGCTAAGCCCAAAGGAAGATGGATGAGTCTTTGATGAGGTTGTTGAACGTCTCTTCAGCTTGCAGCCCTTACAAGAGGTCTCAATTTCGTCCCATTCTAAGAAAAGCTCCAACTTTGCCCCGTTCCACTCCCCTCCCACTCACACGCTCCACCGACCTACACTCCATTTTTGTACGCATTAGCTGCATTGCTCCCCTCTCAGTTCCTTGCCACCATCAATGACAGCATTCAACCTTGTGTCTTATACGTGCCTTGAGCGCTGTAATCCCTTGATGACAGACATGTAAAATGTATTCAAGCAAATTATAAACACTACTATATTTTTGTAATTTTTATCTAAATTTCTATATCTTCCAACGTGAGATTAGCATTCAGTAACGTAGAGTGATTGAAGTAATAGGAAATTCGTGCAGTGTAAACTTCTTGGGGGCCAACAGAAACCCTCAACACTGTATTTTATTGTTGTTATGAGATAAGTATAGTTATCAGATTATTTATAGTTATGCGAACAAGGTAAATCAACGTTTCATGCAGTTGAGCAGAATTTGAAAGACCTGTTTTAACTGCTTTTCAGTCATTTTTGATAAATTTCCATTTCTGGTGATATTTTCTGACAGGAAATTCTACACTGATTTCGAGTACATCATAATACTAAAACATGTAGCAATGTTGTGGCTGTTGCAATAGATTAATTTTCTATCTACCACCAAATGAAGCAACGATTTATTTAATACTTGGATTGGGAGGACTACAAAAAATGAGGAATTAATTTAGTGATATTTAGACTTCCTTAAGCGTTTATTATTATATTTTATAACGATGAAATCCATTTTGGACCCTTCGAACGCAGAATTGATAGGATATGATTTATAATAGCTGCGCAGGAAGAAAAAAAGGATGCTCATTCGTAAAAAGACCCAATTAATCACGGAGGGATAATTAATCATTTGGGGGTAAGCAAGAGAACTGCTCTCAGATTCCGCCCCTTGGAACGATTATGTAAATTAAAAGTGGGACGGATAGCTATCTTTACAAGTAGGTATTGTTGTTATGGAACGAAATAAGCACAATTTCTGTCCTATACCAACTAGCTCCGTAGTTCTTAATCGCCATTATTATACCCTCCTAAAAGTGATCTTACATTCTTATTCTTATATCTTTTCCTTAGATATGTGGGATTCCTTGATGATGTGGGAGAGAAAGGTATTACTTTTGTTATCTATAATCACAAGTCTAGGTAACAGTCATCCTGGGAATAATTATACTCATTGGTAACTGTGAACCAATGGTCCCATCCTAACAGGTGCATGTTTTTAGCGACATCTGAGGATGAGTGATCTATAGGAATTATCAACCGTCAATTCATTTTCATACATCTTTAACGATAATAGGGAAGCTTACTCGTACAGCAATACAAAAAAAATCTTGGTTATCCATGATCGATTTTTTAAAACGCATTTTGCATTAGGGAGAGATTATTGAACAATTTTAATTTGGGGACTCTCCATAAAAAATAAATTTTAACGATAATATTGCCCGATTTACCTATAATTTGGAGGTCAGTTGAAGGCTGGGCGCGGGTCCTTATTGATTTCATCACTCTAATCTGTAGGACCCACGGTACATTGAATGTGAAAAACTCTGCAAATTATTACACAAAGGTTGATTATTTTAGAACCACTCGCCTGCAAAGAACTTTGCTATTGTCTTTTATTACCTACCAACCACATTTTCACTTCACAATCAAGTTAATTTTGAAGAAATCAAAGCTTCTCACTCAATTCGATGAAATAAGAATTGTGGGTGACTTAATTAAAAAATTGGATTAGTGTTTGCTAAGAACGCAAAACTGAGTACAACTCAAAGAAACGAACAACGATCGCTCTTTTTGTGATTCAACTCGAGTTTCTGATGTATCGTTAGTCGAACCCTTAAGTTCTCATAAGGAACAAATAATTTTTCCTACAAGCTCTGGGTGGTCTCATTCGATTTTAAAAATTAAAATAAATTTTAAATTGGTGAAAACGAGAGTTTGCCAGCTAGGGCGCTTTTGAAAATGCCAACCCCTATTTTTCACAAATTAAAAGCTTTGCGGCACAACTAGCCCCAAAAGAAGCTCTCTACCAAATTTCATCAAAATTGGTCCATGGTAACTAAGTAAAGTGCCGCGTACGGTTTTTTTTAAATTCGGTTTTCGGACAACATACCTTGAAACATAAACCATCAAATTTTGAGGGGGTGGATGTAAAATTTTGTTTCTTTATCGATTCCAAAGGTTCATGATTGAAAATCATCAACCAAATATACCTAAATTACAGCTGTTCATGAACTCCAAACGCAAACACCACGAACATGATCATAAATATCCACTTTTGTATTGGAGAATTTTTCAATGGTACTGCCCAATAATATAATCAAGTATTTTTACGGCAACTATTTTTGTATGTTCATGTCATTCTAAGTTAGGAAAGTGCCCCCGCCAACTTAGTAGACGCTGGGTAGGAGAAAAAAACTATGTTGCTGTTGAAAAAATACGTTCAGATATGCACAAAAAATGGAAGATCGCAGGAAAAGTCTTACCTCAACTTCCTTAGCTGGCAATATTTCAATGTAGAAAACATCACTGTCTGTTAGTTCAAATTTGCTTGTCTCGACATTTAGGAGTTGTGCAAACCACTTTCTGCTCTGGAGATGCCGATGACTGAAATCCTCAGGGTTTCAAGAAGGCATAGTCGTGGAAACGGAAGGCCTTTATGCGCGTACATAAAAGCCACAGTTAATTAGCTTGGTCTGCGTTAACAGAGTTTTACCTATCTGGGATGAAGAAGTGATTACTCTTTTGCCTTTAATCATAAAGTACCCGGCGTGACCTGGGATAAAGCTAACCCAAAGTTACTAATCCTCTAATGAAAGTATGGCCCGTAGATGGCAAGGCAGCTGGTTATTCGGTAATGAACGTCGATGGAGCGGGGTGGTGAGCGGGGCGAGAAAGAATCGCAGTGGTTGTGGTTTCTAGTTTATTAAACTTTAATACGGAACTCGTTCATGGAATGCAATGTTTCAACGCACTGATTCATATTGGAAATAATAAATAATGTTCATCACCAATCTCACTCAATTCTGAAGAAAATGGGGGGTGGGTACCTTGTATCCGTAGTGAACATGATTGTGTAATTTCTAGGTCTGTGTAACAAATTATCAATGCATACAACTAATATTACTATCATAAAATTGATGGATGACAATGTTTTTGTATTGTATGAAGGATTTCAAATTTGCGTACCTATTTACATCTATTTGGGGGCAACAAATTCATAGGCGATCATGTAGACCTCAACACGCACAATTTCTGAAAATGGTTCCGAAATCGGACATTAGGTTTGTATAGCTTTGCCCTTACTTCAGAGTAATAATAAGGGTTCTAGTCTGTAAGGATACTATTAGAAAATTTATGGGTGTGAATGCGAAGAAGACATAATTATAGCACCCCAGGGGACGTCCCATTGGGTAAGAATTAGCTAGTAAGCGATAAAACATACATTCTAATTTACCTTTCTACTGCTCACAATTTTTTGCGAATATGCGAATTCGAGTCCAATCCTCTTCTTCCTACCCTCTCAACAATGGTGTCAATCTGGTAACGTTGGAATTATATCTGTCGGTTGTGGTAGGTAGCCCGTAGAAGATCACGTCCGTATTTAAGTCCGTATTTTTTACCCCAAAAACCCACCCTTCGATACCCACAGATTTGATCCATGGTGGATCAAAGAATAGTTCACGGAAATCCTGAGGTATGTTGATTGTTCCCAGAATTTCAAAGCTTGAGTATAATTAGTAAGCCTTAATAGGAACCCAAAGTAGTGAAAAATCGTATATGTTGTGGATATTATCCCCTTACTCGCTCTCCTCATGCTATTTAAGATACTCTGGTAAAGTATTGTGCAACTGGGAAGTTGTCTGAGTTGAACAAAACAAGAAACAAGAAAATTGGTTGAGAATTTAGGATTAGGTAGCGAGATCAAGGTATTGTTAGAATGCACCTTATTTTTTGTAAATAACCCCCGTTCGTGTTCCTATAAGTCCAATTTCGAAATTCCGGCGACGTACCTTGTGCACAACTACGTAGATTCCGCGTTCGAACAAAAAAATAACCACGTAAACGGTTGGAGAAAAGGCTCTGGGCAGAGTACACAAGATTATGTTACACACAACACACATACATACATATACACACAGAGACCAATGGTTTTTTGGGCGGATTTGGATGCAGAAAGGTCTAAAACGGATTTGTATGTGGTTACTTTTTCCATTGGGTGTTGTCCTCCTTCATTCCAGATTAATCACAAGGACACACAAGTCAAACTGTGGGACGTCCATAAAAAAGTTCAGCACTTAAATTTATATAGATATTCATGAAAATACTTTTATATAACCCACTCCTAAAAGTTGTTGGTATTCTATCAGAAAATTTTCGCTAAACGTTTTCAATACACCGAGTTCTCACTATCTTATCGGTCGATATCGTTTACATTTTGTCTGTATGAAGCAGGAAGTTGGTTTCAGAAGATTGTGTGAGAATGTTATACCCAATAGTGGGAGCCTCGTTCATATTCTGAAACATCATTTACTACTTCATGTGGACAATTATTAATCCTGTTGTTTTTCTAAATGCCTAAAACGACCTACTCGACTGTGATCATGTTTCAAAATAGAGACTTTAAGTAGTTCTCGGATCAATTCAATAACTTTCACTCTCATAGGTTCTATAATGCAAGAGGTTTTCAAAAATACCATTAACTTTGGTTTATTATTTTCAAAATAAGCATTTGGAATCGAGCAAGAAAAAAAGAATAATTAACCCCCCCCCCCCCCCCTCAAAATTTGATGTTTTACGTTTCAAGGTACGTAGAATCCGAAAATCCAATAAAAAAATGTCCATCCTTCCGCCGTACGCGTACGCGGCACTTCTCTTAGCAAAACTGGACCGATTTGGTTCAAATTTGGTATATGGGCTCCATTTGGGGTCTAGTTGTGCCGCAAAGCTTTTGGTTGATGTCACTTCTAAGGGGTGAAAATTGAGGGTTGAAATTTTCAAGAGTGCCCTAGCTCGAAAACCCTCGAAATAAAGGTATCGTTTTTTAACCAATTCTAAATAGTATTGAATTTTTAAAATTTTTGAGACCACCGGAGCTCTGTAGAACAAACCATTCGGTCCTACGAGTACTTGAAGGTTTCCTTCGATAAAACAGAATCACGAGTGTGAATCACAAAAGAGGTCTAATCTCCGTTCAAATTTATCTGACTAAAATGCGATCGCTGTTCATTTCTTCGATTTGTATTCAGTTTTGCTTTCTGAGCAACCAGTAATCAAATTTCCATATGAAGCTCTCTACTTTTCCAATCGAGTGTGAAGCGTTTAGTTCTTTCTAATAAACTTGATTGTGAAGGTTGAAGGCAGCATGTTGTGGTAGGTAGTACCTACCAATGGTTGGTAGGTAAAAAAA